>CAUYUJ010022370.1:135000-190000 GCA_963575745.1 Prorocentrum cordatum
GCCCCCACTGCCGCACCCTGACAGCGCCTGCCGGTGTTGCCGGCCTCGGAGGAGGGCCAGCTGAGACAACGGCGACCATCCCGCCTAACCCAGATTCGCTTAGAATCGGTCCCTGGACCCTGGACCATGGATCATGGACCCCTCCACGGGTCCATCCTGATCCGGTGTTCGAGGTGGGCCCAACCGTGGCGACGAGAAGCCTCTGGGAGGCCCGTTGAGGGCCGAACGGCACTGAGGGCCGCAACTGTCTCGATAGGCACTCCTCCGACGACCGTCTCCAATGGAGGATATGACCGAGCCGCTGCAACCTGATTTGGCATGAAAGAACTGGATCCCGAAAGAAAAGAAGTCCTGGACCCCAGGGCCTTCCCCGAGGACCAACTCCTTTTCATCCTGACTCGTTTTTGACGGCACTGGGGCCCAGGGGAGGGCCCCGAGAGTTCGAACAACGGCAAAAAGCCTTCAAGACCCGTTTTTCCGAGGACCAGCTTACTTCGTGGCGACTGGTGTAGCTCAGCGAGGCCTGGTCGCCTCCTGGAGGCGTAGAACGCAGGGCCTCGCCGCGGGCAGGAGGCCATGCCGAGGACCCACCCGTGGGGCGCGCCCGCCGCCCTCACGGGGCCAAGAGTCCAGCAGGGCCCGACCCCTGCCAGACACGCTCCTGAGGGGGAGCGATCCCAGGCGTGCTCGCTTTCGGAGTGCTTTGGAGCGAGGTGTCCCCATCCTGCAAACAGCGCGCTGCACCGTGACACCGTTTTTGTCCACATCTCTGGTAACGGTCGTGACCCAGGTGGGGGTCGGGGGACCCCGGATAACAATAACGCTTGGCTGGGGTAGGGCACGTCGGGCGGGGGTGCGCTGCGCTCGCCATCGTATTCGCGCGAACATCACCGTGTGGGTGGGTGCGGGGGGGGGGGGCGGGGTCCGGGCCTCCCCTCCCCCACGTACGGCTGTTAGTTACTCAGGGGGTTGGCCCAGGTAACAACCGTTGCGCGCCACAGTATACAGTATACAACAAATAATCTCGTCCAAAACGCTCTGGAACGATTTGTCTTCATTTTGCAGCCATCGTGCTACCTTGCGGAGCGCTGAATGAATGAACGTGGCTCTCTAGCCACGGCGAGCTACGGCCACGAGCAAGTTCCACGGCCTAGACCCAAGGAGTGACCCGACAAGCGTCGATTGATGAACGGAATCCTGCACCGCCCGCGCGACCGGGGTGCTAGAGCAAACTTCCCCCCCCCCCTGCGCCTGGCCGATTCAATGTTGGTTGGCATCGCCAGCGGGGCGCAGGAACGCAGGAGTTCGGCCAGTCGACGGTCGACAAAGTGCGGGCAAGGGTGGTGCTCACAAAAATCCACCTTCAAAAAAAGCAGAATGTTGTCCATCAGCCGTTGGGCCCCTCCTGAATCGAAAGCGGTCTTTTATTCGGCGTCTTTCGGCTGCACGTATGCGGGGCCCGAACATATACACCACCACAAGGCGGCCATCGGAAAGGAACTAATCCTGCAGGCGACCGCCCTGACAGGGGTGCCACTGCCTGCCCCCGCCAAGCGCAACTACTTGCCACGTGGTCGTGCGCGCAGATGGCGGCCGCATTCGGTCGCGAAAAATTGCTCCCAAGCAACACGGTGTTGTATAAAAACGATGGACCCCCTGTAATTTCATACACCACCCCGAAAATATTCACCACGTGAATGTGTTGTGTTTTGCGCATGCAGCCGCGTGCCCAAATGACGCTGCACACGCGACGTGTCATTACCACGAGATTTGACGCACCCTGCAACCCCCCGCCGAAACAATACTGCGATCACCCCCCATGACAGAAAACCAGCTCGCGGTGTTGATGTATATGCGTGGGTCCCAGAACGTACGAGTGACCCTCGGCACGAGTGACCTGTGGTGCGCGGCCTGGGAGGGCGCGAGGGGGCCAAACCCAAGCTCGCAGGCCGGTGCTATCGCATCGTACTCAGCGATCGGAGGGCCCCACCAAAGATCACTTCGGTGCCTCGAGTCTTGAGTCGAGCCTTGGCCCCTCCCCTCCCGCGAGCCACGCCTGCCGGCACCCGCCCGCGGGATCTCGCCAGCGAAGACCGGGCAGAGCCTCCCAGATCTCCCCGCGCGCGGTGCGGCCACCGCCGGCCGCCCGCAGGCGCCGTGCCGTGGGCTGGGGAGCTCCATTCTCTTCTGCCACAGGACAGCTGCTCAGGGGCCCCAAGGAGTCTCGGGGCCCCTGAGCGCAGCTCCCGCTCCTCCCGACGCCGCCCGACGTCGACACGGCGATGCAGGCAAGCTTCTGCAGCACGGAGCACTACAGGAGGAACGAAGCCACTCTGTGGCACCAGAAGAACCTGGGTGTACCAGGAACAATCACGGAGCGATCCAAGAAACAGCAAGGCACTTCCGAACCCAAAGAAGTCCTTTTCAGCATCTTGGCTGTAAGGGAACCCGAAATCCAATTGACCCTGGTCACGCCGCAGGGATGCGGTCGGGAACTGTTTCCCAGCGTGTCGTGGAGGCGGCACCTGCGACGCGCCATGCCCTGCGAGCTGATGGCGTGTCGTTCTGCCTCGCGGGGCGGGAGGCTGGGGAAAGTTTGGGACGTTGACGCCCAAGGACTTGGACGTGGTTAGTGTGTCGCGCCGGAGCGTGGTGACCCAGAACCGGCGGCGCGACACGATAAGCCCACGTTTCTGACCGCAAGCTCGTCCAGCATTCGGCGACCCCCGTCTGCGCGTGGCCATCTCGGCAGGCCAGCCCCCTCTCGAGCCTCCACCTCCCTGCCACCCTCCGTCCAGCTAGGGGATGAAACGGGCTGGGTAGGCCCCAAGCGTGTCCACGGGGCAAGGGGGGGGGGGGGGGGGTCCAGCGGGGCCTGGCTTGGTCTGGGCCCCCTCCCCCCCAGCAGGAAGAGAAACCTGCCCGACCATACACGCAACGAGGGAGACAGAGGATGGGACGGGCCAGCCTGGCGGCGGTCTCGGCTCCTCTCCTCCGCCCCCTCTTCCTCCTCCTCCTCCTCCTCCTCCTCCTCCTCCTCCTCCTCCTCCTCCTTCTCTTCCTCCTCCTCCTCCTCCTCCTCCAGACCCAGGGCCCAGCTTCAAGGCTTTGGCTCCTGCAGCACATATCGGCCAGCCTGGCCCGATCCCCCGACCCTGCCCGTGCATCCGCGCTTCGAGCCGAGGAGTGCGTAGCACCCCGCAATTGCGGATAGGGGACCGCGGGATCGTCGACAGTCTGCGAGACTCTAAAGAAGCTCGCGGCAGGCGCCGATTCTTCACACATAACACAACGAGACGTTCTTCGTCTAAGCGACGTAGATCAGACGGGAGTCGTTGTTTCTGCACCAAGCAACAGCAAAGTTCGAGCAGGAAGACTTTCCCTGATGAGCCCCGAGGGGGCACTTCAATTGAAAAACACAATGTGCACCAGCGGGGGGGAGCAACAACAAGTATTTTCCAAGAGTGAGAATTCAATTAACATCAGCACGACTGTGGTGTAAGACCGTTCGGCCCGCTCACTGCGATGATCCCGATCGTCCTCCGCTCTGGCTGAGGTCGGCCCCCGAATCGCTCCCGGATGCTGTCATGGACCAGCTTGTCGGCCGAATCTGGTCATGATGGCTTGGTTGGGCCCCCCCTGCGGCGAGACAGGCAGAGCATTACTCTTGCCTAATATCGAAACAGCGGCAACGCAGGTCAACAATCGGTGCCGATCCGCTCAGCAGCCGCTGGAGAGCCGCACGCGGAGGCCTGGAGCACAGAGTGGGGAGATACGAATCAACCCAAGAAGGTCCTCGTCCTCTCTCTACTCCCCTTTCTCCCTTCCCCATGCAGAGACGCCTGGAGCATTATTCAAAGGAGGCAGTGGCCCCCAAAGGAATAGGAGCAGGAAGCACGGCTGCGGTGCAGATCGAGCGCCGCGGGACCAGCAGTTGGGGTGCCTTGACGGTTTCTGGCCGAGAAGGAGAAGGCCGAAAGGGAATTAGATGGGAAGGCGCGGGACGACGACGACGATAAGGAGGAGGAGGAAGGGGGACGATGATATTGATGTTGCTGCTGATGGTGATGACGATGATCTTGCTGCTGATGATGCTGATGATACTGATACTGATACTGACACTGATGATGATGATGATGATGATGATGATGATGATGATGATGATGATGATAGGTGCAGGAGTGGAGGAGTGGCAGGGGAGATGACGAAGTGCGAGGGCAGACAATCCACAGTCGAAGCTGAACAGACACCGGAGCAAGAACGAGGCCAAGCCAGGCTGGGCTGGACCTGTCGCTGACGCACATGCTCTCTGAGCCTGGCCTGAAGGTGAAAGTGCGCGTCACTGAATTCAGTCGCAATGCATGGTCTTCCCCCTCCGCCTCCACCTTCCCACTTGCCCTCCTCCTGCTCCTCTGCCGTTGCACGATGATCACTGGGGCAGATCACGCTCACAGCCGCGTAGCTAGTTGGGACGGCTCCAAATGCCCGACACGGTGTCCTTGACCGCCGCCTCGGAAAAGATGAAGCCGAGCGTCTGCTCGGCGCGTGAGCCTTTCACCAGAGCTCTCCTTTGGACACACGGCTCTGAGACGGCGGCGCTGATGGCAGACGATAGTCGATGGTTGGTCCTTTGCCACGCGAGGAAGCGCAGGAGGAGGTCGAGAAGGGTTAACCCCCCTGACAGAATTGCATTCGCGAGCGAGGCCAGCAAATTAAAGGCATTCGCGCGATCGATCAACCTGGCAACCGCAAGTAGACCAAAAGGAACCGCCATGCTAGACTTCCCTACCAACCGATTTGTTCGAACGCTGATCCTGTCATCGTACCTTTCAGGAGGCCCCATTCACTGTTCAAGCTGCGCCTCCGCATGAGAAGGTATAGCTCCCCTGCACTCGATGTGGTGCCATGAAGAATCCGCCGGCCCTGTCGGCGTGTGTGAGGGGCTTCTCCGTTCGCGTCGTGCTTTCTTTCCTGCTCGACTTTCTCTAGCCGCATCCAGCTTCCACTCACCGTTCTCCCTCTCTCCGTCAGCAGAGTCGTCTTCCTTGCACATGCCGTGCCAAGCAATTGATTGAACGTCGTCAATACTTCGAAGGGAAGCCCCTTCCCTTTTCCCTTCCCCGGTGCGGGAAGGGGGGGGGCCGGACCCGGGGGGGTTCCCGGGGGGGGCCCGGGGACCCCCCCCTCCCAAATCCGACTCCCCCGGCAGCCTTCGAGAAAGCCCGGAGAGCGTCGCGAGGAGGTTCTCGTACTCATCCTCCTCCTCCCCCTTCTCCTCCCGCGCTCGCGCCTCCGCAGCTGTCCTGGTCTCCCCGCGCGGGGGCAACCTGAGTGGACCTCATGTGGGCCCATCGGGCCAGGCTTTGAGGCCTGGCGGTGGCTTACCTTGGGTAAGCTTCTGGAGAGCCTTGATGCCACCTTCTGTTGGTGGTGCACAGGGCTCCCTGAATTTCTTGGCTGCACGGATGGTCCATGCTCCACATCGGGAGCACCAAAGGACACCATTCAACTTCTTGATGAACGGCCCGTGGGACGGGTGAAAACGGTTTTGCGGCCCTGGGGGGACGCAGGGGGTCTTCAGCCACCTGGGTGTTCTCTTGATGACACTACCTTGCTTGCCACAGGCGAAGCAAGCAATCTGGAAAAGGGGAGGGACAGGAGCAGCGGAGAGGGAGTGGGGCGTCCTAGACAGCTCGACCTGCAACGCTGCTACACTGCGCTCCACCTTCACTTTCCTACGGTTCTCCTTGACATCCTCATCCTCCTCGAGGCCCAGTGGGTCTTTGTGACTCCAGTAGTGGCTCTGAACTGCTGCCAATCTGTCCCTGATGAGATCGGCGTGAATGTCGGTGCCTTGGAGGTGCCGAACGAGGGGCCCGGGGACTTGACGCCACTGTGCTGCTTCCGAAGCGAGAATGTTGGCATGGCCATTGAGGTGTAGGGCCCAGGGAGGCTCTCGAGCGGCTTCTTCTTCCGTGGGGTGGCTTTTCACTTTGTAGAAGATCGTGCTGTCCCGTCGGTTTTTGGCCTGGGTCCAGAACTTCTGCCAAGTGAACTCCCCTCCCCCTTCTCCTCCTCCTCCTCCTCCTCCTGCTCCTCCTCCCCCTCCTCCTCCTCCTCCTCCTTCTCCTCCTCCCTCCTCCCCCTCCTCCTCCTCGTCCTCGTGCTCGTCCCTATCCTCCTCCTCCTCGTCCTCCTCCTCTTCTTCCTCCTCCTCCTCCTCCTCCTCCTCCTTCGCTTCCTCCTCCCCCATCCTAGCCCCTTCGATCAGGGTCGGCGGCACCGGCCATCAGGCCTGTCCAACCTTGGAGGAAGGAGTGAAACCTCGGTTAGGTCTCAGTTGCACCCCGATGCACAAAGAGCGCCATGGGAAGGAAGATACACGAACGAACCTCAGGAAGGTCGAGCCCCTCTCGTCACCAAAGAGGACCTTATCATCACACGCTGACTGTAAAATCCAAGACGTGTCTAAGCTCGTGACCACCAGCCTTCGCAGCCGATGACAGCGCGAACCTCCCTCCGAACACCGTGGCTGGCACCTTCCGCCTGCATGGCATAGGAGGAGGAGGAGGAGGAGCAGCGTACCAACTCACAAAGAAATGATGAACAAGAATGGTCCAACATACGGCAGGTTCGTGTCGTGCCGACCCCAGCGTTGGTTTTTGACACCGCAGGGATCGTTCAACCTTGAACGATCGGCCGCTGCCGCAACGTCCGATCGTTCAACATCGATCGATTCTGGGTCGCGGGCGGCGTTCAACCTTGAACGCCCGCGCTGGGGTCGCCGCTGGTCGACACGACGCAAACCTACCGTACCCGCAGTCATTGCGCTCCCACTGACACTCCGCATGGGGCTCGTGGAGCAGCCTCGGGGGGGCACAGGTTCGTATGCCCGTCCAGGGAGGACTGCGTCGACGCTGTGCAGAGCGTAGCTGGGAGCGCTTTTCCGTGTCGCGGTCGGCTCTGCAAAACCAGCGTTTCGCTCGAGACATACTCAACAAATTCTGAAACCAAGCGTTTCGCTCGAGACATCCCCAACTCTGCAAAACCAGCGTTTCGCTCGAGACATCCTCAACAAATTCTGAAAAACAAGCGTTTCGCTCGAGACATCCTCAAACATAATTCCGCCGGTGCACCACAAGGAACGCTGAATGAGGAACCACGGGGCTTGCCTGGTCACGGCGAGCCTCGGCCACGAATGGGCTATGGAAGCCCGAAGCCCTCCGGAGCCGAAAGTGGTGCTGATTGCAGCGTCTTGACTGCAGCATGCCCGTCAGGAAAGGTCGTGCCGACAATGCTGCCATCACGCTCAACATCTAAGAAACCTGGCATCTGATGCCGCAGACGGCCCCGAGCGGACGGAACTCCCCGTGAGCTGCTCAGCGATCCTCGTAGGATCTGCCGCATACAGCTGTGCGCATTCGTGCATGTGGTCGCTGCGCGATCCGCAGCGCCGAGGCTCGAGTCTGGAGGTCTTTGCACGCTCCAGGGTCAGGGATAATTAAACCAATAAGCGTGGTCAAGGCCTGAGAGATCTCTTGGTTTCGTCGCGTCAATTGCAAAATCTGCGATGTCGCATGGGGAAAACAGGCTGCAGAACCGACACCCCCCTGTCGCGATCCGCACAGTCTCCGCCAAAGTAATTACGATGTAAGCCATGCGCGATCTGGTCGGAGGCTGACCGTAAATCTGCACAGAACCACTGCGCCTGTCGGCTGTCTGGCAGAGTGTCTGTAGTGTTCTGGGGCCTCCTCCTCGTCGCAAGGTCCTGCAAAAAGGCTCCCCCGGGCCCACCCCCCAGGGGGGGGACCTAGGGCCTGAGGGGACACCCCTCTCCAAACATGTGATGTCTTGATTTTCTCAATATGCGGTCCCTGGATGTCCCGACCCTTTCCCCAAAGTCGGCTTTGAGTCCCGAGCCGTTTTTTGACGGTCCTGGGGCCCACCGAGGGCCCAAGGATATTGAAAGCTGCCAAAAAACCATGCGTTGTTTTATATAAAGAAGACCACGCATGTCTGCCCCCCGCCCGTTCCCCCCCCCAAGATGGGCCGAGACCACCTCAAGAGAACCCTAAAACGGCCTGGAAACGACCCGACCGCCTGGGTTCCCTTCGCCCGAGGGTCGCTTCGCCCAAGTGTCGTTTCGCACGGGTTCGCTTCGCCGGGGGTTCGCGATTGCTTCGACTGGGGTTCGCTTCGCCGGGTTCGCTGGTTCGCTTCGCCTGGTTCGGTTCGCTTAGTTTGCGTCGGCCGCGGGTTTGGTTTCCTGGGGGGTCGCTTCGCCCGGGTTGGCTTCGCCCGGGGTTCGCTCCGCCCGAGTTTGCGCCGCCTGGTTCGCGTCGCCGGGGTTCGCTTCGCCTGGTTCGCTTCGCCCGGGTTCCCTTCGCCGGGTCGCTTCGCACTGGGGTCGTTTCGCACGGGTTTGCTTCGCCCAGGGTTCGCTTCGCCACGGATTCGTCTCGTGCGGGCTCGCTTCCAGGGCGCCTTGTCGCTTGGACGTCGCCTGGCCTGGGGCGCTGCGCTCAGACGTCTGCTCTGCACGATGCCCCGAGGTGGCACGGAAGGTCCTGCTGCGACACATCTGGCCCAATCGTGGCGCAGGGGCGGCTGCGCCTGCGCGCGATACGTGTACTATGGTGTGCCGCCCAGTACCCGCCACCCACCGCCCGCCCCCCGTTCGCTTCTGCCAAGCAGAACCCATGTGCTCAACAGCCTCCGTGTGCAACGCGGCACCCACCCACTACGCAGCCTCCGTCTCCAACACAACGCCCATGTGCTACACAACCTCCACCTGCAACACAACACCCGTTTACTACACATGGTCCCGCTGCAAGAAAGCAAACTTCGGAGTTCTATTCGAATCCAAACCCCGCCTGCCGTCCACCGACGCCCGCCCTGCTCGAGACTGCAAGCACAACGCGCGTCTACTGAACAGCCCCCGCCTACCCATCTACTACACGCCACCCATCTACTGAACAGCCTCCCGCTGAAGGATAGCATTCTTAAGAATTCAATGGGAATCCAGGCCCCGCCGTCGCCCGCCCACCGCCCCGCGTCCTTACAACGAAACGCCCATCTACTCCACAGCCCCGTGCGCAACACAACACCAATTCACCACAGCCCCGTGCGCAACATAACACCAATTTACTACACAACCACCACCATCAACGCAACGCCCACCCACGACACACAGCCTCCTGCTGCAAAAGAGCACTCGCAGGAGTTCTATTGGAACCCCGACCCCGCCCGACGCCCGCAGCCCGCCCTCCAACCCCCCGCTCACGACTGTACGCGCAACACCCATGCTACTGAACAGCCCCCGTCTGCGACACAGTACCCACACATCTACGACACGTCACCCATCTACTCGACAACGCCCCATTGCAAGAGGGTGCCCTTCCGAATTCGGTTAAAATGCCGACCCCGCCCGCCGCCCGCCGCCGCCAATCGCTCACCGCCCGCCCCGCGCGCTCGCAACGAAACACTGATCTACTCCACAGCCCCCGTCCGCAACACGACACCCATCTACTACGCAGCTTTCACCTGCAACGGAACGCCCATCTACTGCACAGCCTCCCGCTTGAGGGGGGCATCCTTCGGAGTTCCACGAAAATCCAGACCCCGCCCGCCGCCCGCCCCGCTCGCGACCTTAACACAACACCCATCTACTCAACAGCCCCCGCCTGTGACACAACACCCATCCACTGCACTTCACCCATCCACCCAGCAGCCCTCCGCTGCAAGATAACATCCTTAAGAGTTAGAATTCTATTGCGATCCTGATCCGCCCGCCGTCCGCCACCGCCCACCAACCGCCCCGCGGCTTTGCAACGACATGCCCATCTACTCCATAGCTGAGTGGTTCCTGGAAACGACAACGCAATTGTTCATGCTTTCGCGCAACATCTTTGTTCCCGGTTCCAGCGCCGTTTTGTCCAGTTCCGCCGCCGTCCCCGTGGCAATTTCCCGTTTCGGCGAACTGTTGTTTGCATCGTTTTCATGATGACGATCAAAAGTTCTGGAAACGGTGACAGAAGACCCTGACGTTTACAAGAACCATTATGCTCCACTACCCCAATTCGCACCACAACGAACATCTACTACACGGCCTCCGCCTTCAACACAACACCTGCCCACAACACAACCTCCTCTTGTAAAATTATAAAAGAGCACCTGAGGAGTTATACTGCAGTCCCGGCCCCGCTCGCCCGCCGCTGCCCACCGCCCGCCGTCCGCCCCGCTCGTTCTGCAAGCACAACACCCGTACACTCGACAGGCCACGTCCGCAACGCAATACTCATCTACTACGCAGCCTCCGTCTCCAACACGAAAATCCACCCACTACACAGCCTGCGACGACACCCACAATAACAACACCCACCCACCCCAAAACCCACCCACAACGCACACTACCCATCCACAACAAGACCTCGGCCGCCGCCCGCCTCGCTCGCGACTGCAAGCACAACGCGCGTCTACTCAACAGCCCCTGCCTGCGGCACGGCACCCATCTACTACACGCCACCCATCTACTCAACAGCCTCCCGTTGAAAGATAGCATCCCTAAGAGATTGTTGAACTATAGTATGTTTGAAAGCTTTGCTTAAATCCTTTTCCCGCCCGCGGCCCGCCGCCGAGTGCACATCTACTCGAGTGCACATCTACTCGGAGTGCACATCTACTCGGAGTGCATTAAATCGAAGCGCACATCTACTCCACAACCGTCGAGTTCATCACAACACCGATTTACTACACAACCTCAAACAACGACCACCCACTAACAAACTCACCGTTTCCTGATGAGCAAACACATCGTCTGCCCGCTCACCGATCGTCGCCCACTGCCCTCCGACGTTCGCCCGCCGCCCACCCCGCGGCTTTGCACAGAAACACACATCTACTCCACAGCTCCCGTGCTCAACGCAGCATCCATCTACTACGCAGCCCTCGTCTCCAACACAACGCCCGACGACTACACGGCCTCCTGCTGCTCACAAGAGCCCCTAGGAATTCTAGTAAAATCCAAACAGCGCCGCCGCCCGCCACCTGCCGCCAGCCGCTGCCCGCCGCCCGCCTCGCTCGCTTCTGCAAAAATTACCACGCCAACCGGCGAAGCGAACCCTATGCGAAGCCCCGGCGAAGCGAACCCTATGCGAAGCGAACTGGGCGAATCGAACCTCCGGCGAAGCAAACCACGGCGAGACGACCCCCGGGCGAAGCAACCCCCGGCGGAACAACCCCCGACGAAGCGGACCCGGCGGAGGAACCCCGACAACGCGAACCCTTCCGGCGAAGCGAACCCTTCTGGCGAAGCGAACCCTGGCGAGGCGAACCCTGGCAAAGAGCACCGCGGGCGGAGCGAACCCTGGCGAAGCGAACCCCAGGCGAAGCGAACCCCGGGCTGAAGCGAATCCCCGGCGAAGCGAACCCCCCTGGCGAAGCAAACCCCCCCAGCGAGGCGAAGCGGGCCAGAGCGGGACGGGCGGAGCGAAGTTCGGGCGACCGGGACGCTCGCCCTGCCCTTGGCGTGGACAGGTGGGGCAGCAGTGAGGGTGGTCAATGGGGGGGGCCAGCTCGGGGGGGAAGGAGGAAGGAGGAAGGAGGAGGGAGGAGCAGGAAGTGCAGGAGGAGTGGGGAGGAGGGACGAGAGTGGCGCGGAGGAACATCGACTAGGGATCGGCGATACATCACCGACAGATCGGCGACATGCCCTCGATAGTAAATCCGCATGTTCCTGGGCGGGCCATGAGGTCCCTATCAGCGATCAATCGGCGATTGAGGGTCGATGCGTTCCCCGCCTGCCCCCTCCGCCGATGTCCCTCAGGCATGCGACCCCCCGCTCGGCGCCCAGGCTCTGTTTGGAACGCTCCCTCGCGGCCCAGGGAAGAGGAGGGGGGGGCAAGGGGATGGATCTGGGGATAGGCCTGAGGGAAGACAGAAGGAGAGCCGCTGCTCCCCTGGACCTCTCCCGTGGTGCGTTCCGACCAGGACGGCGAGGATAAGCCAGCCGTGGCGACGAAGGACGGACAGCAGCATCTACACATGTTCAAAGGTAAGAGAAATGTGAGATGGTGGATGGTGAGAGAATGGTAAATGATGGTGAGAGAAAGGTAGACATGTTCTTATGAGGTGGATGTTCTTGTGAGCGAGGGCGCGCCGCTGGATCACCCAAAGGGGGGGGGGGGGTTCGGAACCCCCCCCCCCCCCCCCCTTGCCCGAGCCGTGGTCGGCGACCCCCCCCCCCCCCCCCTCCCCCCTGCCCGAGCCGTCGTCGGCGAACCCCCCCCCCCCCCCCCCTTGCCCGAGCCGTCGTCGGCGAACCCCCCCCCCCCCCCCCCCCCCTCTCCCGAACCGTCGTCGGCGAACCCCCCCCCCCCCCTTTCCCCGGCTCGCGCCCCGGCTCCGGAACCCCATCCCTACCACTCCCGCCCCGACCCCCCCGAACCCCTAACCTCTAACCCAAACCCTGAACCCTAATCCTCAATCCCTAACCCGAAGCCTAAACCCTAACCGTAGACCTAACCCTGACCCCAAACCCTAACACTAAGCCTAGCCCTAACCTAAGCTCTAAACCTGAACCCTTAACCCTAACCCTCAACCCTATCCCTACACCCTAACCCCAACCCTACCCCTCACCCTAAACCCTAAACCCTAACCCTAACCCTAAACCCTAACCTCAACCCCAACCCTGACCCTAAACCCTAAACCCTAGCCCTAAACTCTAAACCCTAACCCTAAACCCTAACCCTAACCCTAAACCCTAACCCCCAAAACCCTACACCCTAAACCCTGACCCTAAACCCTAACCCTAACCCTAACCCCTACACCCTAATCCTTAACCCTAACCCTAAGCCTAAACTCTAGCCCTAACCCTAACCCTAAACCTTAACCGTAACCCTAAACCCTATGACCTAACCCTAAACCTTAACCCTAACCCTAGACCCTGAACCCTAAACCTTAACCCTAAACCCGAACCCTAACCCTAAACCCTCACCCTAACCCTAAACCTTAACCCTCAACACAAACCATACCTCTAACACTAAACCCTAACCCTAACCCTAAACCCTAAACCCTAACGCTAACCCTGACCCTAAACCCTAACCCTAACCCTAACCCTAACCCTAACCCCTAACCCCTAACCCTAAACCCTAAACCCTAAACCCTAAACCCTAAACCCTAAACCCTAAACCCTAAACCCTAAACCCTAAACCCTAAACCCTAAACCCTAAACCCTAAACCCTAAACCCTAAACCCTAAACCCTAAACCCTAAACCCTAAACCCTAAACCCTAAACCCTAAACCCTAAACCCTAAACCCTAAACCCTAAACCCTAAACCCTAAACCCTAAACCCTAAACCCTAAACCCTAAACCCTAAACCCTAAACCCTAAACCCTAAACCCTAAACCCTAAACCCTAAACCCTAAACCCTAAACCCTAAACCCTAAACCCTAAACCCTAAACCCTAAACCCTAAACCCTAAACCCTAAACCCTAAACCCTAAACCCTAAACCCTAAACCCTAAACCCTAAACCCTAAACCCTAAACCCTAAACCCTAAACCCTAAACCCTAAACCCTAAACCCTAAACCCTAAACCCTAAACCCTAAACCCTAAACCCTAAACCCTAAACCCTAAACCCTAAACCCTTAAACCCTAAACCCTAAACCCTAAACCCTAAACCCTAAACCCTAAACCCTAAACCCTAAACCCTAAACCCTAAACCCTAAACCCTAAACCCTAAACCCTAAACCCTAAACCCTAAACCCTAAACCCTAAACCCTAAACCCTAAACCTCCTCGCCTCGCTCGCACCGGACCCTGGTGGGGGGGGGGGGGGGTTCCGAACCCCCCCCCCCCCCTTTTTCAAAGGGGGGGGGGGGGGAGGGGTTCGACCCCCCCCCCCCCCCCTTAAAGGGGGGGGGGGAGGGGGGGGGGGGGGTTCTCGGACCCCCCCCCCCCCTTAAGGGGGGGAGGGGGGGGGGGGTTCCCTGGAGCACACCCCCCCTTCTGTGTCTTCCAGGTGATCCACTGGCGCTCTTTCCTTGTGAGCATCTACACATGTTCTTATGAGGTGGATGGTGAAAGAAGGGTAAACAACATACGCACGAACCGAACTGTCGAAGGTCCGCGCAGACTTCTCGGATAGGCGCTGGAGCCCACTGGCGGCGCCTCCAGCGCCGATCCCAGAAATCAGCGCGGAGCACCGAACGTGGATGTCTTCGGGCGTAGCCCGAACTTGTTTCTCGCGAGGTAGACTGACTGAACTGAACTGACTGGTCGCACCGGTTACGCGACGGTTTTCTTCTCGCCCGCCGAGGGCGCAATCTATGGCGCAACCGATCGGAGACGGTTTTATTCTCGGCCGCCGAAGGCGCAACCTATGGCGCAACCGATAGGAGACGATTTTCTTTTCGGCCGCCGAGGGCGCAACCTATGGCGCAACCGATGGCAGACTCGGCCGCCGAGGGCGCAACCTATGGCGCAACCGATAGGAAACGGTTTTATTCTCGGCCGCCGAGGGCGCAACCTGTGGCGCAACCGATCGGAGACGGTTTTATTCACGGACGCCGAGACGGTTTTATTCTCGGCCGCCGAAGGCGCAACCTATGGCGCAGCAGATAGGAAACAATTATGTTCTCGGCCGCCGAGAGCGCAACCCATGGCGCAACCGATCGGGGACGGTTTTATTCTCTTGCACAAAGTGTTTAGAGCTCCGACTACATTATTCCGTGTCGCAGCGCGCCCCCTCCTGCCTCGCCCCCCTCCTACCCCTCCCCAGAATTCCCCAGTGGCCCAATGAAACCTTCGCCCAAGGCCCCCGCCGCCCAGACCACTTTAATCCGCGTCGCACCGCACCCGCCCCCCTTCGCAGCCCACCTCCCACCCTTCCCCATCCCCCCTGCCCGCCCCGCCCCCCTCTTACCCCTCCCCAACGTTCCCTAGTGGTCCAAAGGAACCTCGGCCCAATGCCCCCTCCGCCCAGACCATTTTATTCCGCGTCGCACCGCGCCCGCCCATCCCTTCCCCGCCCCCCTCCCGCCCCTCCACAGCCCCGCCCCTGCCCGCTCCCCTCCCGACCCTCCCCAGCGTGCCCCAAAGGTGCAATGGAACTTCCGCCCAATGCCCCCTTCCGCCCGACCATTTTATTCCGCGTCGCACCGCGCCCGCCACTCCTCTCCCAGCCCCCCTCCCACCGCTCCCCGGCCCCAGCGGTCCAGTGGAACTTCCGCCCAGTGCCCACTCCGCCCCGACCATTTTATTCCGCGTCGCACCGCACCCCCCCTCCTCCTCTCCCCAGCGTTCCCCAGAGGCCCGATGGAACCTCCGCCCAATGCCCCCTCCGCCTCGACCATTTCATTCCGCGTCAAATCGTGCCCCCCTCCTCCTCTCCCCAGCGTTCCCCAGAGGCACAATGGAGCCTCCGCCCAATGCCCCCTCCGCCTCGACCACTTCATTCCGCGTTTCACCGCGCCCCCCCCCCCTCCCTGTCCGCCCCCCTCACAACTCCCCATCGTGCCCCAACGGCCCAGTGGAACGTCCTCCCAGTGCCCCCTCCACCCCAACCACTTTATTCCGCGTCGCACCGCACCCGCTCCCCCGCTCCCCACCCCCCTCCCGCCTCTCCCCAGCCCCAACGGTCCAGTGGAACCTCCGCGCAGTGCCACCTCCGCCCCGACCACTTTATTCCGCGTTGCACCGCACCCGCCCTCCTCCTCTCCCCAGCATTCGCCAGAGGCCCAGTGGAACTTCCGCCCAGTGCCCCCTCGGCCTCGGCCAGTCTATTCAGCGTCGCACCGCGCCCCCCCTCCCCGCCCCCCTCCCAACCCTCCCCACCGTGCCTCAACGGCCCAGTGGAACCTCCGCCCAGTGCCCCCTCCGCCTCGACAATTGCATTCGCGTCGCACCGCGCCCACCCTCCTCCCCGCCCCCCTTCCCTTCCTTTCCCAGCCCCAGCGGTCCGGTTTGAACCTCCGCCCAGTGCAACCTCGACCCTCCGTCCAGTGCCCCTCCGCCTCGGCCATTGTATTCTCGTGCACAGGGTACCTAGAGCTCCGACCACTTTAGCGTCACACCGCCCTCACCGCCCCGCCCCCCCCCCCGCCCCTCCCTCCACCCACCCACACCAACCATCACCACCACCAACATGACACCGCTCCCCGTCCAGTGATCTCTCCACCCAGCCCCCCTCCGCCTCGACCACTTTATACGCCAATCACTACCGACACCAGCGTGACACCGCCCCCCGTCCAGTGCCCTGTCCACCCCGCCCCCTTCCGCCACGAATACTTTACGCACCAACCACCACCGCCACCACCACCACCAGCGCGACACCGCCCCCGACCAATGCCCTCCCCACCCCTCCCCCCTCCGCCCCGCCACCCCAACCCTTCCCCCCCTCCCCAGCCGCCCAGTGCCCTCTGCACCCCGGCCCCCTCCGCCCCGACCACTTTCTTTCGGCGTCGCACCGCCCCCGCCGCCCCGCCCCTCCCGCCCCTCCACCCACCCACCACCACCACCACCACCACCACCACCACCACCACCACCACCACCACCACCACCACCACCACCACCACCACCACCACCACCACCACCACCACCACCACCACCACCACCACCACCACCACCACCACCACCACCACCACCACCACCACCACCACCACCACCACCACCACCACCACCACCACCACCACCACCACCACCACCACCACCACCACCACCACCACCACCACCACCACCACCACCACCACCACCACCACCACCACCACCACCACCACCACCACCACCACCACCAGCGCGACCCCCTCCGCCCCGACCATTGCATTTCGGCGTCGCACGGCCCCCACCGCCCCGCCCCCGCGACCCTTTTCCGCTCCCCGCCCGCCCGCCCAATGCACCCAGCCCCCACGTCCGCCCCGACCATGTTATTTCAGCGTCGCACTGCCCCCGCCGTCCCGACTCCCCGACACTTCTCAGATTTTTCGTCCCCCCGCTTACCCCCTTTCCTCCTCCTCCTCTTCCTCCTCCTCCTCTTCATATTCCTCCTCTCCTCCTCCTCCTCCTATTCCTCCTCCTCCTCCTATTCCTCCTCCTCCTTCCCCTCCCTGTCGTGCAAGAGCCATTGCACGCGTACCACTTGTTCTCGGCCGCCGAGGGCGCAACCTATGGCGCAACCGCTAGGAAACGGTTATATTCTCGGCCGCCGAGGGCGCAACCTATGTCGCAACCGATAGGTGACGGTTGTCTTCTCGCCCGCCGAGGGCGCATTCTATGGCGCAACCGATGGGAGACGGTTTTATTCTCGGCCGCCGAGGGCGCAACCTACGGCGCAACCGATAGGAGACGATTTTCTTTTCGGCCGCCGAGGGCGCAACCTATGGCGTAACCGATGGCAGACTCGGCCGCCGAGGGTGCAACCTAGCACGCAACCGATCGGAAACGGTTTTATTCTCGGCCGCCGAGAGCGCAACCTATGGCGCAACCGACCGGGGACGGTTTTATTCTCGGCCACCGAGGGACCTATGGCGCAACAGATAGGAAACCATTCTATTCTCGGCCGCCGAGGGCGCAACCTATGGCGCAACCGATGGGAGACGGTTTTATTCTCGGCCGCCGAGAGCGCAACCTACGGCGCAACCGACAGGAGACGGTTGTATTCTCGGCCGCCGAGGGCGCAACCTATGGCGCATCCGAGGTGCCAGGAGAAGGATGAGCAGGAGGAGGAAGAGGAGAAACGAGGACGAGGTCTTAGACGAGGACGACGAGGAGGAGCTGGAGCAGGAGGAAGACGAGGAGGAGGACGAGGAGGAGAAGGACGACGACGATCAGGATGGGGAGGAGAATTTGGAGGCATACGAGTAGTACGAGGACGAAGTGTGGGCATTCGAATGCGTGCGGGGCTGCGCCCGATTTATGCTCGCCATTTGGGCTGGCGGTGGGGCCCAGGCGGCGAGCTGTCTTGTGATTATGTACTTGTAATTCTCCCCGAAATCCCTGACCCTTTGATGAGTGCCAATTCTTCACCCCGATTCGTTCTTTGACGGTCCCGAGACCCGGCGAGGGCACTCCGATGCCGAGAACGGCCAAACACTCCCCGTCGTGATTTTCGAACGACGCAAAGATATCAAGGGAGGCTCAGGATAAGTGATCAGTCAGCATCGAATCGGGAAATTTCATCGAATCGGTATGTGCGTCGGATCGGGCCGCATCGGCACGGAGTCGAAATCGAATCGGATCGGCTGCGCCAGGATGCACAACAGCGCCACGCAAGCATCGGACCGCATCGGATCGCTGGGGAACCCGCATCGAATCCGATCGCTCTGGCCGTGATCGGCATCGTATTGGACCGATCGGATCGAAATGAGCCCTGGAGGACGAGAGAAGCGAGAGGGTTGAGAGGGTGTGGGGGAGACTGGGGAGACCGAAAAGTACCGATACCGGCTCCCCGGACCTCTCCCGGGGTGAGTTCGGACTAGAACTTCGGGGCGAACGCAGCAGTAGCAACGAGGTCCTCTCAGGAAGCCCAAGAAGGCGGAAACGAGAGAAGGGTAGCGGTGATGGTACCTTTCCCTCCTCTGAGAGCCCTGAGCCCCCGCGAGCCCGGCGGGGCCTCGGGCCCGGGTCTGACATCGCCTGCGCGAACGGCGCGCCCAGGAGGTGCTCGGGCTCGGACTGCGGATCCTGGCCGCGGGGGGCCCAGCCGCGCCTCGCGCGCTGACGTCGACGCCGCCGCCGCTCGCCGTCGCCATCGACGTGGGTGTCGTCGATATCGTCGCCCGTCACCGCCCGTCGTCGTCGTCCACTGAAATGCTGAGATCCGGGCGTCGCAATTTTGCCACGCTGGGCGCTTTCGGTGGGATTCGGGCCCCAGGATCGACGCCGCCGTCTTCGTCGTCATCGTTGTCGTCGCCGTCGCCGTCATCGTCGTCGTCGTTGTCGGTGATATCGTCGCCGTCGTCGGCCGTCATCAATGGCTTCGCCTCTCGTCGTCATTCTCGTCGTCGTCTTCGTCGTTGTCCACGTCGTGGCCGTTGTCGGTGTCGTCTGGCCCGGGAAGCGCTCGGCGGCGGCACGGACAGGCTCAAAGCGAGGCGGCCTGGGCCGTGCAAGCATGCTGCTCGTGGCCGAACAGGCCGCTGGCGTGTGAGCGGCGAAGAGAAACTCGCACAATACACGAGGAGAGGCTGTGCGCGGCAGGGGGGCGGTCAGAGCGTGAAGTTCTGCGTCGAACTGGAAGTGCAGCCAGACGAAGATACGCCCAAGTACGAATCAGTCGTGCGAAGGACAGCAAATGCAATAGCGACAACTCCACTCACTAATAGCCAAAGCGCGAACCAGGATCACAAAAAAGTTCAGTTCAGTCAGTTCAGTTCACCCTGCGCGCCGGCTCAGGAAGAGCGGTCCCCTAAGGGGCAAGCGGGGCAAAAAATGCACAGCGTGTGGAAAATAACGCACGCAGGTCGCTTCATCGCAGACCGCCGCCGCAGACTCTTATGCACATGACCCAAGAGACCGCCCGAGACCAGACCCACAGGGGCCTGGGGGAGAGCCCAGGAAGCAGGAACAAAAGGGCGAAAAGGAGGAGGAGGAGGAGGAGGAGGAGGAGGAGGAGAGGAGGGCAACTAGGGATAATATACTGCACTTGCTCACGTAGACAATCATGCCAACGCATGTGAGGCCGTCCAACTCGTCGTTGGGGTTGGCATCGGGACCACGGGCGCCACTTCAGCAGTTTATGGTTCCACTTCTCCGGGTCCCCTTCGGACGCTTGCTCTGCGAATCTGGCCTTTCGGGCTCTTCGTGTTGCAGCCCAACTTTCGTGCTCCCCTTCGGCACACTTCGAATCCACACGTATTGTTGCTCTCTGTATATACTCTACCCACGGCTCGTTTTCAGCGCGTGGAACCCAAAATATGTGTCTCGTCATCTTTCGCCATGTAGTCCGCAGCTTACGTCTGGAGCTCGCAGTTAAAGTCCAACACTCACATGCATACAAAGCCATCGGTGCTACAACGGCGTCAAACAAACTTGAGTCTGGATTTGAGTGGATATGACCAGGAACACAATATTTATTTGAATTTTGCGAAGCATTGCCACGCTGAATTCAGTCTGTTCACACATTCAGCCTCGTCTTCCCCATGTGCACCTTTAGTCCATACTTGGATGCTTCTGGAGGTCCGACAACATTTCGGCTACACCCGCCACTGAAAAACACTGACAAACTGCCACGCAAAGGGTGCCCCCAGGGAATGGGCACAAGCGTCCAGGGAGCAGTCAAGCTGCAACACGTGGCAAAGGGCGGGCCACCAGGTGGCAAGTGCGTAGGGCGCTGGCCAGGGAGGAAATTACAACACGAAATGAGTGCAACGGGAGGAACCTCCGGGTCGTGGATTGACCGTGCTGCCGACGTGGCACGCAACGTGGAGAGTTTCTTGAGTTATGTTCGGTGGCGGTCGTTGCCCCGGGGGGATGGTCAGGTAACAGGAAAGCTTGGGCAGGGTTGGCCACGTCGGGGCGGGGGTGCGACGCGATCGCCATACTTTGCGCGCGGGCACCAGCATGTGTGGGGGGGTCCATCCCATACGTACTGTCGTTACCAGGGGGGGAGGGGGGCTCGGCCTACGTAGGCAACGATCGTAACGCGCCAGAGGGTAAGAAACAATCTCCGACCTGAACTACGCGGAACGCTCACGCGAGAATGTCGGCGCAAGCGAATCCGCTTTCTTCTGTCGCTCATTTGCAAACGGAAACTTTCTCGATAAAGCAAGGCCAATCGACATCGAATCGGAAGCTCGAAACGGGTCGAAACGACCGTCAAATCGGGCCGCATCGGCACGGAGTCGGAATCGAATCGAATCGGCTGTGCCAAAATGTGCAAGAGCACCGTGCAAGCACTGGGACGCATCGGATCGGTCGATGTTGAGGTTACCGTTGCCGAGGTTGGAGCATCAATGGTTTTGAATGTGTTCCTGACTTTTCGGGGCTCCAGGGTGGTTCTCCTCATCGCCGCGGCTGGATTCCCCTATGCAGAATTTGGCCCGAACGCATCCCAGGTGAGGGATGGAGTGTCGATCTTCAAGGAAAATGCCTCAACCTTCTGACCGCGCTCGCACGGCGACATCGGCGGCGATGTCGACGTCGTATGTTTAGATGTTTGGGGGCTTGTCTGAAGGTTCCCGCTGCCGCGGCTGAGCGCGGCTCGAAAAACTAGGCAAGACGGACCCTGGGCGGAGTCCGCGGACAAATTCCGAGCAGATTTCGCACCAGGGGGTCGGGTGGTGCGCCCCGAGATCATGGGGCTCGAGCAAATCGAAGTGGCGCTTTTGTTCCCCATTCAGGGCCTCTGGGGGTCGAGAGCTCCAGTTGCCCACGTCTCGAAAACATCGAACCGCGTGATGCCTGGGCACGCCGAGGTCCACCTTTCCTTCCAGCGGGTGCTCCATCAGGGGACGTTTCACATTAGCGGCGCTCACGAGTATTCCTGTATGCGATCGTGCCTGGCACGAAGAAACTGGTGCAGATGCGTTCCGCGCACCACCCAACTCAATCTGGACAGATCTGGCGGCCTCCCCCTGGGCCTCCTGGACCCCAGAGGCCTCCAAGACGGCCTCCGAAGTCTCCAGAATGCGCCCAAAGACAGCCAAACAGGCCCTCTGGGGGCCCTCTGCGGGCGCTACTTGGGACATCGTGGGGGCAGGGTGCCCTGGGGGAGTCCCTAGTCGGACTACGGGGGTCTTGGGGGATCGTCGAGTCCCTGGATTGGGTCTTGGGGTCGTCTGAGGGGCGCCTTTGGCGGATATCGTGCACGCCGCAAGGCGCTAGCGCCAACGATGCGAGCCTCGTGACCCCGCAGCTAGGGAGCAACATGGGGGAAAAGAGTGGACGGAAGGAGAGAGGAGTTGAGGAAGGGATGGAGGGATGGGGGGTGGATGGGGGTGAGGAGGGGAGGGGGGGAGGAGGAAGAGGAGGAGGAGGAGGAGGAGGAGGAGGAGACTGTTGCGTCTTGACGATCTTGAATCGCGCCATGAACACCATTCCTGAGACTTCAACAGTCGCGCCCCCATAATCCTGAATCCTTCAAGAATATAATGTTTGGCACGCTGACCATGGGAACCCGCGAAACTCTTGCACACGTTTAAAACGAACGTGCGCGGCGCTAAGGCGAGAGCCACATCTTGAGCCCTCAATCCGTGAAGCTCTTGCAATGTGTCCAACCATCCTGTAGTGTTGGGTCCTCGTTTTGAAGAGACGGACCCCGCGTTCCTCCTTCCTCCTTCCTCCCTCCTCCTCTTCCTCCCCCTCCTCCCCCCTCCCTGCGTTTCGCCCACCCAGCGCAACGCTTCGTGACCCCATAAATAGCTCCACCGGAGGCCCCAGTGGCAGGGTTCGCATGGCTGCCTCGGGCCATGTCGGCACGCCCCTTCACAAGGATCATGGCCCCATAGGATTTCCACCGAAATCGCCAGTGGCCCCGGGCCATGTTGGCACACCCCTCACGACAATCGTGGCCCCACAGGGAGCCCCGCCGAAGGCGCCACTGGCAGGGATCGCATGGCGGCCTCGGGCCATTTCGGCACACCCCTCGCGAGGAACGTGGCCCCATAGGACCTCCACCGAAGGCGCCAGTGGCAGGGTTCGCACGGTGGCCTCGGGCCATTTCGGCACACCCCTCACGAGGATCGTGGCCCCATAGGGAGCTCCACCGAATGCCCCAATGACAAGGTTCGCATGGCTGCCTCGGGCCATTTCGGCTCACCCCTCGCGAGGATCGCGGCCCCATAGGAGCTCCCCAGTGGCAGGGTTTGCATGGCGGCCTCGGGCCATTTCGGCACCCCTCACGAGGATCGTGGCCCCATAGGAGCTCCGCCGAAGGCGCCAGTGGCACGGTTCGCACGGCGGCCTCGGGCCACGTCGGCGCGCCCCTCGCCGGGATCGTGGCCCCATTGGAGCTCCACCGAAGGCCGCGATGAAAAGGTTCTCGTGGCGGCCTCGGGCCATTCCGGCGCGCCCCTCGCGGGCATCGTGGCTCCATGGGAGCTCCACCGAAGGCGCCAGTGGCAGGGTTCGCATGGCGGCCTCGGGCCACGTCGGCACACCCTTCGCGAAGATCGCTCCACCGAAGGCGCCAGTGGCAGGGTTCGCACGGCGGCCTCGGGCCATTTCGGCACACCCCTCGCGAGGATCGTGGCCCCATAGGAGCTCCGCCGACGGCCCCAGAGGCAGGGTCCGCACGGCGGCCGCGAGCCGTTTCGGCACACCACTCACGAGGATCGTGGCCCCATAGGGAGCTCCGCCGAAGGCGCCAGTGGCAAGGTTCGCACGGCGGCCTCGGGCCATGTGTCGGCACACCCCTCACGAGGATCAGGGCCCAATAGATGTGCTGCTTCAACAACCGCGCCTGGGCGTCGCACTCCGTTTTTGTCGACGTGCAACGCCACCTCCCTCCTCATGGCTCTCAGAACCCTCTCCTGCTTCTGCTCCTCGATCAGAGGGATGCCGTCCTCGTCGTCGTCGGCGCCCGCCAGGACGGCCACGAACGCGTCCCTGAGCATGTTGGGTTCCAGCGGGAAGCCGTGGCCACATAGGGAGCGCGGGCGAAGATGGTATTCACAAATACGGTATTCACAACTGCATATGGTTGAGTCCTTCGCCAGGCTAATTTACAACGAATGTGCGCGGCGCTACAGCGAGAGCCACATTTTGAAAACGACCCGCCCTCAAAGCAAAATGCCAAAAACGAATGCGCGCGTCGCTGAGGCGAGAGCCACATTTGGAAAATGAGCCGCCCTCAATCCGTGAAATTCTTGCAAATGTTTTTTTTAAGAATGCGCGCGGAACTGAAGCGAGAACCGCATGTTGAAAACCACCCGCCCTCAATCCGTGAAGCTCTTGCAAATGTTGGAACGAATGTGCGCAACGCTGCAGCGAGAACCACATTTCGAATACGACCAACCCTCCATGTGTGAAACTGCTGCAGATGGTGGGGAAGTCTCAAGCGAAACGCCCGGCCCGCCCTGAAAACTTCCCTGTGGGTGCGACAGGGGAGATTTTTCTACAAAGGGAAGGAATGGAGAAGGAGGAGGAGGAGGAGGAGGAGGAGGAGGAGGAGGGAATGGGAGAGGAGGGAAGAGGCGGGGCAAGTGGGGAACGATTCCCAAGACGGCTTTCGGCGGCCTGAGTCGGGACAGGAACGCCCTCAGATAGCCAAGGAGCCCTAAGATTGCCCCAAGATATCTTCGAGATGTGCCGAGAGGCCCCCAAGATGGCTCAACCTTGCTTTAATATCGCGTATGGCGGCCCATGAGGCCTCTAAGACTGCCCAAGAGGCCTCCAAGAGAACCCCTGAAGACGCCAACATTCCTCGTCCTCCTCCTCCTCCTCCTCCTCCTCCTCCTCCCTCTCCGATCCTCCCCATTCGTTCTCCCCCACGTGTTCTCCGAAGAGTGTCCAGAGCGGCTTGGGGGGAAACTTGACAAAGCTCTCACCAGACGCTTGGCCACTGAGGCGTCTCCCAAACAGGCGGGGGGGTCGATGATTCGCCGTAGGCGTCTGCGACTACATGCGGATCACATGCGCGCGTGCCTCCACGCGCGCACGCTGAAGCTACTCAGCACCATGGATGTTTTGACACATAAAAACGCACTTCTAGTCAACAGCGTGCCGCGAACTGGTCTGAATGACCAGTGCTTCAACTCCCCCCGGCATCATCGCTCGCCCGCACGAGCCGTAGACCTGCATGAGAAAGCCTGCGCGTGTCCGAGCGTGTCAAGGTGGACTAACGGGCTCCGCTGGGTAGATGGCTGCACTCACGGTCTCGTGAGCCGTGCTCGCAAATTGCGGCTGGGTGTGTGGGGGACGTGACCTAGAACAATCGGAAGTGGCACATTCAATTTCTTCAAACTACCTGCGAGACATTGGTTGCACCACGCAGGTTGCGTCCACCTATTGCACCACACTGCGCATCGAAAATGCAACAACCGATTGTTTAGTGCACATAATGGCAAACATAACAAGTCTATCATTCCCGTACCGATCCGTTTGTGCACATGTACACTCACCAACAACTGCGCAGCTGTTTTTGAACGCGCAAGCAAATATATGCTGGTGCTAACGCTAATGTTAGCTGGCACTAGCGCCCTGATGCATTCACGTAAACCTCCTCCTTATCCTCTCCCTCCCTGCCCATCTCCCTCTCCGCCTCCCCTCTCCTCCCGCGCCGCCTATATCGCTGCGGCGGTACGGACTTCGCGGCGCGTCAACGACAATGGGAGATGGGGAACGGAACGCCACCGCATCAGTCGGAAACCCGTGCTGCGCTGCAATGGCCGACATATTTGTCATGATACCCCCCCCCGCCAATCTGCGGCTTCAGGAGATACCCTAAAATCAAAGAGAAATGAAGCTGCGATCGGTCGTTCTGTTTTATGCCTCGCCCCAACTCGTGCCACGGAGACGTCATAGCTTCGAACTCCGATTGACGGAGGTCCTGTACCATCGACGCCATCGGCAACATCGACGCCCAGGGCATCAGCGACGCACGCTTCTTGACCAACTGGCCACGGCTTGCACGACGCCCATTCGCGCCTGCGGCACCAGCCCACACAGCCCCTCTTCCTTCTCCTCCACCTCTCCTCATTCCTTCGCCCCCCCATTTCCCTCTTCAACGGGGGAGCCGACAGGATGGGGACTGGCTCAGGGGGGAAACCATGCCATGGAATCAACGATACATCGCCGGCAGATCGGGGATCGGCTCCCGACAGCGTCACAGCACGTTCCTGGGAAGAGTGGGGAGCCAAAGGCCCGATCGACGGTGAACAAGCGATTGGGGGTCGATGTTACCTCCACCGAGACTTGTCCCCCCTGATTCTCTCCATCCCTCCCCCCAATGCCTTTCTCGGGAGGCATCCCAGATAGATCCGAGCGCATGGGGTCCGAGGATCGCGCGCCGCATCGCCGATGCATCGGCGACTTCTCGGCGACGGCGGGATGGAGAAGAACGGGCTCGATTGCGCCGCATCGCCGACCCATCGATGCGGCGCCGTCCCCCCACCTCATGGACTTTGGTCCCGATCGTCTGGGAAGCCAAGGTTCCCTTTCCCGCTCACCGTCTACCTCCTCACCTCCTCTTCCATCCCATCTCGCTCCCGCTCTTCCTCCGCTCCTTCTGCCACTCCTGCTGCGGGGGGGTGAGGAGAGACAGCGAAAGTGGGTAAAAGGTGTGGTCGGTTGCGTGCGGTGCGGGATCTGGACTCTGCGACGGCCACTGGCAGGAATGCACGAACCACACTTCCCGACAGTTCTGAAGCCCAAAATGCCGCGGACGAGAACGACGAGACGAGCTGTAGGAACTATCAGGCCGGTGATGACCTACATGTGGTTGAGAAGCGCTCTCGATTTCGAAATTGCTTCCTTTGATTTCGGGGAATAATCGTTATCCACGGGGGGGAAAAAGGGTTGGGGCCCCGAGCAGTGGTATCGCTCGGGCAGGGCACGTCGTGGCGAGGGGGTGCGCTGCGATCGCCACAACATTCGCACGAGCACCAACATGTGGGGGGGGGGGCGTCCAAGCCACCCCCCCATACGTAGGATCGTTACCGCTACCCCGGGGGCGACGGGGGTTGGCCGGGTAACGACCGTTACGCTTCGAGCAATCGAACGCAAATCCTGCGATCCGACGATGCGACACGCATGCATCATTGTGAACAACCACTGCCGGAACCCTAGGCCCGATCTTTTTGCGCGCCATTTCCTGAGCCCGAGCGGTCTGTGAGGGCCCCAGGGCCCGAATCTGGGCGAAACCGCCCGGCTCGAAACAATTGAGACGCCAGGACCTCAGGCGAAGCCAAGCTCACTCGCCTTGCCCGCCAACGACCGGTACGCGCCAGAGGATAACAGAACCAATCTCCTACATGTTGTTCTGGCTCGCTCTGGGTATTAGTGCGCCGAATTCGACTTCAAGTCGGACTCGGTGCTCTCTTACAATAGCAACATTGCCCCGCCTCCCTCCCTCTTCCCTCCCACACGCCAACCCCCCCCAGACGAGGCCCCTTAGGCTGCGAGCCCCCCTGGACCCACAGCTCGGGGCAGCCTCGCCCAGGCCAGAGAGCACGAATCGCGAGAGCCTCGGACAAGTTCTCGCTACACTCATGTCAGATTCGTCTGTCAAAATGCCCCCCCCCACTCCCACACCCCCGCGTGAGCAAAGCTGGCGGTGGCTCTGATGCCCTGCACTTCGAACGCAATCTTCCCCACGCGTGCCAACTTTCAAGTTGGGGGCCCAGCGCCGATCCGAGAAGTCCATGCGGAGCTCAGAACATTTCATGTTTTCTTCTTCTCCTTCGAGGCTTGGCGTTGTCTGGCTCGAGCGCAGGCTGGGAGCCCCAACCCCCGCCTCGCGCGGCGAGCAGGAGCCCAAGGTCGGCGAGGCGCGACAAAGACAATGGTTATGAGGCGAAGACAAGGCCGGGGCAAAATCGGACCAGGACACATCGGGAATCCCTCGTATCCGGCGTTTCTGGAGGATGCATCGGGCGCCGCGGCAGTTCCAGAGCGCTCTGCGACACTCTCGAAGCGTTCTGGAACGCGCTGGAGCGGTTCATCCTGGCCCTGGCCCCGCCCGAAGAAGGCCAGCCATGCGCCATCACCGACCGACCCCCCCGGGCCGGGGCTGTCCGGGAGGCCGCATCCCCGGAGCAACGCCGCCGCGGGCCCACGGTGGACTTCAACGGGGGGCACGGCGACCCCGATCCCCGACCCCGTGGGAGCTTCGGCTGGGCAAGCTAGAACTTCAGGCTGAGCTCGGGGACATGCAGTGGGCGCCTGCTCTATGAGATCTGGATACAAGAGATCTAAAAGCACGATGTTCAGTCGATTTCGGAGTTCGCTGGGAGCCATACTGAGCTCCACTGGGTGCCCGAAGTCGTCGCGGAATAGGATCTGTCCGTGGTGCACCAGCTGGCAGGCTAATTTCTTATTTGGCGCTCTGCTGTACGTTGCTTGGGCGTCCATCCCGAAAATGAGTGCGTCCGAATAGCTCCCGGGAGGGTGCATCCCCGAGTTTCCCCATCTTCTCTGAGCGGCCAGTTGTTCTTTGGGGAGCCTCGGGGCTTGGAGGCGAGCGATAGCCAGCCAGGCTCGTTCATGTCCTGGCCGCTGAAGCCAGTTCTCGTGCCAGAGCTAGAGGAAATAACTGCATACGAATAAACTTTCGGAAGTCCGCGTGGATCTGTTGGATCGGCGCTGGAGGCGCTGCCAGAGGGGCCCGCCGCGGATCCAAGAATTCCTCGTGGAGCTCTCAGTCCATGTTCGGATGTTGCTGGACGTGCCCCTGGCCCAAGGTGCCCCCAGCTCTTCGCTCCATTTTGGAGCCTCTGGGGCCCTCTGGGCCTCGCGAGGGGTGCTCTGGAGGCCGTGGGGGCCTCCATGGAGATCCTGGGGGCACCTTGGGCCAGGGGCACTTCTAGCAGCACCCCACGTGGTTGCTCCTTCTTTTCTTCGCAGAGCGCGCAGGAGCGGCAACCGCGCACGAAGCACCAGGCCCTGCCCAGGCCCCCCCCCCCCGCATCCGGGCAGGTTGCACCAGCGCGCCGACCTCTCCTCCCGAGGCTGGCGGCCCCCCCTGCCCCCTGTGAGACGACGAGGGCAGGGTGAACAGTGAAACCGACCCCGCATGAACACAAATCAAAAGTTCTGAAACTCAGCGGCCGCTCCGGAGAGGGCCGGAACGCGTTGAGAGCGTGCCAGCACGCCCTGGAGCGACGCGTCCTCATCCTCGAGCGTGCCCGACCGTGGCCCCTCTATCCAGCCCCCTGGTCTTGGGCTGCTCCTGGACCCGGGGTGGCGTGTGCCGGGACAGTCGAGCAGGCCCTGTGTGGTCGGAACGTGGCCGCGAGAGCACGGATCACAGACACGATCCCCCTCGCCAAAGGCCCAAGGCACCATGGCGAAACCAAAGCAGAACGCGACCTCGGATGCAGAGCCCAAAGCACGACGAACAGAAGTGGACCCCTCCACAGCCAGGGCTGCTCTTGAGCCTCGTGCCACCTGCAGCCAGGCAGATCGCATCCTGGCGCGCGACAGGATCTTGGCGCGCCCCTCTTGCACCCGGCCCTGGCCCGCGGCCCTGATTACCGCGCCACCCCCAACCCCCCGCCAGCCGCGAACGTTGGGAGGGCGGGCGCGACAGCTGTCCTGGCGAGAGGAAGAACTGGCGGGCGCTGGAGGGGCCGCGGAAGCAGCGAACTCGCAAGCCATGGAGCTTCGCCGACTCTGCGCCTCTTTGGCGCGCTCATTATGCAGGGCTGCGTCCTTCAGCCAAGTCTCGGTCACCTCCGCGGGGCGCGATGCGCGGTTGCCGTCGCAACCTCGCGAGGCCTCCTCGGGGAAGGGCATCTCTGCGGTCCAGGTCGCGGCGCGCAAAGCACGATCATCTTCGCATGCCCTGGGGGTGACCTCGTTCGTCCAACAAACAGCCTCCAGCACCTTGCAGTACGCGCAGGTCGCTCGTCCGCCGCTGACACTCCCCAGCTCGGCTGCAGGTCTATGAAGCCTCTCTCCTGACTTGGGCTTCCACCCCCAACCATTCTGAGGGGCAACGGAAATAGAGGACGAACGAACTGCATAAACATTAGCTTCCGGAGCTCCGCACGGTTGTCTTGGATCTGCGCAAGGGCCCCATGGCTGCGCCTCTGGCGCCACCCCTGGCGCGCTCCGCGCGCAGCCGAGGGGGTCCATCGCAGATCCAAGAAATCCGCGCAGAACTCCAGCAACTTGTGTTTATGCAACTTGTTCATCCTCGAGGCCCAAGGGACCAGCTCAGGGGGGGAGCATCGAGCTGGAATCGGCGCTACATCGCCCATAGAGCGGCGATGCGCCCCCGACGGCGAATCCACACGCTACTGGGCGGGGTGGGCTATCGGGCCCATATCGGCGATAAGTGGGCGACGGGGGGTCGATGCATCCCCCTCTGAGCCCCACCCCCGCCCCAAACATTGCCCCTGGCCCCTGACGTCCGCGCCTCGTGGCTTCGTCCTGCCGTTGCTGCTTCTCTCGCTCGCGGCGCGCCCTTCCTCGCCAGCTGCCCGAGGCGCTTCGCGGGGGCCGTATCCCTATCCACGCCCTCGCGGTCTGCACTCCGGGGCGCGATCCCGCGGCTGCACGGTCGCACGGATGCGTTCCGCCCGCGGCAGCCGCGAACAGACGCCCCGCAGCCGCGGGGTCGCGGCCCAGGGGGCTGGCCCGCGAGACCGCGGGTACGGATAAAGTCGAGGTTGATTGTAGAGGGCACGCGAGAGGACACAGGACCATTCCGACGGCCCGTAGGAGTGTAGCTGGCATGGGTCGCGAAACACAGGACACCAGGGCACTTCGATCTGGCAGGGTCGACCCTGCTGATCAGCCTCGGTTGTATGCCTTTCGCCCACGGTCTCCGACACCTGCTCGGGTGGGCCTTTCGAGCACGTGCGGAGCAATGCGCGCGGAGAGGCCGAGTTGAGGCTGCAGCCTGGCGCCGGTGGCACACGAGCGGCAGGGCAGGAGGCGGGTCCTGGGCATCGGGGGTCGATGGTGGCAGCGAACAGGAGGGGGCCACCTCTTGTCGGCCTCGAGCGCGGTTGGGTTGACCACTGGCTGGGGCTCGAGCTAAACCGTGTTTCCTGTGTTCGCTTTGTTCTCTTTTTCCTTGGCTCTGTCTTCGTTCCGCCTGTGTCGCCAAACCGGCATTGAAACAGCGACGGCCCGCGAAATCACCAACACACCATTTCGCTCGAGCCCTGCCACCCGCATGCGTGATTGAGCGTGGCTCCACAGCGAGCGAATCGCTTCCACAACCGGAGCAGCAGCAGAGACTGGCCCCCCCCAGAGCAGCTCGGAGCCTTCTTGAGCTTCGTGGAGGTGGCCGTCTGTCCAGTGCCGCATCGGGTCCTCCACAGGCCGACCCCTGTGAAGGGTCTCAAGAGCTGTGGGGTGTGGCATGAGGAGGCGAACCGGAGGAGAAAGAGGAGGAGGACGATGGGGAGGAAGAGGACAAAGGGGATGAAAGGAGAGGGAAGCTGGGAGACCAGGGACACCGAGGAAAAAAGAGGGGGAGATGGGATCCGAAGGAGGGTGAGAAATGAGGGGGCAGACGGCGTGGAGCGAGACTGGTGCTGATGGAAAGGGATGAAAGCCAGGTGAGGAGGAGAGATCATAAGTCGGACGACAAGGGGGGTCAGAGAATGAGCTCATGTACCCAATTGGCTGGTCTCCCCAGAGCCGCCAGGCGCGCCAGAGGCGGCCACGTATCGAGGAGAGGGCCCCTCTGTGGAGCCGAAGCAGGCTGTATGCAGCACGTGTGGCCCTCGGCTTCCTTTCCCCCGTTCGGCGGGCCCCGCTCCCACGCCCCATTCCCGGCCCCCCCTCCCCCCCGTTTCCCAATCCCTTTCCATGGAGGCCTCCCAGATGGGGTCGGAATAGATGGGGGCGGGGAATCGCGCCGCATCGTCGATGTATCAACGATGCATCAGCGATGCGTGGGCGACGTCGGCGATGCATCGGCGACGTCGGCGCGCAGAGGGCTCCACATCGAACCGCACCGCCGATGCACAGGCGATGTGTCGCAACCATCCGACCTCATTTGCCCGGACCGTATCTGGGCGGCCTAGATCCTCCCACCCCTCCCCGTAATCTCGACTGCTTCCTGTAAGGTGGGGAAGAGGAGGAGGAGGAGGAGGAGGAGGAGGAGGAGGAGGAGGAGGAGGAGGAGGAAGAGGAGGAGGAAGAGGAGGAGGAGGAGGAGTGCGGGTACCCTGAGGAGGAGGAGGGGGAGGAGGAGGAGGAGGAGGAGGAGGAGGAGGAGGAGGAGGATGAGGAGGACGGGAGGAGGAGGAGGAGGAGGAGGACGAAGAAGAGGAGCAAACGTAACTGGCGGCCACGTTCGTTCGTCTGCTGGGGCGGGCCTGGCCTCCACTCGCGGCGGGGCGGCGGAAGGCGCGGCGGCCGGCGGCGGAGGCGCTGTAATATGTGTTCGGGTCCGTGACGAAGGCGCCCCTTTGCAAACACTCCGGCTTCGGCACCGCCTGTATCCGAGGCTATGTCTCCTCTCGGCCTCGCTCTGAGGCTCCGCCGCTTCCTCCCTCCTCTTCTTTGCCTAATTCAAGCTTCGCGCGGCCCGCTTAGCTTCGACTGGAAGCGGTGGCTCTCGACCCGCGGATCAAAAAAAGTGCTCGGGTCCGTGACGCTGAAGTCCTTCATGTGGCAGTACGTGAAGAAGGTGATGTCCACGCGGCTGGCCGAGCTGGCGATCCCGTTCTCGCCGCCATCAGAGTCGGGGCGGGCGGGGAGGCCCATGTCCGTAGCGGCGCTCACGCTCATCAGGCCGCGGGGGAGCGCGATATTGTGGGTCATCTTCGGGCACTGAAGCATGAGCAGGATGGAGTCTGGGCAGCCACATCCACACACACAAGTGAATTTGCGGGTGCGCGAGCATGCGGCCCAAGGGCGTCCATGCGCCCGAGAGGGCTGTTGGTAATAGCCCATGTCCATGAGGAGAGCGGGGTCGCCATGAGCTTGCGGTGCCGAAGCCAGCGCTCTGGAAGATCCGTGATGGGCTCGAGTATCTGGATCAGGTCTGGCTCGTCTGGCGCTGCTTCTTCCTGATGCTTCTCGTCTCCGTGCGAGACCTGCGGGTCGGACTCGGCTGGGTAGACGCGCTGGCTGCGCACCCCTCGGCAGCGGGCCCACTGCTAGACGGAGGTGGGGTGGAATGGAGTGACGTGCCCAGACGGAGAACGCACTCGGAGACGCTGCCCATGCCGCCGAGGAATGCAGGTTCCAGGGGGCTGTGTGCCATATTGGGAGTGGCCCAGGCGTGCCCGCAGGTCACGGCGGCGAGGCGACGGCGCTGAGTCCGCGTGCGAAGCAGCGACAGGAGCAGGTCGAGGCGCAGCACATGGTAGTCATACTCCACGCCCCAGAGGTGCCAGTCGTGCTTGTAGACGTTGCTGCGGACTTCCAGGAGGACGACAGGAGCCCAAGCACCAGCCCAGAGTGCGGCACGGATAAGGAGCCGCCCTCGTGCATTGCTTGCGCGCAGGACTGCTGGATCTTCACGGCGAGCATGTTTGGAACGATGGGGAAACCATGGCAGGAGGAACAGGCGGAGGAGGAGGAGGAGGAACATGAACATAAGCATGATCATTTGCCCAAAACAAAGTGCATACCAACCGCTTAAATTGCATCTCGGCCTTTGCCGTCAAAGGTGCGGCATTCAGAACGGAGCTCTTGTGGCATTGAAGTGACTGGCGCGCAAGAACACGCAGCACGAGCGATGCAACACTGTGACTCTCTGGCATGCCGAAATGGCATGCCACAACTAGCACCACGAATGCAGACAAGTCCGCTAGGAGATTGCGCAGAGGATGCGGAAGCAGCTTAACGCATACCAATCTTACCACAGCAACATAGAACTGAAGGCTGTGATGTGGCCCCGAAGCTGACGGCACGGGCAACGATGCAAACTGAAACTGACAATGCCGAGCCAGTCTTCTCAATTAGCACGGCCAGCTCCGCTGTCCACATACTGCCAATATTCTGCTCCTTCTGTTTTGACACCGAAGCTCAACTTTGTTTCCAGTGGTCCAGCTCCGCAGGCTGAACGGACGGCGGCTCCGCTGCTGCAGCCATCTCGGCCGAGGTCCTCGCGAAGCCCTGGAACATGGTCGAGATGTCGAGGGGTTCCGTGGACAACCGTGCCGAGGGGGGCCGAACAGGAACCGAAAGAGGCTGAAGACCACCACGGAGAGCATCGCCATCACGCAGGAGACGCAACTGGGCCTCGCTGCCTTCCCAGCCCATGACCGCGCCGCCACCCCGATTGTCGAGCCTCTTGCCTCTTGCGGCGACTCACAAGCGGCTGCCGCGTCCCCGCATCCTCGCGGCTTGCTGCCCAGTGCTTCATCTGGTCCTCGGCCTCCTTGATGTAGTCGAGCTCGGCACCATGATTGCCAACCGCATGCGTGCACGCAGGTGTCCCGCTGTCGATGCTCGTCGCCACTTCATCGCCCCCTACTGAGGGCAGCGTCTCAGGAGGAACGGTATGCATCTTCATCTTGCAGTCGGTGGCCGTGCCCAACTCATCGCTCCCTTCCGAAAACAGCGTCTCGGGCGGAGCGGCATGCGCCCTCATCTTGCTGTCGATGGCCGTCGCCACCTTGTCGCTCCCTTCCGAAGACAGCGTCTCGGGCGGAGCGGTTTTCACCACTGTTTTGCTGTCGATGACCGTCGCCTCAGCGCCCCCGTGCGAGGACAGGCGGAGCGGCATTCGCCACCTTCTTGCTGTCGATGGCCGTCGCCACCTCATCGCTCCCTTCCGAAGACTGCGTCTCGAGCGGAACGGCAGCCTGGTGTCTCCCAGCACAGCGGCACGGCGCCCACGGCCATCGGCAAAACTCCCATCCCACGGTCACGACCGACTCGGAAATTCGCCGGCCCAACGGGCCAGAGGCGTGCTAAGATCTCCGGTGACTGCTTTACAATCTTTCTACTTCGCGCGCGCGGGGCGGCCCCTGGGGGCCCCCAGGCGGAAAGTACCCCGGCAAGGTCCCGAGAGAGTCCCGGGAGGAGTCACCAGGGCGCTCCAGCAGCGCACCAACGCGGCTCCGAGACGTCCCCGAGAGCCCCAAGAAGGGCCAAGAGGCTTCCAAGAGGCCCCCAAGATGCTACATGAGGGGTCCGAGATGCCACAAGATCGCTCCAAGACGCCCACGATGGCCCCCAGACGCCCCAAGAGGCCTCCAAGAGCACTCCCGAGAGGGCCCCAAGAGGCAAAATTCACTGCTTTTCCTTAGGTTTTGGAGAGATTTTGGCGTTTCCACCTTTTCGGCTTCACGACACCCCAAGACGGCCCAAGAGGCCCCCAAGACCGCCCCAAGAGGGCCCAAGAGGCCCCCAAGAGGGCCCCAAGACGGCCCAAGAGGGCTCCAAGACGGCCCAAGAGGCCTCCAAGACGGCCCAAGAGGGCCCCAAGAACGCCCCAAGAGGGACCCCAGGGGGGGAACACGAAACAATATTTCGAGCCCTCGGCCCTCAGAAGTCCCCAGGAGGCCCCAAGAGGCCCCTAAGAGGCCCCAAGAGGCCCCCAACAGGCCCTCAGGAGGCCCCCAAGAGGCCCCCAAGCGGCCCCAGGAGGCCACCCAAATGCCCCCCCGAGCACGCAAGCAAGTGCCAGCGACGCTACACTATGGGCCGGCGGAATGAGCGAAGCGATTCAATAAAGAAAGCCGCGGCGCCGCAATAACACCGCGTGCCTCATGCGGGGGGCTCTCAGCCTGCGCCCTGCGGAATGAAGACCGCGGAGTCCGTGTGCAGCTGCACGCCCGGCGCCGAAGAAACAGTGCGGCCGTGCAGCGCTCGCCGCGGGCTGGCAGGAGTCCCGAGCGCGCCGTTGGGCGGCTCGCCGCTCGGCGTGGGACCGCCAACGCCGCGTCTGGCCAACCATCCATGGCCGACCTCCCGTAGCCAAGCACAGATTCTGAACCCTTTGTTTTTTAGTCGGTGGACGGACGGTTCCAGCGAAGGAGCGAAGCGGCCGTCCACAGTCCGTCACGTGCCGCGGGGAGGCACAGAGGCACCTGGGCTCTCTGGCGAAAGCTCGAGCCCAAATGGCTGCCGCACGGCCCGGCCCAGCGGCGTCTGGAGCTGCGCGCCGCAAAAGCAGCCTCGCGGTCTCCAGCCTTCGCTTTCTCCCACTGGACCTGGCAAGATCCTGGTCTTGAACGTCCTGGTTCACGGGGCCCTGGGGAGAAGTGCAGCTCCCCTGTCCTGACAGGGAGCCGTGGCTGTCTGCCTGCAGCCTGCGGGTGGCCCGGATCGTCTGGAGAATCTCCTCGCCCGCGCGAGCTCCCCTCCCGCCAAATGGCCGACTCTGAAAAGAGCCCTGGGGGCCCAAAACTGCTGACGTCTCGCGCTTGCTTCCGCCGCCCTCCGCCAGAAGACCCGCCGCCGCTTCACCTCCGCCAGCCTTCCGCCGGCTTCAGCCACGAAGCGAGGCGCGCCGAAGGCGGGGCACCGAGCGCCCCCCACCCATGGCCAGCTTCTCATCCCGAATCGCTATCTGACCGTCCCAGGGCCCCCTGGGGCCGAAGCCTGGCAAAAATGTCCGCATTGTCTTGTTCACCCCATTTTGCCCATCTTCCTGGCTATCCGGGTTGGGGGCGACACAGGTGTGGTGACTTGCTGACAGGGACGGACTAGCTGGCAGAGACGGGTTTTCTCGGCCCCGAAGCTGCGTGGCGGGGATTTGTTCATAATCGCTGCTTGGGGGATCGATCTTCGGGAACCCCGGCCAGTGGTGGATACGGATGCCTACGGCCCCCATCAAGGCCACAATCTGTCACCTGTGTCCACCGTCTGCAGAGGTCCATGAATATCCACCCCCCAGGCGGCGGCTATGGATAAACCCCCGCCTCGGACAAGCCTGGCGGCGCGCACAGGAGGGTAGGGCGAGGGGGGAAGGCTTCTCAGAAGCAACCCTGGTTCTTAGAAGGCGCCGGGCCTACATCTACAGACAAGGCCCGCGCCTTCCAAGAAACAGGGGTGCTTCAAAGCGGGGCTTGACCTAAACGGTGATTTTCGTTCTCGTTTCGCTTCCGTTGCTGTTCCTCCTTTGCTGCAAGACGGCGCAACACGAACACGGTCCACGAATTCGTTCAAACACCGTTCAGGTCGAGCTTTGCTTCGAAGAAGTCTTGCCCCCTCCCCTGCCCTCCCTCTGCGCGTGGCCGACCAGCGGCGCCTCGTCTCCGGCTGGTCTCCTAGGCGGGGAGGGGGGCCGGCGCCATGCGAACCCTGCCACTGGCGCCTTCGGTGGAGCTCCTATGGGGCCACGATCCTCGTGAGGGGGGTGCCGAAATGGCCCGAGGCCGCCATGCGAACCCCGCCGCTGGCCTTCGGTGGAGCTCCCTTTGGTGCCACGATCCTCGTGAGGGGTGTGCCGAAATGGCCCGAGGCCGCCATGTGAACCCTGTCACTGGCGCCTTCGGTGGAGCTCCTATGGGGCCACGATCCTTGTGAGAGGCGCGCCGACATGGCCCGAGGCCGCCATGCGAACCCTGCCACTGGGGCATGTTTTAAAAGTTGTAGGCTGACCGAGCGCGGCGCTCGGCTCCGCACGCCCTCCCGCCGACGCGCCAGCCGGCAGGAGGCCCTGGCCGTCCACGACCGCGAACGCGAGGCCGAGGGCGCCGAGGGAGGGCGCCGCGGCCGCCCGCGCCAAGGGCGGGGCCCGCCGCCGCCCGCGAGGCCAGCGATGCCGCCGAGCGCCAAGCGCGGCGGCCGCCAGGCCAAGCCCCACCGCCGAAGGGTAGGGCGGAGCAGGGCCTACACCCCCCGAGCGGGCGGCGCCCCCGCAAGCGCGAGGACCTAGTGCGGGAGCGCCAGGTCCAGCATGCGCTGAAAACGCCTCCGAGGGCGGAGGCTGCGCGCGGAGCAAGACGTCGTCGGCGGCCGCCCGCGCGCCCTGGCACGCCTCGAAGGAGTCCAGGGCCGCCGGCCCGCCGACGGGCAGCGCGGCGCGCACTGCCTCCAGGGGGCCCGCCGCCGCCCCCGCCGCCCTCAGCGCGACCAGAGGGGGCCCCAGGGGAGCCGCCGCCGCCTCGGCAGGCGGGCCGAGGCCCGCGCCTGCCGCCGCCGCCGCCGCTGCACCCGGAGCAGCCTCCTCCGGCAGCGCCCGCCGCCGGCCCCGCCTCCTCCGCGAGCCCCGAGAGGCGCGAGGAGGCAGGCCGTCGGCCCACTCGTCGCCCAGGGATCTGCCCATCGCGTCGTCGTCGCCGTCGCTGTCGCCGACCCAGCGGGGCCCACCGCCAGGAACGCCTCCGCGAAGAGCATCTCCCCGACCTTTTTTGCCAGGAGCGCCAGCCTCGCCCGCCGCGCCCGCGGCCGGGGCCTCCGCCCCAGGGGGGGTGCCAGCCGCAGCGCGCCGCGCCGCCAGCCTCGCCCGCCGCCTGCGGCGTCGCTCCTTCTTGGTGTCGTTGGGCTCCCGAGGCGCAGCCGCTTCAGCAGGCGCAGGCCGCGCCGCGGCGCCTGCCGCGAAGGCAGCCGCCGACGGCGTGGAGCGCGCCGCCGCAGCAATTGTGCGCCGAGGAGCCCCCGCGCCCACGGCCCCGCGGACCGCCGCGCGCACCGGCAGCGCGAGGTCCATGGCCGCGCAAGCCCCTGTAGCCGCGCCCAGGGCAGCCATCCCGAGGCGGAAGGCCGAGGCGGAGGCGCGGCATGCGACCGCTTGAGCCAAAATGGCTAAGGAGCCACTGGGGCCTTCGGTGGAGCTTCCTATGGGCCCACGGGTGTGCTGAAATGGCCCGAGGCCGCCATGCGAACCCTGCCACTGGGGCCTTCGGTGGAGCTCCTATGGGGCCGCGATCCTCGTGGGGGGTGTGCCGAAATGGCCCGAGGCCGCCATTCGAACCCCGCCACTGGCGCCTTCGGAGGAGCTCCTATGGGGCCACGATCCTCGTGAGAGGTGTGCCGAAATGGCCCGAGGCCGCCATGCGAACCCTGCCACTGGGGCCTTCGGTGCAGCTCCCTATGGGGCCGCGATCCTCGTGAGGGGTGTGCCGAAATGGCCCGAGGCCGCCGTGCGAACCCTGCCACTGGCGCATTCGGTGGAGCTCCTATGGGGCCACGATCCTCGTGAGGGGTGTGCCGAAATGGCCCGAGGCCGCCATGCGAACCCTGCCATTGGGGCCTTCGGTGGAGCTCCCTATGGGGCCACGATCCTCGTGAGGGGTGTGCCGAAATGGCCCGAGGCCGCCATGCGAACCCTGCCACTGGGGCCTTCGGTGGAGCTCCCTATGGGGTCACGAAACGCTGTGTTGGGAAAAACAATACAACATGCACTCTGCCTCCACATGGAGCATGGGCGGCCATGCCGATGCGCCCACCCCACCATCCCTGCCAACACAGCAATACAAAATAGTTACACGTTGGGGCCAAAGTTTGAATCATGTTCGTGAGGGCCGCGAGTGCTTTGTTTGTCTTGCTTTTGACAGGGGCGGCGGGGGTGTCAGCATATGCCCTGATGCGCGCAGGGCTGCCACCCCTGACACAAAGCAATACAAAATGCACCTCGCGGCTAAATCTGGATCATGCGCGGCCACCCCGCGATCACTGTCAAGTAGTTTTTGACCGGGACGGCGGGGGTGGTGGCGCGTGGCCTGCTGCGCGCAGGCCTACCAAACACAATGATGAGCATTGGTTGTCGACAAGGATGGTGGGGGCCGCCATGCTGCCCGATGCGTGCTGTCACGCGCGCAGGCGCACCTGGCGCACTCTGCACGCGCCCCGAACGTGGCGCGCTGGAGCGCGCGGCACAACTGGCGCACTTGGAGCAAGTGGCGCATCTGGCGCACCAGGCGTGCCTGGCACGCTCGGGCCCCAGGGGTTCCTGGAACGATTTCTGCCTTCTCGCCTTTTCGCTTCCGATGGCCTTCCGAGGCCTCAGGACAGCTCCAGGACGGCCCCTGAGGGCCCCAGAGACTCCAAGACGGCCCCAAGAGCGCCCCCAAGCGCGCTCCAAGAGCGCCCCAAGAGGGGCCCAAGCTGCGATTCGGAGGGCTCCTGAAGGGGGAGCGTAATTGGAGCTCCCATCTTTTTAGATCGATCTCCTCCAAGATGACCCTGAGAGCGCTCCCAATGCCCCCAAGAACGACTCAAGAGGGTCCCAAGAAGCGCCCAAGAGGTTTTAAGAGGCGCTCAGGAGGCCTCCGAGAAGCTCCCAGGAGACCCCCATGAGGCCTCAAGAGGCACCCCGCGGCACCCACGACGCACCAAGAAGTCCCCAGGACCGCCAAGAAGCCCCCAAGACGCTCCAAGAGGCCTCCAAACAACTCCCGAGAGACATCCGAGAAGATTCTGAGAGGCAGCTCGCCTGGGCATCGATCCTGGATGAGCTGGTGGGGATACTTTTGGTCAACAGGCTCGCGATGCGGGTCGAAAGCCGTCCGAACACAAGTCGGGCCGCGACTAGGCAGCGTGGGAAGAAAGGCAAGCGAAGCGAGCGAACGGGCAGCCACTCAGAAGGAGAGCCAGAATCGATACTCAAACCCGGTGGTGTTGAAAATCCCGGCGGCGACCAGCAAGTAAGCGCGGCCAAAATGGCGCGGCGGCGCGACCATAAACGCGCAGAGATCGATCGCTCGGTGCGAGTCACACAAACAGCACCGCCAGACACGAACTAGACCGACAGGTACACCCAGACGACATCCGCGCCGTAGGCGACACAAATGCCAAAACATCGTGTCGGCGCAAGAGTGAAGAGGGGCAACCTCATCACCAACAAGACTGCAAACGGCAGTAAAACCTGTAACACTCGTAGAAAGCGAAGTCCATGCAGGAGATCTTCGGCCAACGAGCGTACAGTGCCACACTTGCCGAACCCGAGCTCCAGGTACCGCAAGGTAGGCAGTGTAGCGAGAGACCCACTGAACCTTCCGGTCATCAGTAGGGGCCGACGCCGGCCAGGAGCAGGCCAGGGGGCACATGACCTCAGCGAATGCGACGCAGCACCGCTCCCTGCGTGAATCCTTGCATGAATTTCAGACCACCTGAACGCCATCAGGAAGCAGTATTGGGCAGCAAACCCCAGCCGCCAGGGAAGAACTCTGTGAAACAGGAGGGGGAGCACCCCGGTGCAACAGCTGCCGCTGCGGCATAAGGATGCAGAAGGAGAGGAGGGGAAGTGCGCGCCAGGCACGGTAGGCACCCCGGCGCGGCAGCTGACCGCTGCAGCATGAGGACGCAGGAGGGGGGGAAGTGCACGCCAGGCACACGGCACGAGAGGAGGGGGGAGAAACATGTCTCGAGCAGTTGACGCTGACTGTGCCAGTCGTGGCTGCGCCATGTTTGCCCGCGCTGACTTTGCCAAACCTGACTGTGCCAGCCGTGGCTACGCCAACCCTGACTGTGCCAAATAAGCCCCCTGTGGGATGTGAGCGCTCGTAACGACACCTGCCGAACTCGAAACCCTTGCACCGTAACTGTCAGCAGTTTATCGAAATTCCATTGAACCTTTTCGGCCATCAGCAGGGGGGGGCGCCGGCCTGAGGCAGCCAGTGGGCGCCGAGCCGCCGGCTCCCACTGTGGAACTTTGCGTGGGATCCAAGCTGGCGGAGCACCATCCGGCAGCGGCGTTGGCGGCAACCCCAGCGCCGAGGGGAGATCCCATTTAAACAGGAGAGGGGGAGTCAGCTAACCGCCGAAGCAAAATGAGAAGAAGGAGGAGAGCCCACCGTAACCCTGCGTGCACTGACGCGCACGCCAGGCGCTCTGTATCGAAGCTTACCTCAGTAAACCCGCCACTGGCACCAGCCTGCCGCTGTTCTTCACGCGCAGTCCTGGATAAAGCGGGGCTCTTTCAGCCGCGAAATAGCGCGCTATCGCGGATGATGAGGTCTTCCATTGGGCTAGCGCACCGTCCCAGATGCGCCAGCGGGCGCAGGTGACGCATGTTTTGTTTAGCCGCGCCTTAGTTACTGCGAGAGCCCGCGAGGGGGCGCCGTCGATGAACATTCCGGGCGCTCTTCAATGGGACGCTTGGCAAGGACAATCACGGTGGGCTGCCAGGTCTGAAGCCGCCGTTGAGCCGCAATGACTGCGCGGGTGGCAGAAAGAGAGGGCGAGCAGGGTAACGCGGCTAACCGCCGCATGCACAGGAAAGAAAGTTAGCAGTGCAGGCGCGCGGCGCTACTAGGTGCACCACGTGCCCAGTGTGATGTCAAAACCGCATCTCAGCGAAACTGGGCGGCGCCCCGCACTCGGTGTCACTGTCGATGCTGTTTCTCGTTCCATGGGCCGCATGGGCTCTCAGTTGTTCGGCTCCTCTTCCCAGCCTTGCCCAGTGAATCGGGTCCGTCGTTCGCCTTGCCTTTCCCCATGCTCGGGTGCTCTCCCGCTGCGTGGAACCTGGTGGCGGCGGCCCCGCTGCTGCTGGCAGCGCCTGAGCTGGAGGCGTTACTGATTGCCGTGGCCCTGTCAGCTGGGCTGCGAAAGCTGGCCTCAGCGCGCGTGGACTGGTCGGCGCGGCACGCGTCGTAGCCTGCAGTGCCCCACGCATTGGCGAAATTGCGGCACGCGCCTGGCGGCTGCAGTGCTGGGTCGAAAGTCGGCGGGGCGTTAGCGCGGCAGGTTTTGGCACAGTGTGTAACCCACAGGTCGCTGAACGTGCTGCCTAGTTCACTCTTCATCCTGGAGGCGGCGCTGTCGGACTCCCCGGGGTATTGTGCGTCGATCGTGCGCAGTGGTGGCTGGTGCATCCTGGACCCGTCGTTCTTCTTGGGCCCTTGGATGGTCAGAGGGTTCTTGGAGAAGGGTACTCAGTTACCATGATTCAATATCCCGTCATTTCCCGTGCGCTCGTCCTGGTTGCGCCAGGCGTCGTCGCGAGACTGCGCGGCCGGGCGGTCTGAAGACCTGTCGTAACTCCACTGGTCTCTGTGTCCGCGCGAGGAACCAGTCTTGTAAGCAGCAATTTGCTGAATGGGAGCGTCTCGTTGTTCTCGTCTGCCGCTCTGTTCCCTGCCTCGTACGTAGCCTTTTGGTGGAGCCCAGTGTGACGGATCTCGCCTCCTCGGCAGCGGGGGTCTATCGTCTGTGGCGCTGGATGTTTCATCGTCAGCAGTCTCGGTATTGTGACCCTCCCTTGTAGTTGGGCTTCCTTCAGGCTCTTCTGCCTCGTCCGCTTCAGACTCCTCGCTGGCCTTGCTCGGGTCGTAGTCGAGGAGATCGCCGTCCGGGTCCCTGCGTTCATCTGTGGCAGCAGCAGGCTCGCTTCCTGAGCTGCTCCTGATCTCTCTTGTCGCTATTCGTGGACCTTCAGGTCGGGACAATGACCGCCCGCTTAATTCCGTGCCATGGTGGGCAGGAAATAATTACCCCCCGAGAGAAGCATTCGTGACCACGCTGACCAAGGGGTCCAGACTCTTCTCCTCATCGCGTATTCGTTGGGAGCCTGGGTCGCACAGGGCCGAGATGTTTTCCTTCGCGCTATCAGCCAACATGGCCATTCGCTCCATGAGCTTCTGAAAGGACATTCTCTCTGGTGCTGTGGTACGGCTTGGGACGACTGGTCGAGATCCAATCCCACGTGGGCGCATGCATGTGTCCAGTATTATCAAGTTAACGTTGTCCACACGTATCACATGGTCGGGGGCGTCCTCAATGTCAAGTCTGGCCAGCCAGTGAGCAAGTTCGTCCGTGTTATGGAACCTCGGGTTGTCCCTGTGAATGGTTTCGCTGACGTGTGCCACCCACAGTTTCTTCAACCGATCGTCCTTCCCGATGATGTGTTGTACGACCAGTCCAGCGGCCCATCTTTTGCCATCCCATTCCGTGCCTGGTACCAATCCGTCGGTAGTGAGGCCTCGACGGAAGAAGCGTCCAGGCAAGGGTGGAGCAGGCCAGAACGTTGAGCCAATTGACGTCCAACCCGTTGTCTGGCACCTCGTACTGTGGTTCTCCAGCGCGTAGAAGATGTCGTTGGCAAATGAATTGATGAGTCTGAGGTGCTGGCACCTTTGAACTGGCGTGTGTCCTGGTGTGTCGCTGTTGTCGTCGGTCCACGCTTGGAAAAAACATGTCGAGTCTGGTGTTGGCCACGTCTGGCAGCTGTGGGATCCTGATTTCCCACAACATGTTCTTGATTGCGTCCGCCCGTTCTGGATTGGGTTCGGGTAGTGGCGACGTCTCCGATGGTGACCCGCACTCGTCGTCGTCGTTTTTGCCGCGTGGTACCTGCGCTCTTTCTTTGCCAAGTGCGAGGGCGAGGCCACCCACGTCCTCTTTCCTCTTCATGGATGTCCGTGCAGTGGGGGAGACTGCATACATCGATGGCGTGCCACGCGCAAGGACGCGGTTGATGACGGATGGAGCAGCGTCAAAGATGTGAGCAAGACAGTTCCCGCAGTACCATCGAGCGTTCCAACCGCCGCTCGTCCAGCAGTCGATCCAGTTGCCCCAGGAAGGTCGGTTGCACTGCTCTGTGTCCTCCATGCCAGGAGTCGGTCACCAGACGAAGCACCCAACAGCTGGCTGCCCGTGTTTCCAGGTGTACAGCAGCTTGGGTTCTGGGCAGCCGTCGCACATTGCACTGTAGATCCCAGACTTAAGTCCCTCTGTGCCGAAGCGGTCGTCGTCAAGTCGGGTTGGGGGATTCGGTACGCCTGTCGCCTTGGGGTCGTTAGGTGAGTCCGGTGTGAGAAGGAGGTCGCGTAGCAGGCAGTCGGCGGTTGGGTTTGCGATTTTGGCAAGCCCGGTTGGGAGGTGCACAGGTGTTGTCAGACTGACAGACTGACGTCAAGAATTCTCGACGTCGGAGCTTTTCGCAAGGGCGAGGGCGGGGAACACGCGGGTTTGGGGCCCTTCCAGGCCCCCAAATCTGGCCGAAATCGGCGCGATCCCCTGAAACGCCGACTGCAGCATGTCAAGTTGAATGGAACTGACAGGTATTTCGGGATGCGCCCATGCGCAGTGCCAGCCTGCAGGGCGCATGGCCCTCCATAGCCAGCGGGGGACACTGGAGAGGGCGGTCTCAAGAGCGGCGGACGTATCAATATCCACGCCCTTGCGGTCTGGACGATGTGGCGCGGTGGATACGCGGTCACATGGATACGTTCCGCGCGGGGCACCCGCGAACCAAAAAGCGTACCCATGGGTTTCGCGTCCCAGGGGCCCCTGCCGCGAGGCCTTGGATATGGATATGCTCCGCCCACGACGATAAGCACCTGCTCATGGAGGAAGCGTGCGGTAGTAGGAACCATAACCGGCGGTCGAGCGGGGCTGCGACGACCCTGCGGACCGTCTCCGGCCGTGTGGCCGTGCTGCGCCCTTCGTGGCCGGCCGTCCTCCGCCTGCTCGTCCTGGAGCTCCGACGGTGTGTCGGAGTGGTCGTCCTTGGCCTGGCCGGGCGAGCGGTGAGCGGGGTAAGCCGTCGACGGCCTCTGATACTCGTAAGGAGGGCCTTCCTGCCACTCGCTCCACTCGTATGTCGATGCTGCGTCATCCTTGGACCTCTTCCACGCCTCCCAACTGTGCACACCCGTGCTCTGGCACACACGTTCAAGAACTTCATGCTCTGAGCATGCTCCTTACCCCTCCCCCGCGCCCCCTCTCCTTCGCTCCTATTATGCCCAATTCGGCCCCGTATGGCCCCGTAGTGTCCCTCGGCTGCCTTCGACCGCGGCGTGGATTCGCACCGCTGCGACCAAACAAGTGTCGATGCTGCGTCGAACGTCCGTCGACTGGAGTCGAGCTCGAGTCGGAGAAAAGCCGAACCAGAATCGAATTAGAATCGAGTAGGTCCGTCATGTGGTCCCCAGGAAGGCCCCCCAAACGAGCGTCTAGGCGGCGTGCGGCAGACAGGTCGCGACCACTGCCGAGGGCGTGTCGCGGAATGTGAATGGGCCCCTCTCGTGCGCCTCCCCTTCGGAGTAGTGTGAGCCACCCTGGGCAGGCCCCCCCTGAGCTCAGGCCCTTCTGCCCCTTCGTCGGTCGCCATGGCCCCCTGCGCCCGCAGTGTCCGCCCGCGCTGTGCAGCCAAGACGCCGAGGTAAGGAACAGCTCGGGTTCGGAAGGGGCTCGCTGTTCCTTGAGATCCCAGTATGGTTGTGCCTCCAGCGCTCCCCTGGTGCACCCCCGGTGCTTCTATGGCCGATATAGAGAGGCTCTGTTCCTTATGTAGCGTTCCTTATGGCAGCAGCTGGACCGTAGCAGTGCTCCGGACGCCGAATCGCCTCAAGACATCATCCGCGGGGGGGGGGAACTCCATGTCGCAGGGGGGGGGGCAGTCTCGAGTGCAGGCGGCGGCCCTCTCTCGGCCCTCCACCCAGTACCCTGCGACCTGTCTGGATCCTCCGACCTTTTCCTTTCTGGCAGAAGCCCCGCTTCGATCGCTGACTGCCCGAGGTGATCCAAGCCAGCGGCACCGAGACGCCACCCTATGAGTCGCCAGGATCACCATCCCCGGCCGACTAGACGCCACCCCAACCGTCGTCCAAATCCTGAAAAAATGCTGCTCTGACTCCCCAGGCAGCTTGAGAGGCGCGCGCCTGCCTGGGGCAACGTGCCAACACACAATTCGGCGAAGCTCCCGCGACCTTGGCCAAGCCCGCCGAGCATCGCCGACAGACGCAGCGAGAGACAACTCAGAGCAGGCCCCCAAGACGAGCCAAGGTCGCGGCAGCGGCACAGAAGCATCAGAAGCATCGAGGAGGCAATCAACTCGTCGGCGAAATCGAGCAGAACTCGTCGAACTGCGCAATGGCCCCCCCGCCGCGATCAAAGACTGGCTGGCTCCTCAGCCGGCTATGCGGCCGCAACAACCCATGCCAAAACACTCTTCGGTCTCCCGCGAGACCCCTCCGGTCGCATTGGCCTGGTCTTCAAGACGCCTCGGAATGTTTCTACCAAACTCGGCTTATGCTCGAAGAGTCTGCCGCAGGGTCCCTGAAAGGGGGAACAAAACAAACACGTATACTAACCAACCTCGATCCCATGCCTGCTCCTGAGATGGACAGACACACGGCGATGACAACATTAGAGATGTACCCTCATAATGATGCCGGAGAAAAACCCCAATCATATTCTTTTCTGATGATACAATAAGCTATAAGGTTATAGGGCTATTGGGCTATAAGGCTATTGGGCTGCACGCCAAGGCACCAGGGCACCCGGGCACCTGGGCACCCGAGCACCCCCGGGCACCCCCCGGGCACCCGCCGGGCACCGAAAATCGCTGGCCAACCTCACCCCCGGGCACCCGGGCACCCGGGCGTGCAGCGAAAAGCGGCGGCCACGCTAACCTAACCATATGAATCCGCTAGGACCCCTACAGAGGCAAGCTCTGATTGGGGAAACTTGGGGAATCCTCGAGATCGGCATCGAGACGAGGTGATGTTTTCGGGTGGTAGAGTGCCGCCCTCTCCCCTGGACTAGGACTCCGAGGCGAACCCAATCGTAGCGACGAACCCTTGGGAGGCTCCAAATGGCGGAAAAGCAAAGACTGGCATCGGTCGGCGTCATAAACTCGAAGACTGAGTGTATTCATTGTACAAGTGCGGGGGTCCCCGGAAGCCCTGCCCATTTCCCCCAGCCCCGCTTCTCATCCTGAGCAGCTTGCTTGACCATCGCAAGGCCCGGCGAGGGCTCTCGGAGGCCGACAACGGCCTACAACACTCGTATAGTTTACTCAACACGCTGGAGGTCTGGGACAAGAAGCTGGGGCCGGACCCCTCGTGGGCGAAACGTAAATCCGTATGCGTGGCCTCGCGGGCGGGGCTCCTTGGACGCGACCCCGCGGATGCAAGGCGTTTTTGTTGCGGATGCCACGCGCGGAACGCATCTGTGCCACCGCATACCCGCGGGATCGCGCCCCAGAGGCCAAACCGCGAGGGCGTGGATATGGACACGTCGGCTACACGTGAGAACCACCCTGAGCAAGAAAAACAATCGGTGCACAACGTTCGGGGGCCGGGGAGGGGCCAAATCCGAGCGTGCCGGCTGGTGCTGCGGGGGACCCCTGTCTGCCCGCACCCAAAGACACTCCGGCGAAGGGTCGCCCTTACGTCTTACGTGCAGTCGAACGCCTGCGTTCGCCGCTCGTGCCGCCCAGCGCGCGTCCGGCCTGGGACGCGGTCTTGGAGTTCAGCTGGGGCGGGGCGTGGCTGGCGCCGTGGAGGAGCATGGGCGCTCGACGAGCGGCCTCGGCCCGCTGCGCTGCCGCGTGCGCGCGGGGAGTCCTCCCAGACATGCTCGCGTCGTGAAAAGCCGCGACCCCTGAAATCCTGGTGTCGCATCTTTGTCGAGCCCGGCGTTTTCGTCCGGTTTCGGGTCCTGGGGCCTTCGCAAGTCGATCGGGCTCCAAAAAATTGACGCAGGAAGATGGGGTCTTAGTGTTGCGGCCGTGATCACGATGTTGCAACGTTTTCGCGTCTTCGGATCTCAGGGGCCTCTGAGGACCCTTTCTTGGCTGCGGAGCGGTCAACAAAGACTCGGGATAAGAAGTCGGCCCCGAGGAAAGGGCGGGACGTCTGGAGACCGCGGTGTGGAACAAATCCACCGAACATGTACCTGCCAATGCCTTGCCCGCTCCAAGATGGCCCAAGATAGCTTCCAAGACGGCTTAGATGGCCCCGTATGGCCTCTAAGTTCGCTCAAGATGGTTCGAGATGGCCTCCAAGACGGCCGAAGAGGGTCCAAGATACTTCCAACTCCGCCCAAGAAGCCTCCAAAATGGCCCAAGACAGCCCAAGAGGTGCTCGAGAGGCCTCCAAGACCTCCAGGAGGGCCCGAAGAGGCTCATTATTTTGCCCCAGGTGCTTGAAAGATTTACGGTGTTTGCTTCTCTTCGGCCTTCCGACGGCCTCCAAGAGGGCCCCAGAACGGCCCAAGAGGCCCCCAAGACTGCCCCAAAAGGGCCCCAAGACGGCCCAAGAAGGCCTCCAAGACGCCCAAGATGGCCTACAAGACGGCCCTGGAGTATTCCAACAGGGCTCGAAGTCGGCCCAGAGAGGCCCTGAAGACGGCTTACCACGGCGTCAGGCGGGTTAGGAGACCATCAAGACAGCCGAAGATGGCTCGAAGACAACCCAAGACGGCCCAAGAGGCCTCCTAGATGTCCCCAAGAGGCCTCCAAGAGGGCCTCCAGGAAGGCCCGAAGATACCAAAATCATTGTGTTTCCGTTGTTGTTTGACGGATTGTGGTATTTGCTTCTGTTCGGCCTTCCGACGGCCCGAGAGGCCCCCAAACTGCCCAAGAGGCCTCCAAGACACCCAAGATGGCCTCCAAGACGGCCCTGGAGCACCCCAAGAGAGCCCCAAGTCGGTCCAGAGAGGCCCCCAAGACGGCGTCAGATGGGCCAGGAACGGCCGGAGAAGCCCCCGAGAAGCCTCCAAAGGCCGCCAAGAGGCCCAAGGAGGCCCCCAAGATGCCTCCAAGAGGCTCCCAGGAAGCTCCCAGAAGGCCCCAAGAGTGCCCCCAGAGGCTCCCAAGATGCCTCCTCGTCCTCCTCCTCCTCCTCCTCCTCGTCCTCATCCTCGTCCTCATCCTCCTCCGGATCTTCCCCGCCATCCTCCCCCAAGTATTCCCCGCAAGGTTTCCACAACGGCTGGGGGAAGACACGGTCCGATAGCTTGGCACAACGCTCGGCCACATGGGCGATTCCAACAGACAGGGGGCGGCGGTGATTCGCCGCAGGCGTCTTCGGTAGAGAGGGCATACTTTGGGTTGTGGTGGGATGATATATATATATATATATATATATAGATATAAGAGTATACTTGTGTGTGCACATGTCTGCAAAACGCTTGCACGCGTATGTGCGACTTGCGCAGACAATCAGAATGTGCATACTTGATTTCTCTTACACACGAGTGCAGATGTTCATGCATGTTTGCACGCGGATGCAACACCCAAGTGTCTCGGACGTGGAACCCTGCACGCGAGCAAACTGTTATCTTGGAGCGCCACCAACACAATATGTCAACCAACGTCTGGGAAAACGTCGGAACCGGCACATGTACATTATTGATCATTGGCGGAAGATCGCGCATCCGAGTGCTATTCAGGGAACTGATGCCGTGTGTGATTGTGAAACGAATGTTTTCTCCAAGAGATTGGAGTCGCCCACGTGGGGCATCCCAAGCAGTCTTGAGCGCAAGCGGCAGCGGAACGCTACGGTTAGGATCCATAAGAACTAAGATGCGGGTATATCGATACCGAGTCTCGGAAGGCGGCGTAACGGCATTGGAGAAGCACGGCAACATCACGTGTACTCGGTCGCTAACTGTTCGAAAGAGATATGGATCCATTCCAACACCCATGGACTTCTCAACACAAGCTGAGGTTCTTCGTGGAACGGTGAGCGGAGCAGAAATCAGATCCGACATATGAACGACATCTGATAACATAGCTTAGCTTTTGGAGCGTGAATCTCCGCCTGAATGCTACGATGCAGATGACCAGGACCAGCCACGAACGGAATTAAGGACGGAATCTAGTGCGACATTTGAGCGTGCGAAATTTCAAACAGCAGCGAATCCTGCGCTTTAGTGATGGACAGATCGTAGAGCTTTTCCCAGCGAGTTCCCCGAATGCGTCTCCACTCTCTATTCGTGCAGTGCACGCTCACTGTCTTGGCATCGTGTTCTGCGCTTAAATACGGACTTAATGTGCGAATTGATCGGGCGCAATGGGCGCCCGAAGTGCATGCCGATAAGGGGGAGTCGATAGTGCCCCAAGTTGTTGCAGTCACATAAGATCAGCATATCGTCGAAGAGGCTGAGCTCGACATCCACATTACGAACGTCTGGACCCCAACCGTACCCCCCAAGAACTACATTTCTCCCCTTACGCCTCCTGCCACTATCTTAATACCTCTGACTCCTTCTGGCCCGTGACCTACAATCGCTTCCCCTGGCCTCCGTTCACGAATCGAGCATGCCGCCCCTATCCACGTGGGACGGCCTCGCTGTCCTTGTCCACGACGGTGCTCCGATCAGCAAGGGCAGCGTGTTGGAGGTTCAGGGCAGCGAAGCCGCCCTGCTGGCTCATCCGCCGCGGCCTCGCGTCCTGCCGCCCAGGGATGCCGGCGCCGCTCGTGGCACAGTCGCTGAACCGCTGCTGCGCAAAAGGCACGGGGGACCCCCAGACCCCTCGCGCCGTTAGCAGAAATCGCGGCGGCTTTTCCCCCCCAAGCCGTACGCATGGGTCGGAAGAAGTAGGTAGAAACATGAAGCGTGAAGGCGTTGAGAGTCGACTGGATTTCCGCCCGCCCCCTAAGGAGGACGGAAAAGGTTGAAGCTACTCGGTCAGTGAACTAGGAAGGCGCTGAAAGCAGATTGGAACCTGGGAATCCACAAATACCTACCTTCAACGACCGATGGGTACTTGCACTTGCGCAGGGGTGTCTTGCTCAGGCCGCTTCAGATTATCGGTTGGGCGTGCCGGTGTCTCGATGGTCTCCGGGTGGTGCCCGGCTGGTGGGCGCCCGTCGGCGCCTCGTGCGCGCTTCGTGCGCTGAACGCTCGCGGCCGCCATGTTGGCGGGACGGCAACGCCGACGACGCCACGGGGCGCAGCCTGTCGGACACGCCGCCGAAGACATCGTGAGCGAACATCACAGGACACCACGGGACGTCACGAGCGAACAACGAGCGAACATCACGGGACACCACCCGCTGGTGCTGAGCTTTGCCCCCAGACCTCCATCGCATTGGCGAAACATTAACTAGCTGCCCGGACAACCAGAGAATTGTTCATTTAAGTCGCGACGGTTTTCTGTGTCTTCTCCCGTGTTCGGCCCTGCGACCATCAAACCTGGATCCGGGTCGAAGATGCCCCGAGGAAGGCGTCGGGGCCTCTGGGGCCACGGATTGAACAAATCACATCGTCGGATGTGCAAGTACGACAATTTTTTGAAGCTTTCGGCATCACGGTGCCCTTGCCAGGCCCCAGGACCACCAAAAACGATCCAGGATGAAAAACCAGCCTAATGGAAAGGGCAGGATCAATCAGCATCGAATCGGGAAACCGAATCGAGAAATCGGATCGACTCGGAACGTGCGTCGGATCGGGCCGCATCGGCGCGGAGTCGAGGAACGAGTCGGGTCGGCCGCGCCGGCATGCACAACCACTCCATGCAAGCATCGGGGCGAATCGGATCGCCAGAATATCGGGATCGAGTCGGATCGGGCCTGGGTGGGGGCGAACCTGGGCGGGGAAGTGCCAGTCGGAGGCTGCCGGTGGGTGGGGGGGAGGAGGTCGGGGGCCCAGGGGCACGCGATCGCCCGGATCCGGTTCGGGTGGCTCTCTGCTTTGGGGACCAATTTTCCGTGCCTGTCTCAGCTGTGGCACCTCCAGGTTCTGTGGGTCGGAGTGGTATATCTTCTGGAGCGCTGGTGCTGAAGAAAGGCGCGGTGGAAGTCAAACCTTGAACGGCCCAAGCCTCTCTCAGGAGCACCTGGCCTCCCCTTCCTGGCGAGAAGCGCAGCTGGCTCGTGTGGCAGACGTCTGAAGATGAACGATTGTGAGGCTGCCCCTCTCTTGCTCGACAGCCGTCCTTGTCCAGCGTCTCCGCGAGCGCCTCCGCCAACGACTTCGTGGGCTTCGTGGGCTCTTGGACCGCCTGCGAGACGCCCAGCCTCCGCACCAGTGCCACCTTCTTCGCGGCCTTCACGAAGAGGCCCTCCCGGCGGTGTTTCTGGCTCCAGGCCCTGGCGAGGATGCGGGCGAGGGGCGGTGGGGGATGCCCGCAGCAGGCAGCGACGGGCCTGGTCCTCCGAAGAACACTTTGCGAGTCGGACCCGGGCCCAGCAAAGATCGGGGGGGAGGCTGGGCCTCTGGACGCCTCCCGAGGGGGCGGAGCCAGGACCTTCTAAAACCAGTCCATACCAAGCTACGCATCTTCGAGCAAGACTATACCAGGAAGCTAGAAAACACGCACACACATGGTTGGACTCATGTGGAACATGTAGATGCCGCGCGCTGGATGCACACGTGGAGAGCTGGCGAACCCTGCCATAAAGGGCCGCGGGCTGGGAAATTGTGCGGCCGCGTGTGTGTCCGGCTCTCGCCCAAGGCGGCCGCGCCATGTGCATCCAACTTCCTGGCACGTCGAGGATCTACTTGCCCAGAACACCACCAGGACACACATTTTTCGGTCCAGTGGAATCTCAAATGCAGTGGGTGTCTTCCTGGGCGGCAAAAAACCTGCCCACGGGTGCCCGCCGCAGGCGCGTCTGGCCCGCTGAGCGCTGGACACCTGCATGAAGACAAACTGGGGATCTCTGACAGCAGCCGGCGGGCCTGAGGATGTTCTGGCCGCAGCGCCCGTTCCACCATCCTCACCCGAGGCCTCCCGATCTCTCCCGTGGCCGAGGCCATGAAGGGATGGGTGGGCACGGGGCGCCTCCCTGGGGAGCTGGGTGGCGGCAGAGATCATCCGTCCGGGCGGCCAGTGGCGACAAGCCTGGCGAGGGGCGTGCCAGCGCCGGAAGCCGGCGAGGTGCGAGGATCCAGGCGGGCAGGAGGGGCTGCCCGAGCTTCAGCGCGGCAGCCAGAGAGTTGGAAGCGCGGTAGCACCAGACTTGGTCATCGAGGGCGCATGGCATAGCGTGACGGGGGTACCCCCTGCCCCCTGCCCTGTGCTGTATGCTCATGCGCTCCTCGTCGGTCCGTCCCGTCCTCCCCGTGCCGCGTCCTGCAGGGGTGAGACATGCCACATTGATGTTTGATGCGAGCACCTGCGACAGATCGAGGAAATCCGCGCGGACTTCCGACCATTGTGTGTAGATGTGTATCTCTCTCTATATCTCTTTTTCCTCGGACAGCAATGACACCGACTGGCAAGGCCACCAAGACTGGACGAAGGCATTGCGTGCGCAACCCTGACGGCTACCAGCCATTCCTTCAAGACACACAATCGGCGCCAATCGCAGTCGCGACGCCGAACATAGCGAAACCAAAAACACCGATCGTTGCAGACTTGGGCCAGGGGTGTAAGGGGAGGAGGAGGAGGAGAACAAGGAGGGAGGCGAAGAAGAAAACCAAAACACATGGAGCACCGCTCAGGCCAACCTGCCGTAGGCGAGCCGTTGCGCGCAACCAGTGCCTTGGGGAACTGGCAGAAATGCAGATGCACATGTCTGAGCCCTCGCTCCGTCTGAGCCCGCGCTCCGTTAATGACCACGATCGCTAAAACGCTCGACAAGTACTGCAATCTTCTTGTATGTGTATGGATACAACATTTAGACAACTATATGCATATAAGTATACAACCGAGCATGCGATCCAGAAATCATCGTTTCAAGAATCTGGGCCAGCTTCCCGGAAGTGTCTTAAAACAAGCATGGGCCAACTTCTGTTCTCACCGCTGCAGGGGCGAACAAACTCAAGAAACCCGGCCAACTTTCCGGCAGGTTGGGGAAGAAGCGCTGGCCCAGCTTTTCGAGAAGAGGTTTCTCAATCAGACGCTCGATCGACAACATTACGAACTGCTTCGAACACCCTCGGAAACACAAGGCGCCTGGCGCACTTTCTGGAAGTGCTTCAGGAGCCCCTTGCTGGCCGAGTGCAAGCTGCTGGTGCTGCTGGTCGCGTCCGCCAGGCTGGAGACGGCTGGCCTCTTTGCCCAGCCGCCTGCGTCCGCTGCACGTCCGACCACGCCGCTGTCAGCTCAGATAAGGGAGACAGCTCGAGCATCTGGCAGCTCGTTTTTTGTTCGACTATGGACTATGGAGAGGAATCGGACAATTACGTAAACATAAAAACTCAGAGGTTCGCGCGGTTTCCTCGGATCGGCGCTGGTGCCTCCTGGTAGCGCCTCTGGCGCCGCCCCTGGCTCGCTCAGCGCGCCAGAGACGGGGTCCAGCACCGATCCGAGGAACCGCGCGGACCTCAGATGTTTTTCATAATGCAATTGATTGTTTCCCTACATGATGCAGGCAGCTGTCGCCCAGGCCAACCGCGTCATCTGTATCCAATTTCCTGCTATGTCAAGAGCCCAATTGCCCGGAACACCACAGGAAAAGAGCTTCCTCTGTCCAGTGAAGTCTGAGATGCAGTGGGCGTTTCCTTGAAAAGTGGCGAACAACTGCCCAGAGGTACCCGCCAGAGGGGCCTTGGGCCCGCTGACCGCTGGACACCTGCGCGCACACGGAGTCTTCAATAAGACGCCGGCAAGATGAATACACATTCGGGCGAAGATGAATCGGGGATCTCTCTGAAAATCGGCGGGTCTGGAGGACCTGTCGGGCGCCGTGGCCGTTTCAGAGCGCTCCAGAACACTCCCCGAGAGCGTTCCGGAACGTTCTGGAGCGATTTATCATCATAGTAGGCCTGCCTGACTCGATCTCTGCCCCAAGGCCAATTTGTCACCTCCAGATTGTTGAAAAACCCGGGGCCCGAGGCTGGCATTCGGGGGCCCAGAACTGCGGAAAGCCGGCCGCTGGCCGTCTCGATTTTTCCGAACCGCTCGATGTCTGGGA
>CAUYUJ010022370.1:195000-220000 GCA_963575745.1 Prorocentrum cordatum
AGGAAGAGGAGGGTGATCGAGGAGGATCGAAGAGGAGGCTGAGGATGAAGAGAAGGAGGATCGAAAAGGAGGAGAGGGGGGGAGGAGGAGGAGGAGGAGGAGGAGGAGGAGGAGGAGGAGGAGGAGGAGGAGGAGGAGGAGGAGGAGGAGAGGAGGAGGGAGGAGGAGGGGGAGGACGAGGTGGAAGAGGAGGAGGAGGAGGAGGAGGAGGAGGAGGAGGGAGGGAGAAAGAGGGAACGGACGAGGAGGAGGAGAAGGAGGAGGAGGAGGAAGAGGGAACGAAGGAGGAGTAAGAGGAGGGAGCCAAAGCAGGAGGAGGAGGAGGACCACCACACCAACTAACGAAGCCATCGCATTACTCATGCATCACATCATAAACAAACAAGTTAGCCTTAGGGGGAGGAGGAGGAGGAGGAGGAGGAGGAGGAGGAGGAGGAGGAGGAGGAAGAGGAGGAGGATCGAGGAGGAGGGGGAGGGAGAGGAGCAGGAGGAAGAGGAGGAGAAGGAGGAGGGAGCCGGATGATGAGGAGGAGGAGGAAGAGGAGGAGGATCGAGGAGGAGGAGGAGGAGGAAGAGGAGGATCGAAGAGGAGGAAGAGGAGGAGGAGGAGGAGAAGGGAGGCGGAGGAGGAGGAGGAGGAGGAGGAGGAGGAGCAGGAGGATGCGGAGGAGCAGGAGGATCGAGGAGCAGGACGGAGGAGAAGGAGGAGGATCGAGGATCGAAGCGAGCAGCGAATCCGGGCAGGCTGCCCCCGCAAACTCATCTCGGCCCTCGGGTATGCCGCTTTTGAATATGTATCCTTTTGATTGCTCTCGGCCTGGCAGACTTGGCAACCGAGCCATGCCTTCAATGGAGTGGGCTTTTGTGTATCCTCAGTATCCGGCGGCGAGGCTCGGGGGAAGCTCGAGGGATAACGCCTTCTCAAAGGCGGCGGGGCTTCTCAGGAGCCCTCCGGCCTTATGACAGATTTTGTATGCCGTCGTCGAGGGCTTCCCAAACTTCTCAGAAAGCCCGAGGCCTTCCGAAGATTCGGAAAAGGCCCGCCCGCCCCGTCTCACTGCACCCCCCAGGTTCGCCGCCGATCAATGGGCCTGGGGTTCGACCGTCCTCAATTTCCGAATATAATCATGGGAATTACATTCGCTTTCAAGCCATAGGAAATGTGTGGGTTAGCCAACGTTTGCGAGACCACTGCTTGGCTCCCACCGAAATGTTTCAGTCTCTTGGACAAGGGAAGCGCAACGCACTTTATCCTGGCAGAATGGGGCACTGAAAATCAGACACCCCCAAGAGCATGAATCCGGATGCTCATTTCGGAAGCCCTGGGTGGATCTAGCTGCATGAGGGTGAACTGCTTGGCCATTCTGTGAGTCGAAGGGCGGATGCCCGCATCTGTCTTGCAAGATCATGTGTCTGCCTCCAGGCTTCCCAAACGCCATGCCCGAAGTGAGACGATCAGAGATCCTGAGATCTCGCGGCAACCTGCTGCTCAGTTATGCCACCGATACCACGGCATCTCCAACTCCCCTTCTTGGCACGAATAATGTCGCCGGGTTCGGACTATGGCCGCAGTATCGTTAAGTGAAACACGTCGCAGTCTCGTTGCAATTGGAGTTGTCAAATGGCCGTTGGGGATCGAAGACGGCCAAGTTGGCCACCGTCGGCTGTCAAAAACATAACGGCTCTGCACGAATAACGGGCAGGTGTCAGTATCGGAACGGCGTTCTCAAGGATCCTCGGGGAGCCCATTAGAGCCCGTGACTTGGCTCGAGCCAGCTTGGCCGTCGGGTATCTGATCGCTTCGGTGAGACGATCTGGATCGGGATCGGCCCTCTCGGTGACAACAATCGGTGATTGATTACCTCCCGCTCGTTCTCGTTCAGGCACCCCGTTAGGTGGGTGAAGTTTTCCATCGGCTTCCGGTCGGCCAGGCCGATGGACAAAGATCGCGGCTTCTAGTGGACAATGTCTGGCGAGCCTCGCGAACGGTCCGACAGGGTCGAGGCAGATGCAGCGCCGCCGCGGCAACGGCAGCGGCGGCTCCCCCGAGGTAGCGATTTTTCGACAACATGGACCCCTGGAGGTCTGGACCACTTCTTAAACGAAAGCAGGATGAGGAGAAATTCGGGTGAGGAGCAATCGTGGATCTTCGAAAACCGGCGGGTCTGAAAAACCTATCGGGCGCGGCAGCGTGCCGGAGCACCCTGGATTGCTCTGGGAGCGTTCCGGAACGCTCCGAAGCGACTTATCATCACCCTAAGCCTGCCTGAAACATTGGACCCTGGAGGTTCTTGATCATTTCCCGTGGACTGTTCTTCCAGTCGTCCCAAGCTGTTACTTGACGGCCCCAGGGCGCGGCGACAGTTCCTGGGAAGCAAAGAAACTGCAAAAACAAACATTCCGTCGTGATGGTTCCTCGACGCGAGGGGGTCTGGGCTCTGGATGGTCTTCGGATCAAAAGTTAGCCAGCGCGGACCCCAACCAGTGCGTTATTGCACTGTTGAGGTGGAAACTTTGCGGTATTAACTATGCGGTTCAAGCTACGTCGTGTAAGCTATGTGGTGTGAGCTATGTCGTCAAAAGCTATCTCTAGTAAACTATGTGGCGGCAACGACGCGTCAGCGAGGCGGCAATGGGCGGCAACGTGGCGAATCCTCGGCATGCGTTGACGGGCGGCAGCGGGCGGCAACGTGACGAATCCTCGGCATAATTACCCACACAGCGCACGAGACGGCAGCGACGCGGCAACGAGGCGTCCACGGGCGGCAACGTGGCGAAACCTCGGCGGACCCACAAGCGCGGTGGTCGGCAACGGGGCGGCAATGGGCTTCAACGTAGCGAAACCTCGGTGGACCCCCTAGCGCGGTGGGCGGCAACGAGGCGGCAGTGGGCGGTAACGCGGCGAGACCATGGCGGACCCGTCTCATTCCTTGGTAAACGAAGTAAAAAACCCTAAATGCAAACACTGCTTCAGGAATTAAGCCTCTGGCGGCCGCTCGGAAATACCCGATCACCCCCGGAACGGTCTCGGCGAGGCGCAACTGCTGGAGGGCATCCGAGGCTGGAAAACCTCCGAACCGACCCAAACCCAGACATCCGATGTCTGAATTTTCCCCATATCCTAAGATCCTCCCACTCACCAGATGTTTTCTTAATCATGCGAACTCATTCACCGTTTATCCCTCCTATCCTCTTCCTACTTCACATAGTATCTCCTTCTCTTCCCTCCTCTCCGTCACCTTGTCATCGCCAGACTCATTCGCACTCGAACTCACTCATACTCGCCCCTCATCGTGCACAGACTCACTGCCCCTCAGACTCACTCACACTCAAACTCAAACCCACTCACACTCAGACCCACTCGTACTCTAGCTCAGTGACGCCACGACGCAGTCACAGAAAAATGCACTAACGCACATACGCAATGTAATTCATACAGACTCGTTCTCGGACTCACTCATTATCATGCCTACCCGGGGGGTTGCTGGTTTCGGCGCCTCAGACTTCTCTCCGTTGGTGGTCCAATGCTCACAATGAGATGGCAGGCGTAGCACTGGGGCACCCCAAGGGGGGGCCGCCAAGGGGTATCTCACTCCCCCGTTCGCGGCCAGACTGTGGGGATGTCTCCGGCGTTTTGCTGGTGTCGGCGCCTCACACTTCTTTCGTGCTCACCGCGATAGGGCAAGCGTACGACTGGGCCAACCCAAGGGGGAGCCGCCAGAGGGGGATCTCACTCCTTCGAATTTAGACTCGCTCAAACTCGGACTGGCCGACGTCCAGACGAACTCACACGTAGACCCACTCACACTCAGACTCGCCCACCCTCAGAATCACTGGTACTCAAAGGTACTCGTACTCAGGCTCGCTCGCACTCGAACTCCTTCTCGTCATACTCATATTCAGGCTCACTCACACTCAAACTCACTCGCACTCAGACCAACTCGCACTCATACTCGCCCGCACTCGAAATCAGTCAAACTCAGACCCTCCGTACTCCGACTCGCTATACTCAGCCTGGCTCACGTCCAGGCTCACTCATACCCAGATCCACTCACACACACAGACTCACCTGCACTCAGATCACTCACACTACGGCTCGCACACAGACGGCGACCGCGAAATAGCAGGCGTGGCACCTGGGCACCTTGTGCCAGCAGGCGCCGCAAATAGCACGCCAGATAGGTGGCGTGGCAACGCCACGCGCTCCTGTTACAGTTGCCGCACTGAGAACAGCAAGAGAAATTCACCTCGCTCTTCCAATGGCGTTTCCTTTTTATATCTTCCAAGACGTGTCCAGAGGGGGGAGGACCTCACGGAACTCGTCGCTGTCGTTGTCGTCGCTGTCGCGCCCGTCGTCTACGCGGACTCGCCCTCACACCCGGATGCTCACAGACAGAGTTCCTCAGCGAATCGACGTATGTGGATCTCCGCGTCGTCCCCAAGAAGACATTTCTTCCTCTCGAGCCGTTGCTTGACGGCCCCAGGGCCCGGCGAGGACGCCCAGAGGCCGAACGCTGAGAAGGACGGTTGCCTCATGCGTTTCCATACGCTGGACGTCTGGGAGCGTCCGAAGCCCCCCCGAGCCGTCGAGGTCTGGCGGCGACCACTGCGCCAGCGGCACCGCGCCAGTGACGCGGCCGCGGCCTCCCTGGCGGCGGCGGCGGCGTGAGGCGCCCTCGCAGCGCGAGGGACCCCACGCCACCGCCGCGGGGGGGCAGCGGACAGGGGAGGGGGAGGGGGAGATCGATGAGTTTGAAGAACATCCTGGAGGCCTCGCGCGGCAACTTGACCCAATTTACGTCGGATTCACGTCAGATGTACGTCGGGTCCACGTCGGAATACATCGGCTTTACGTCGGATCTGCGTCGGACTTCCGTTGGAGCATCGCCGCGCGACCGTCGACCCATATCTGATAGAGCGGACATGCGGACTATACGATACAACTATTGCGCGCCGCGCGAGGGAGGGGGAGGGGGAGATAGAAGAGGAGGGGTAGGGGGTGCTTAGAAAAATCCCCCCCGATGGGTACACACTGCTGTCGGGGCGGGCTTGAGACTTCTGGCCACACGCCTGACCCCGGTGGGCACGAGCCCTTCGACGGGCCTGGTGCTGGGGACGCGGATTCGAGGAGGAAGAGGAGGAGGAGGAGAAGGAGGAGGAGGAGCAGCAGGAGCAGCAGCAGCAGCAGGGGGAGCAGGAAGGCGAGGAAGAGGAGGGGGAGAAGGAGGAGGAGGAGGAGGAGGAGCAGGAGGAGGGCGAGGAGGAGGGGGACCAGGAGGATGAGGAGGAGGAGGAGGAAGAAGAGGAGGGGGCAGGAAAGTAAGGGTCCTGAGCGAGGAGGTCGCGACTGCCATCAGGGCAGCCACCGCGATGGCATCCTTGTAGGAGGGCGACTGCTATACACCAAGACCGATCCTGTCCAAGCCCATCCTTGGCCCAGGATTGGTGCCCAGACATGCTCGCGTTTTGCAGTTTTCGGCCACCAAGGGCCCTCGCGGGGCCTCGGGACCGTCAAGAAACGACTCGGGATGAAAGCTGGTCCTGGGACAGGTCTCCGGACTTCCAGAGACCCCGTGTTGAAAAAACAAGACATCGCTTGTCTGGGTGTGTACGCCCCCCCCGGCTTGGTCAGGACAGCATGCACACCCGTCCTGGGCCCAGAATCGGCCAGGCCAGGACCGGTGCAGGTGTATGGTTGGCGCCCTCCGACCTTGGTCGCGGTTATCTGGCGCACGACGCGGTCGACGTGGTGGAGCGCGCTCATGACCTCCTGGAGCCAGGGGGGGGACAGGAGTGGAAATGAGACACTCATTCAGGCGATCGCCAGGCCCCATAAGGGCGCAGCGGGTGAGGCCACGGCCTCGCCAACATTGCCGGCGGGCTGCGAGCTTACTCAGAGAGGTGGCGTCGGGGAGGCATCACGAGCGGAACTCGCGACAGATAACGTCTCCAGTTTCGTGCAGATTGCTTATTCGGAACCATTCGGTGCCGTTCGCGTCGTGACCGTTGCGGCCAGGTAGGTCTTGTTCGACGCTGTAGGGGTGCTTTCCTGTCCTGTTCTGGGTCCCCTGGGGGCCTTGCGCGGCCCCTGCGGGAGTTTCGCGGAAGCCTTTAGAGACAGCGCGAGGAAGATAATTCGCCGGCCCAACGGGCCAGAGGCGTGCTAAGATCTCCGGTACCAGCTTGAATATTTCAACTTCGCCCGCGCGGGGCGGCCTCTGGGGATCCCTGGACGAAAACTATACGCGGACGGACACCCGGAAGACTCCGGGTCAGAGATGGCGGAACGCCTGGGCGCGGTTCTGGTGGCTCCCAGATTGCTCCAAGAACGCCCCGAAGAGGTTCCAGCGGGCTCCGGGTCGCACACAGATCGCTCCCAAATGTCTAAGATGGCCTCCAGACGGCCCCACAGGTTTCCACAATGTCCAAGACGCCTCAAAAACGCCTCCGAAGAGAGCCCCAGGATGCACAAATCAGTCCATTCCCTTCGTAAAATGTATTTTTTCTCGATTCGCCTCCTCAGCCTCCGCAACGTCCAAGACGGCCCCAGGGGCTCTCAAGATCGCCCCACGACAGCCGAAGAGGCCCCCAAGAAGGATCCAAGACAGCCCCAGAGAGCCTCGAGACGGCTCCAGGAGCCTCGAGACTGGCGAAGACGGCCTCCGGACTGCGCCAAGAGGGGCCCAGAGGAGGAGCCAGAACGGACATTTCGAACCTTCGGGCCCCAGACGCCCAGAGGAAGCTTCCAAGAGGCCCCAAGAGGCTCCAAGAGACGCCTCCGAACAGAGCCCCAGGAGCACAAATCGCTTCACTCCCTTCGCAAAACGCATATTTTTACCAGATTCGCCTCCTCGGCTTTCGTAGCCTCTAAGACGGCCCCAGAGGCTCCCAAAATGACCCCAAGACCAAGACCGCCGAAGAAGCCCCCAAGAAGGCTCCAAGACAGCCCCAGGGAGCCTCAAGACGGCCTCCGGACTGCGCCAAGACAGGCCAAGACGGCCTCAGGACTGCTCCGCGAGGGGCCCAGAAGATGTACCAGAACGGACATTTCGAACCTTCGGCCCCCAGTCGCCCCGAGGACGCTCCCGGAAGCTTCCAAGAGGCCCCAAGAAGCTCCAAGAGACAAAAATCGCCCATTTCCTTCTCAAAACGCAATTTGTTCACCAATCCGCCTCCTCAGTCTTCCAACGTCCAAAACGGCCCAAGAGGCTCCCAAGATCGCCCCAAGACCACCGAAGAGGCCCCCAAGACGGATCCAAGACAGCCCCAGAGAGCCTCGAGACGGTTCAAGGAATCCCAAGACTGGCCAAGACGGCCTCCAGACTGCGCCAAGAGGGCCCCACAGGAGGAACCAGACCAAACATTTCGAACCTTCGGGCCCCAGACGCCTCGAGGAAGCTCCTGGAAGCTTCCAAGAGGCCCCCAGAGGCTCCAAGAGAACCCTCAAGAGCCTCACAACGCTCTCACAAAGCCTCCAGAAACTGAACAACTCCTTCAAAAACGTCTTCGAGAAGCCTCCCTCGAAACTCGATCAGCCATCCGAATGGCTTCAGGCACATCATTCAGGCACGGTGGTTGGTTAGGCCCACGGCAGCTCGTAGGTGTCACGCCCCACAGCCTCACGCCAAACGCGCTCCACATTTGCTGGCCGACGCCTCTTCTTCCGTCTTCTCCTCGTTTTCCTCCTCGTCCTCCTCCTCCTCCTCCTCCTCCTCCTCCTCCTCGTCCTCCTCCTACTCCTGCTTCTCCTCCCCCTCCTCCTCCTCCTCCTCCTCCTCCTCCTCCTCCTCTTCTCCGAGTGGCCTCAGACACACAATCCAAGCACGGTGACGGGATGGGCCGAACGCCACTAGTAGGCGTCAGCTCTGGCGGCCCAACGGGCCAGAGGCGTGCGAAGATCTCTGGCAACTGGACAACAATATTTGTAGTTCGCGCGCGCAGGGCGGCCCCTGGAGGTCCGCGGCCGACAAATATCCCGAGCAGGTCCCGGGCAGGTCCCCAGCAACTTCCCATCAGAGATGATTCTGCTCCTGGGCGCAGCCCTCAGGGCCTCCCAAGAGCCTCAAGAGCGGACCTGCGGCCACGAAGAGGCCTCCAAGGGCACGAGAACACCACCACGCAGCCACAGTGATGCGAAATGAGCTGGCGGAATGAGCGAAGCGATTGAATAATGGTGTTACTAATAACAATGAGAATCATGCTGCTGCTAATGATGCTGATGGTGATGATGATGCTGATGATGTGCAGATGATGCTGCTGCTGATGATAATGATGATGGTGATGATGGTGCTGATGATGATGCTGCTTATGATAATGATGCTGATGATCATGCTGCTGGTGATGATGTTGCTGAGGATGATGGCGGTAACGATGCTGGTATTGCTAATGATGATGAGGAAGATAATGTCGGTCAACATCGAACCGGAAACTCTTATCGAATCGGAACGTGTGTCTGACCAAGCTGCATCGGCACTGAGTCGGAATTGAGTCGGCTCGGACGGGCCAGGATACACACCTACGTCGCCTCACAAGCATGGGATCCTATCGTTAAGGATCTTTCACGGATCCTCCAAGTATGTCTCAGGGACCCTGTAAGGATCTCCCGAGGATTTCTCAAGGATCCTGCAAGAATCTCTCAGGGACCCTCGAAAAATCGTTCAGGGATCCTGTGAGATTCTCTCAGGGATTCTGTAGGGACTCTTCTACAAATTCCTCCAAGACCGCCCGGAGCGGTTGAGATTGCTACTTGATGGTTGAAATTGGTTCGAAGTGGTTGGAATCCTTTTAAACTAGTTGTACTTTGTCCCATGTCAGGTCCTGGCCAACGAGGCTGCTGCGAGCATGCCCCTTCCACCTCGATAGTGCTAGAGTGCGGGCCCCGCCTTACGGCCCGCACGTTCGTAGAAGCCTGACGGCGCCCGATATGCTAGGTACCAGGTCCCGTGTCACGGCCACCATTCCCATATCTTCATGAGATATCCTAATCTTCGATTCGCTTCCCCCCCTTTGCCCTCTCGGCATATAGCTTTCCGTGAATCTGTACATACCAGATGGCATGGATTTACTTTCGAAGCTGAACGACCGTTGCCGTTACCCGGGGGTGGAGGGTGGTCCGGGCAACAACCTTTACGCGCCAGAGGACAACCGGAGCAACCTCTCACGACGCGACTGGCTCAAAACACCTCCCCAATTTTTTCCGGAGCATCTGGCGGCCGTTGCCCCTGGAGCCAGCGAAACCGTGGAAACCTTTGGTGGGGAGCGAGCGGGGGTGGGGGGAGCTGAGCGGGCCACGGGGGCGGACATCGAGGGAAAAAAACACACTGACCCTGACCAAGATGTCGCGGGATCTTGTCGATGCCGGTCTTGGTCATGGTCCATGCCAGCCGTCGCCGATCCGCGAGGATTCTACACGAGTTGACGCTGACCAAGATGGAGGGAACCAGGATCAACAAAAACGATTCAGCTTTCAGGCTCGGTCATGATGCCCATATTTGTCCCCCTCCAACACAAGCGTTTGCTTTATAGGGGAGGGACCCATGACGGGCATCGTGGTCCAGGGGGCTCTTTAGCAAAACGAGGACGGCTGAGAGGAAGCATGGTGCAGCAGGCAGAGGAAGTGGCTTGACACCTCCCGCGCGGAACCATCAGAGGAACAAGAAAACATGATCATGACCTTCCTCTTGCTCCTTCGACTTTGGACGCCCGAGATGGGTACGAGAAAAATGAGTACGACGCCCAACAACACATTTGTCCAAAACCGACAGCGGCCGCTGTTGGGCTGGCGGCCTCCTGTCTCAAGTGGACAGCGCCCGCGGCGACACCGACAGCGAGTCCTGGGCAGGCGCTGCTGTCGGTCTTTGTCCCCATTCTCTCCGTACGCATTCCCAGACACGTGAATGCTTGGTCCCCCAAGGTCCCAACCTTTCCCCCAGAGCTGCTTGTTCATGCCGAACCGTTTTGCGACGGTCCTGATGCCCGGCGAAGGCCCCCGCAGGCCGAAAACTGCCGAAAACCGTTCGCCGTGTTTTTGGAACGACGCGAGCATGTCTGGGAACTGCTGTCGGTCTTTGCTCCCGTTCTCTCCGTGCCATGGCGTTCGTGCCGGCACAGGGGCGGTCCCCGGCTTGGGCAGGAGGAAGGGGCTCCCCCGCGCGGTGGGCCTGGGACTGCCAGGGGAACCAAGAGGGGCCGTATACGGGTGGGCGCCGGGGGCTGCTGGCGAGGCGCAGGAGAGGCCGAAGAGTCGCTCCGCGCTCCTCCTCCGCTCCTGTTCCTATCCTCCTCCTGCTGCTCATCCTCCTCCTCCTCCTGCTGCTCCACGTCCGCCTCCTCCTCGTCCTCCTCCTCCTCCTCGGCCTCCTCGGCCTCCCTCCCTCCTCCCTCCTCTCTCCTCTGCCCCTAGGGGTGACCTCGGTGCGTGGGCGGCGCGGCGCATCGGGGTCCCTGGGGCGAACTGAAAACCGCCAAGACGTCGCTTGCGGCGCCACGGCTCAGGGGCACTGGTGCCCTGGTGGGCTTGGGATGGCACCCCGACTCTGCGGGTGGCAGTCGATCTGCCCTCTCGGGTTCATCGGGGACCAGTCTGCGTCGGTCTGCGCGGTACCAGCTCGTTGCGCGGTACTGGCTCTGGTTACTATTGTTGCCCGCCCCTGACGTCGGGGTGTCGGGTGTTGCCAACGGGGTCGACTCTCTTGGAGATTACGGCTCAGAGACGTGTACCACCTGACCTCCCTTGGGCAAAAGGGTCTGCGGGGATGGGCCTGGCCACCCATACGCCTTCCCGCACCGGGTGCCCCCGCATGGTGGTGCTTTGGGGGTGGCCAGAGTCCCCGTGGGCAGAAAGACCCAGGGAGGCTTGGGGGCCGACCGCTCGCGGCGGTCGGTGGTGCTCGTCGAGCTCCACGTGGTGAGCCTGGCGCCTCTTCTTTTTCTTCTTCTCGTCGTCCTGCTCTTCTCTTTCTCGAGCCCCGTCAGGAGTGCGGCGGCCCCTAGTTCTTTTTCCAGCGTTCCCTGTCTGCCCTCGGGACTTGATAGAAGCGTGCAGAACTCAGATAGTTGCTTTTCCGCCAAGCAGGGCGGACATAATTACTGCTGTCTCTGTTTTGGAAAACTTTCTCCACCCAGTGGCTCCACGAGGAACTCCAAACGGCGTTGCGGGGCTTGACACTTCCTTCTGCCGAATGGATCCGACCCTCCTTCCTCCTCCCTCTCCCTCCTCCTCCGACCCCGCCTCTGCACGCGCGCGCGAGTGGGGGTGGCGCACTATGGTGCCTCCTGGGTTGCCCCCCTCCCCGCTACCCTGGACTGCCGCGGTCTTTGGAGTTTCTGCGGGGGGGCGGTGGCGTCCCCGCCACTCTCGGGGTGGTCGAAAGGGGGGACTCGTAACGGCAGGGGATGAGCCGCATGCAGCTGGTTCTCATGGCGTCTCCCCGCGCCGCGAGCGACTGTGTATCGAAAAGGCCGCCGAACGATGGGGCAAAACCAACCGCATGCATCTGATTTCATACCCCCCTTTTGCCACCCCCTTTCCGCGGCCCCGACGTTATAACTCGTTGGGCCTGGAGGTGCTGAGAAACAGCAAACGACTGGATTACTCACACGCCCGAGCATGGAAACGATCAACGTGTATCAGTCAAAACTCAGCTTGCAGGTGCCTAAGAGCCGGCGGTATGTATGCCATCTAAAAGCATTTTACGTCGCTGGACCTCCCAAACTATGGCGAATTACACACGGCCCGACCCGCGGGGCACACGCAGGGCCATCATTATTAGAGGCCGCGCTTCTGCACAACAGACGGGTTGGGATACAAGTTCGGCGAGTTCGGCGAACGTCACAAGATCTGTCAAAACTTTGCAGATGCAAGTCCGGCGAACGTCACACAAGACCTGTGAGAGTGTGGCTGGGGACTCCCAGTGCCCCAAATGCAATCCCGCATGGCTGGGTTTGGCAAGGCAACGGCCAGGGAGAGGAATCTGGTGTCGGATCCGCGCCTGCGCTTCTGTTATCTGATTACATGCTTGTCATCTGGCTGTGAACTACAGCAGACTACTGCCATAAAGTTGGCAGACACAATGAACATCTATACATCTATATATATGTACATACAGTATAGATCTACAAGACTGCATTGGCGCTTCGCGCCGTGCACCTTGGTCCTTGAGCCTTTTCTTATGTTGGTCGTTCGCTTCATTCCTAATGGCCTTGGAACCTTCCCCGTGGTTGTTGTCGGAAATCTTCGAACATTCGGGCGGTGCGTGGCCCTTCCCAGGCCTCCAGGGGCTCCGGAGAGGCGCCGGGTGGAGGGCGAAGGATAGGAGGGAAGGATTCTCGGGGAGCGAGGAGAGGGAAACGGATGTGGGGGAGGACGAGCGGTGGAGCGGCAGAAAGAACAGGAGGACGAGGAGGAGGAGGACCCAGAGGAGGAGGGAAAGAGATGGCGCCGTCGGGGGACGGCGAACAAATTCGGTTGCGCCGCACCGATGAGCGCTGTCCAGAAGCCAACGGCTGCGGCTTCATGTGTACGTGCATGCTTGCAGAACTGTCTGGCAGTGAATGACGACGAAAAGCCTTCGTAGGCCCGCACATTGGCCCGCTCGTGGCTCAGGTGCCCCATTGCGCAATGCGAAGGAATGGGAAGCCACGCGAATTGATGTCAAACAAACCGACGCAATGTCAACAATGTAAAGCATCGCCGCAAAGTACAACGCAATGCGAAGCCGAGGATGTCATGTTACAGCGGGTCGCAGCGAGGCACGCGAAAGTAAATGATTCTTGGGGAATGCACCGAATCCTGGGTTCACAATCAATTTCTGGAAAATGTGGTTGCGCACCTGGGATTCGGGTAAACGCCGTGTGGGCCTTGTTGGAGCCCTGGTGGGCTGGTGGGCCAACTTGGGGCCCTCTCGAGCCGTCCTGGGGCCATCTTGGGCCGTGTTGGGAAGCTTGGGCCCTCTAGGGCCCTTACGGGGGCTACGTGGGGCCTCCTGGTGGCCTCCTATGGCCTTGTTGGGGGCGTCCCATTGCCTTCTTGGGCTTCTTTTGGGGGCCTTGTGGTCATAAGGCCCTCACAATTGTGAGGGCCTGTTGGGCCTCTTTCTGGCCCATGTTGGGCTTCCTTGGGCAGTCTTGGGGCCATCCAGGCCGTCTAGAGGCTCTCTCGGGGTCTCTTGGGCCGTCTTGGGGCGATACGGGTGGCCATTTTGGCTGTTTTGGACGCTACTCAAACCCGAGCAGCGACTATGATGAAAATGCACGCTTCCCAAAAGGGAATGAACGGATTTTCTGCGGTCTGGAAGTCCTGCCCAGGGCCCCCTGGGCCGTCTTGGAGGCCTCTGGAGGCCACCTGGGTCCTTCTTGGAACGCTCTTGAGCTGTCTTGGGTCTCTCTTCGGCCTCTCTGATCACCGCACTGATCGCCTGGGCTGGCAAGACCCGGCCAAGCGCCCCAGGAGGTCTGGGACGAGCCGGGGGACCTTTGGCAAGGGTGTCCGGGGGGCCCGGAAACCCCGATCCTGCTGTTTATATATGTATGCGTGCAGGTCTACATATGTATACGTGTACATATATAGATATATATATATATATACACCATATACACATTTGCGAATGCATATACAGATGTGTGTATGTATATACATACATGCATACATACATACATACATACATACATACATACATGCATGCATGCATGCATGCATGCATGCATGCATACATACATACAGACATACAGGCATACAGACATACAGACATACAGACATACATACATACATACATATATATATATATATAGCAACACGCAGTAACCAACAACGGACACTGCAATCAGAGAAATCTGCTGACGCTGAATGGCCACAATGACCGCCCTCACCTGAGTTTACTGGAGCTTACGTGACCTTACCGTGCACGCCGTGCGTGACCTTGCCTCACACTAGCTTCCCAGAACTTGCGAAACTAATGCCTGCCTGGCTCAAACAGAATGTACTGACATTCCAAGACCCACTGGACTCATTGATTGTTCTCACCTGGCCGATGCCTGTTCAGGCCCCTCCCTTCACCATGGCCAACGGTTCAAACAACATGCGACCCCAGCAAAAACGGCTCATCCGGCAACCAGTAGCAAAACATCACGACAACCATGCAATACAACAAATCACCACCGACTTTGATGAACGGAATGGTAAAGCGGCTGGACCCATGAATAGGACGAACAACCATCAGTGTCCCGAGCGTCAAAATGCCTGACACGTTGTTCCTGCCACCTATGGCGCTGGAGTCTCACCAACACGACGTGCCATCATACCACCTTGCAGACAAGGCACATCCCAAAGTCTCGACCACGAAACACAAATCCTCCGCATACAGTTCCACAGTAACATCTGGATAGTGGTCGTGCACTGAAAATTGCGCTTTGCCTGTTCTCACCTGGGCACATGCAGCCCGCAGGTTGGCCGCGAGCTGGCCGGGCATTTACTTCGTATGCGCACATCTGGTGTGTGCTTAAAGCTAGGTGTGTGTGTCGTGTGTATGTAAGCTTGCGTGTCCTGCCTTTATGAGTTGATCCATATGTCCTAAGATGGGTTTATTGTTATTACTTGGACGCCTCATACTCCTTCCTCCTCTTCTTCTCCTCCTCCTCTTCCTCATCATCCTCCTCATACCCAGACTTACTCATACACAGACTTACTCATACCCAGACCTAATCTTACTCAGACTTCTTCATGACACCGTAAGCTCACACCCACACACATCCATACCCAGTCATAGTCATACCCACTTCCACTCGTACTCGTGTACATTCTTTGCGGTACAGCTCGTTTCCTCCCACTTGGACTTACTCATGCTCAGATAGACTCATACCCAGACTTACTCATACACAAACTTACTAAAACTCAGACCTACTCATACTTAGACTCACCCATACTCGGACTTACTCATGCTGAGACTCACTCATACCCAGACTTACTCATACGCAGATTCGTTCCCAGACGTACTCATACACAGACTTACTCCTACTCAGACCTACTCATACCCAGACCTTCTCATTGTCTGACTTACTCAGCACACAGCAGATTGTCAGGATGTCTCAGGCGGGGCGATGGTTCCAGCACCCCAAAGAGGAGCCGCCAGGGGTGTTTTCACGGTCCCGTTCGCAACAATGTTGTGGGGATGTCTCAGGCGGTTTGCCTGTTTTCTGTCTCAACATCCTTGGCTGTCAGAGCAGATGTTGAGGACGTCTCAGGCGGGGCGCTGGTTTCAGCACCCCCAAGGGGAGCCGCCAGGGGTGTTTTCACGGTCCCGTTCGCAGCAATGCTGTTGGGATGTATCAAACAGTTTGTCTGTTTTCTGTCTCGACATCCTTGGTTATCAGAGCAGACTCTGCGGATGTCTCAGGCGGGGCGCTGGTTTCATCACCCCCAAGGGGAGCCGCCAGGGGTGTTTTCACGGTCCCGTTCGCAGCAATGTTGTGGGGATGTCTCAGGCGGTTTGCCTGTGTTCTGTCTTAACATCCTTCGCTTTCGGAGCAGATGTGGAGGATGTCTCGAGCGAAGCGCTCACTTTCACCTCCCAGGTGGGCCAGATGTTGATGATGTCTCGATCGGTTTGCCGGTTTGGGTGGCCAGACTCGCGGGCACATATTCTCCTCAGGATGCCGCAGGAGGCTCCAACAGGCTCCATGAGGCCTCAGGAGGCCACATGAGGTCCCAGGAGGCATCACGAGGACACAGAAAGACTCAAGAGGCCACAGGATGTCCCAAGAGGCTCCAGGAGGCCCCAGGAAGCTCCAGGAGGCCACAGGAAGCCACAGGAGGCTCCATGAAGCCACAGGAAGCGCCAGGAGGCCTCGGAAGGCAACAGGAGGCCCCGAGAGGCCCCATGAGCAGGAGGTCTCAGAAGGCGACAGGAGCAGCTCCAATCCCATGTGTTTTGTGTATGCTCCTATATATTGGGCCTCACCTGGAGCACGAATCCTTGATGTTATACGTATGCTTATATAGGTTGTTCTTCTCCTGCGCACAGAACCCTGAATGTTTTACTTATGTTCATATATGTGGGGCCTCTCCTGGGGCAAGAGTGCTTGGTGTTTTACACTGTTCCTATATATTGCCCTTCTCCTGTGGCTCCAATCCGCAATGCTTTATGTAAGTCTGTTGCTATAGATTGTGCCTCTCCTGGGGCACGAATCCTCCCTAGGAGGTACCAGGAGGCTTCCAAGAGGCTCCTGGAGGCCCCAGGAAGCCCCAGTAGCTTTCAGGAGACCCCGGGAGGCCCCAGGCTCATGCGCAGAGACGCGCTCGTACTACTGAGGCTCATTCACACTCCAATTCATTCGCAGTTAGACTCATGACCAGACCGTCACAACTCAAGCCCGTTCATATTCGAAAATTCTTGCGCCTAGACATTCACGGCGGACAGGTCCATGCGAATAGATGCACATATGGGGAGCTCCACGCAGTGAATAATTATATCTCTCTATAGATACATACTTATATGCACGGTTGTATGTGTGTATGTGTGCGTGTACGTTTGTCTGCTAAGCAATCTGTCAGGTAGTAGATGCCTTCAAGGGAGGCCACGCTGAATACATCCACGGGATCGCGCGAGGCAAAGCACGACGATATGCGCACGGAGACACGCACCGACAAGCAGGAAAGAACGTGGGCGGGCGGTCCGCGAATCACTCAGCTTGATCGATCGACAGGTATGGCGGGACATCGACAAAGACACTCTGACGCACTCTTCGAAAAATCAAGTACCAGATATGCATACGGGCATACTGAAGCGCATGTACTTCGAAAGGTCACGATCTGATTGGCTTGCACCGTCGCGGGGCCCTCTTAGGGCCCTCTCGGGGCTAAGTTGGTGCCCTCTCGGGGCGCTCTTGGGTTCTCTTGGGGCCATCTGGGGGTTCTCTGGGGGCAGTCTTGGTGCCTCTGGGGGGTTCTGGGGCAATCTTGGGGCTGCCTTGGGATCTCTTGTGGCCGTCTTGGGCCGTACTTGAGCCATCTTGGGCCATATTGGGGACTCGTGGGGGCCTATCGTGTCCTCACTCTGTGGCCCTCTGTCGAGCCATCTTGAGCCGACAAGTGGGACTTGAAAGAAGCGTATGGCAACAATATGACTTGACCTTGGGGGCTTGTCCGTATCATCTTGGGGCCCCTTAGGGGCAAGTTGGCATCACCTTATTTTGATGGATAAGGGTTTTCTTGCAATTGGCGAGCTGACTGTGACTGACTGCCTGAGCTGGCTTGTCTGCGTAACTGCTATGGCCTGCCCAACGACTCGCCATGATGACGCCGCAGTGAGCAGAGCTGGACCTGAGCACCCCAGAAACGGTTCCCCACTGTCAGCGGCCAGTCCTTCTCAAATGCTTCCTTTTCCCTCGCTGAGGGCTCCAGCAACTTCTTCTGCATCTCTTCGGCCGCCCTGTGTTGGGTGGGGGTGCTGCGCGTGTCACCGCGCTACCTTGCCAAAACGAACCCTCCCCAACGCCAAGCCCACGCCTTGCTGGTCCGTCGGCCGTGCTCGCTCGACGAGAGGTCGACCGGCCTGGCCTGTGGAGGCTGGGGCCTCAAGTCGATCCTGGACGCCCTCGCGAGCCATCGTGAAGGGTATTTGTCCTAACCCTCCTGCGTTGGGTTCTCATTTTGGATCGGCATGCGAAGGAAATCCTGGAGGCCTCGCGCGGCAACTTGACACCCAACGTACGTCGAATCCACGTCGGATTCGCGTCGGATCTACGACGGGTTCATATCGGATTAACGTTGGACTTACGTCAGAACATGACCGCGCGAACGTCGTCCCACATCTGACGGGGCGGACGTCTGAACCAAATAATGCAACCATTGCGCGCCTCGCGAAGCCTCCAGGATTTCTTCGCATAGGTAGAGCACTGTTGCCCCCCGTCCTATCCTTCCGCCTCCGTTCTCTGACCTCTTTCTCCTTCTTCGTGCGTTCTACATGTCTCTCACCTGCCTGTTAGCCTACCTCCTATATGCCTCCCTAGGGCTGCGAACTGCGAAACTGTTGCCCCTTGAAAGCAAATTGAACTCTCACACGAGTCCGGCCACTCTCGACCTCGCGTCTTCGACCAACTTTCTCGCCGCACTGCGGTCCTTCGAATCCTTCGTGCCCCACGAGTGCTCCGAGACGCGTGGCGAGAGTGCAGGCTTTCCTCCGTCAGCCGACCGCCTCGCCCTCAGTGGAGCCTTCAAAGGGTCTGACTGCCTCTCACAGTGAAGCTTCAATGGCTCCTAAAGGCAGCTGCTCGGGCAACTGAAGGCTGCCGCTTTCGATTATTTTGCCCTCTGCAGGGGACTCGACAGCGGTGGCTTTCTTTGTCGTGGCTGGCACCAGCGTCGCCGTCGCCGCCATCATGATTGTCTCGCCATCGTCGACGTATCTTTGTCATCGTTGTCGTCGTCGTCGTCGTCACCAATCACCGCCATCGTCGATGTCGTCGATGCTGGCGACGCTGTCGCTGACGTCATCGTCGCCGACCCCTAAACGTCCGAATACGCGCACGAGAGTCTGAAGAGGCCCCGGCCAGGACGGCCCAATAGGGCCCTCAGGAAGCCTCAGAGGGCTAGAAAAGCGCCCAAGACACAACGAGGGGGACCGAGGAGGTCTCGAAGAGCGCCATCGAAACTGGCGTGGTAGGCCCACTATTGTCCCAGGGAAATGCCGCATCTGGGATTTCCAGTGGCGGAGGCGGGGTTCATGAGCTTCCAATCAAGATCGCTGGGCATTACAACTTTACTGTACTGACCACGGCCACCTCCTGAAATGTGTTTCCGAAAGTGCAACTGCCTAGACACAGCTGAGTGACTATACAGCGCCACAGTGCTGGATGACTTCCCTGGAAGGTCTACGAGACATGTATCTGAGTTGTTCACAACGTGTTGTGGAATCGGTTGTTCCCCCAAGCAACAAACACACACCTGTCTAGGCCCAACCATAATTTAAGGTGGGTCCCGCCCTTAGGGTCCCGCAGCAGTGCTCGCGGGCGCCCGTCAATAATCAGCAACAGGGTCCTATTAGAGGGACTCGGGCAGTGGTTGGCCATACCGCCCCGCACACCGGGTCCCGAGCCCGTTGCGCTGCGTGGTGGGGCTGGCGGCAATTGAGCGACGTCAAAAACGGGGTTTCGGGTTTACGCAAGATGACATAGCAACGTTACGCGGTTGCTTACGCGGGCCGCCAGCGCGACACGCCACAGTGGTAACGAGGGCGCTTACGCGCGACCTTGCGCAAGCAGCTTACGTGTAACTGTCCGTGACGACGACCCTCTTTTTTTGGCGTCGCTCACTTGGCAGAGGGCCCCGCCCAGAAAGGGCTCTCGCCATGGGTCCCCGCCTCAACTGCTGTGGACGGCAGGTCCCGCCGCAGCTGCGCAGGGCCCGGGCCACGGGGTCTGGTGCCAATTGCCCTCCCTGGGTAGTGAGGCCAGTGGCACTTGGCATGGCGGCCCCTCCTTTCAAGCACCTTGCACGGGGCCAGCTTCAAAACCACAATCGGCTTGGACTTCACTCCCCGAGTCTCCCTCGCCGGATCCTAGGGGTACCATGCGTTCTGGATCTGCCCGCGTGGCCCCCGATGCCCAGAGTTGGCCCCCGAGCCAACAGTCACGGGGCCCCTGAGGCTACCTGCGGGGCTCTACACTGGCGCCAGGGTCCCACGAACGACGGCCAGTCGTGCCCCCCTTAACTCTTCTAGATGAATAGAAAGCTGCACAACGAGCAATTTTCTGAGGGCCGCGCAAGTTCATTGGGGTCGGCACTGGACCCCTGCCCGGCGCACAGAAACCCGCGCGGAGCTCCGACAGTCGACGCAGGTGCATGGCAAGGCTTCGGGTTGCGCGCAGGCAGCCCCCCAAGGCAGCCCTGGCTGGCCTCAACAGGTCCCCCGCACAGTCCCGACTGGCCTCGACAGGCCCCCCGAGCAGTCCGGGGCAATCGCTGGGGCTCGGGCCCCTCCTCCCTCTCCTCCTCCTCCTCCTCCTCCTCCTCCTCCTCCTCGCCCTCCTCCTCTAACTCCTCCTCCTCCTCCTCATCCTCCTCCTCCTCCTCCTCGCCCTCCTCCTCTAACTCCTCCTCCTCGTCCTCCTCCTCCTCCTCCTCCTCCTCCTCCTCCTCCTCCTCCTCTCTCTCCTCCCTCGTCCTCACCTCCTCCTCCTCCTCGTCCTCTCCTCCTCCTCCTCCTCCTCCTCCTCCTCCTCCTCCTCCTCCTCCTCCTCCTCCTCCTCCCCCTCCCCCTCCTGGGGAGCCTGTGGAGGCCAGCCGGGACTACATGGGCGGGGGGGGGGGGCTGTCTGCCCGTCGTTTGTTCCTCGCCGCCCCACGGGGTCCAGGAGAGGGCGGGGGGGGGGTCGCCCCGCCCCTCGGCGGCCTCGGAGGCGGAGGGCCGCGGCCCAGGTTCTGAGAGGCACGCGCTCCCCCTCCCCCCAGAGCCAAGCCGATCGGGATTCCCCCACTCTCCCCATCCGCTTTGCCATCCCGCACTTCCCACTGTGGTTGCGTGATAGACACCTGTCCAACAGAAACATGACTGCCAAGAATGGAAACAGTTGCCCACTCTCTGTCGCTCTGTTGTCAATTATGAGCCACGTCTGCGTCGCAAAGCGGGGTGGGGGCGGGAAAAAGGCATGCCACTTTTTGACAAAACACTTGCCCCGATTTGTGGCCGCCGCGATCGCCGCGGCGACCTCCAAAATCCACTAGGAGGTTTGGGCTGGGGCCAGACACCACGCAACGACACCTCTCACCGAATCGCCGTCTGCGAGAGGGCCACGAAAGCACTACAACGTAACAGCCACCGCCCGGCTGTCGCCAATCGTGCCCCTTGGCCGTGCGGCGTGGCGTGCGCGCGCGCTGGCCCCTCCCCAAAATCGGGGGCGACGATGGGGGCGGATGGCCCAAAAGAAAATAATCTACATGTGACGGGTTCCGGAAATCCTGAACCGAAAAACCTTGCCATCTCTTGATCTCTTGGGAGAGAGATTTTTACTTCCGCCAGCTTCCGCTGGCGGAGCCGCTCTCGTTTTACTTCCGCCGCCTTCCGCCACCCTTCCGCAGAGGAAGAGATGGTAACTCGTAGGATCTTTGAAGGCGAGGACCTTTGTGGAACGCCTCATGTATCCAGGGGCACTGAAAGTCCATGTGCGAGGCTCCTGGGCGAACACGTGCAATGCCCGCCCCTGGGCGATTCACCCTTATAGTCGCCTCCGACAAAACAACAAGGAACGCCCTGCTGGCGGCGGCGCGTATAAGCCTCCGCAGCTCCGACAGCCTCTCCTCGAGCTTCCCCCGTTCCTCAGAGAGCTTCGCGGCCTCCTGGCGTCGCGGATCTAGCAGGCTGCAGGAGGGCCATTGCACGCGAGGCTTTGAAGCGGAAGGAGCACTACAGCTGGCACGTGCGATCCGAGATCTTGGTTGAAGCAATCCCGGGGCACATCCTTCCTCGACTCTGGGTTTCGCAAAGCGCCTCAGGGCTCGGCGGTTCCGTCGGGAGATCAGAAAATAGACTGGGCACCCGTTCGTAAGCCAATCTCTCACTCGACGATCCTGCTTCACTTGGACGTATCTGGGATAACTGCGGTCCAGGCTAACTCCTGTTTGGGCCCCCGAAGCACGAACCCGTAGCTACCCCCGACCGCCCCGAACCCGATCAGTCGGGAGTGTTGGACCCTCGAGTTATCCGGGATGGCTGCAGTCCTGGGTAACTCTGGCTTGGGCCCACGAGGAGAGAATATGTAGCTACCCTGGACCGCTCCCAGCCCCGATAACGCCCGAACTATCCGGGATATGTGGACCGGGGTACCTCCACGCTGGGCCCCCGAAGTGCTAATCTGTAGCTGCCCCTGATTGCCCCCCGCCCTGATGGCTCGGGGCTCCGATGTACCGTGGTGTTCCACTGCCCTTTCATCTCTGTGACGGCAAGCGCGAGAGGTCGATTTGCAAAGCAGGCGCGGGGTCCGCCCCGCCTCTCGGAGGCCTCGAAGTGGAGGGCCGCGGCTTCGACTCCGCGAGGCATGCGGGGCACCCGCAACCAGGCCAGGCTAAGCTGTATTCCCCCGTGCGCCCTGCCACCCTGCACCTCCCACATCTCGCTGGGTTGCCGTGCGCCAGAGGGCCAAGACAATTTACCAAAACGAAGGAGCCCTAAATTGTTGCCAGGCGCAGTGCCGTTAAGCACCTCTTCCTGTTTTTTGGTTCGCGGCGCCGGCGAGCGCGTGGCGCGGTCGTAGCCTTGGCGGGGTCGTCGCAGGGCGGAGTACCACATCGGGGCGGGAAACAAGCGGAGGACGGCGGTCGCGAACGGGAGGAGGAGGAGGAGGAGGAGGAGGAGGAGAAGGAGGAAGACAAAGAGGAGGAGGAGGAGGAGGAACTGAAATTGCGGGTGTTAACGGTGACACGAAGAAGACATGGCGGCAATGCTAACATTAGAGATGGCAAATCGCAAACCTCTTCCATTCAATATCAGACATACCGCGTGCACGCTGTGAGCCAGAATTGCAGCGGTCGCGCACGCGTGTTCCTATTCGAGTCAAGGCTACTGGGCAATGGAGACTGTCCTTCTGCAGCAGCTAGGCCACAGAGAATCACCTGCAATGAGATGCCAGAGCATTCACCGCGAGGCCTCCGCAGTGACGCCATGCACAGCTCACGCGTGGCCCAGGAGCTTCAACTCGAACAAAAAGTCGTGAACCCTGGGGTGCCCTGTCGGCTCGTCTGTGGCCAACTCGTGCGTAGGATGAGCTGGCCATGACCAAGGTCGTGGGTCGCAGCTGCGCCCCACAACAGGGAAAACCGAAGGACAGGCTCCTTACCCCGATGTGGCATCGACCGGCCGATGTTGTCTGACGGCCGGGAGCAGGGCACTGCTCGTGGAGGCGCGTCACAATCCGTGCCCTGCGTGCGCTCGAACCGCAGCGATGATCGTGTCTTCTGGACAGATTGGTTCCCTGTGTCTTTGCGCAGCCCCTTGCTGGTGCAGTTGTCCGCCCTCGGCGCCCCTTCGCGTGCTGGCGCCGGCGGGCGTGGCTAGTCGCGGCGGTGTCTGGGGCCAGCAACGCAGCTATGTTCATGTGCATCTGCGGAGCTTCACGGCACCTGCCTTGACGAGCGCGCGGGCACAGCTCACCCAGCGGTTCGCGGCAGAGCCCCGCGGGCCGCTGGACCTTGCTGCTGACGACTGTCGGCTTCTGGTCGCCGTCGCCCTGCCGTCGGTCTGGGGGCTGGCGGACTGCGGCCCGCCTGTCAGCACCTGCGCAGGATGCAGGCCGCGGCGCCGCACAGACCGGCTGCTTCATATAGCGCATCTCGGGCCACAGGTCCGCGACGATGATGGGCGGGCGCGCCGCCACGCCATCGTGCGTGGTCGGGGCGTTGGTGTAGTCGACCAAGTGGGTCGATGGTGTTCCGCGGCGGGAATGCGTCGGACGGCTCCTCGATGCCCAGGCCGAACCTCTGGTAGGTGCGGGTGGCGCCAAGGTGCTGGCAGGCGCCGTTGGCGCAGGCGCTCACCACAAATAAGATTGTCATTATTCTGGTTCTTGGTCTTGTCCTTGTCGCCCACGCAAATGGCCGCGTCCTCGATCTCCGACTCTGGTCGACAGAGGCTCCGAGCAGCCTGGTCCGTCTGGAGACAACGTCCCGTTATCGCCCCAGCCGTCCGTAAGTCCTGACTTGCCAAGGCTCAGGTGTAGCTCTGGGCGGGCGCGGCACGTCCGTGCACGATCGCGCTGCAAGCTGCGTTGGTGGCCGTGGTGGCGCGCGGTCTCAGACGACGTGTACCAGCGGCTTGTTGCGAGCACTTGTGAGTGCATGCTGCTGCCTGGGTATTCGACCATTGCCGTCCGAAGGGGACGGTGTCGTGGGATTGTGCCCAAGTGGTGCGTAGAGTGCGCTTGGCTTCGTCTGGGGCCCTTCTTGAAAGGCAGCGTTGTGAAGCACTTGTGGTGCTTGATGAGTTGAACGCTGATCAGTACAAGAACGGTCGTGGATCTCCCGATCTGAGCCGAAGTCACTGCCAGCATGCTGCGCGACGTGCGAGACTGGAAGGTTTGTCGCGGTCCTGGCTCGCGCCGCGCGGCGGCGCCGAGCCCAGATGTAGGGTGGCCAGGTAGTGGATCGGCATCTAGTCTGGGCCAGTCTCGCGGTCGCAGTCGGCCAAGAGACTGTCGCGGTTCCCGCTGGCCGTTTGTGCGAGAACAGCTCCAGGTCATGCGGTGAAGATCGTGATGGCAGCAACTGTCGCGTGCACCCTGGGGTATCGATGATGGTGGCATACGTCGTCTGCATGGTCTGGTCGCTCAAAGATCTGCGCCGCCGCGGATGTCACGCGCTGGCTTTTCGGGCACGCAGATACGCGCCTAGGCGTCACCTCGCGCGCGGCATCGCGCGCGCCGGGCGCGGCGAGCCAGACGACTGAACGCCAAGAGCGCGCTGATCTTGAGGATGGTCGCGACTTGGCGGCGCCTTGACAGGTCGCCGTCGTGATCGTTGGAGCCTAGACTGTGGCGCGCCGACCGCTGTCGCGCGTTGGTAATGCGCGGAGACGGAACGGGCGCGCGCGCGGTTTCTCGCGGCGCTGCGCGCCAGCAGGAAGACGGCGCAGGCGCAGTGGCCAGCACGCCCGGCACTCAGCAACACCACGAGGTGGGCGCTGGGGCAGGGTCCGGTGCACCTGGCACTCGGCATCGCCAATCTGTAAGCCTTGATGAGGACCCACACACTTCTTTCATACATCATACAAGGCTTGGCATGCCTCAGGACTGGTGGTGCCATTGGTCTGGCTCTGAAGCGCACGTCGCTGAATGCTCACCTCATCTTCATGCCATCTCAGAAAAGCACTCCGCGACGCGTGCATCTTGCCGTAGCCATGCCTGTTCACGCCAGAAATAGCTTCCCAATACCACCAACTTATTTGTTTCAGATCACGCATGAAACTCTTCCGCGTCTGAATGTAATGCTGGGGAAATGGCTCGTGAACCACTCGCACGT
>CAUYUJ010022370.1:227500-233095 GCA_963575745.1 Prorocentrum cordatum
CAGGGTCTGCTGGTCCAGGAGAATCCAGGTAGGCTGGTGGGCAGTTTGGGGACACCAGCTCCAGCGCAACGAACACCAGCGCGACAAGGGGCGTGGCAAAGGGAAGGGCAGCGACCAGCCCGGGAAAGGCAAGAGGCAAGCCGACCCCACCTGGCCCAACAACGACCAGTTGAGGCCGCGCCGCCCCGACCTGTCTGGCCTACCTGGCATCTAAAGCCCCAGACACCACGGCCATGTCTGGCGACAGCCCGCGCGCTGGCACGCGCCACCTGGACATACCAACGGACACACCCGTTTCCCTTCTGCAGCCAACCTGCCAGGGCAAGGCGCAGACTCCATACTCCATGGACCTGCGCCTGAGCGCCCGCAACATGTTTCAGCGAACGCCCCTCCCTGGACGACCTACGTCCCCATCGCGGGGGTCGAGCCCCCTGACCCGTTACGTGCCACCCTGTCCAGGCGATGCGTGAAGGTCTTGTGGCCGCGCGCTGCCCTTCCCGGAAGGTGAGCGGCCCCTAACAAATACCGCCGAGTATGTGCCCATCCCGTGTGGCGCTCCGCGGCCGCGCGCTGCCCTCCCTGGGTGGTGCGCTGCCCCCTCTGCTCCCTCCCCTCCCCCGCTCCGGACCCCCCCTCTGTTCTCACAGGTAACTGCACCGATTATGTGCCCCTAGATCTGCCACGTGCTGTCCACCCAGACAGCGCGTGGCCGCCAACGGCTTCGGCCAGTTTTGACACAGGAAGCTGCGCCGATTAGGTGCCCCAGTTCGGCCACGTGCTGTCATCCCAGACAGCGAGCGCGTTGCCCCCCACGGCCTTCGGCCACAGTTTTGTCTCCTTCTGCCGCTAAGGCCCTGGCGACAGTTTGGTCCCAGGCCTGGTGAGCGACGCGCCAAACCGTCGCAAGGGCCGCTCGCAGGGCAGCCGTAGCGCTGGCGCTGGGCCGCCTAGTGCCGTCGCCCCGCCTGCTGGGGCTTCTCCGCATGCGGGGCGCCCCTCCTTCCTGTCCTTCCCTCCCCTCCCGTGCGCCGTTCCCCCCCTCACTCCGCGCGCCGCCATGGCGCCGACGCTGCAGCCGTGGCTGGCAGCGACCCCCTGGTGGTAATGTTGCTGGGCTCTGCGCTTCGTCGCAGACCTCGCCCTACACCCAGCGGGCACAGCATTTTGCCGGTGGCCGTCTGAAACCTAGATTGCTTTGCGCCACTTGCAGTACCTAGTCGGCCCACCTGGGCGGCTCCGCTGTGCGTTTCCTCAATTGCAGCACCTAGTCGGTACACACCTGGACGGCGCAGCTTTACGTACCCTTGCTTTCCGCGTACTGGGCCTCGGCAGCGCCCGTGGATGCACCGACGCCGTGGCCCGGCTGCTGCCACGGTCCCCGCTGCCGATGCTGGCCGCGCCAGCGCTCAGGATGGAAGTCTTCCACCTCTGAGTGCTCCTCTCCCGCCTCCGCGGCCGCTCTGTCTGTCTCGGTCTCTCCTCTTGCATGCTGGGCAATTAGCTCTTCGGTCGCCCCGATTTGCTTGACCGCTGGTGCAGTTTACCTCTGGCCCGCCACCAACGGAAAAAGTGTGCATGTGTGCCCGTAGCCTTGGCCCAAGCCCCTTGGCACAAGCCGCTCTGGCTCGAGGGGAGCCGCAGTGGCCGCTGCCGCGGGACCAGACGTCGGCCCCGAACTCCGGCGTGCCCTTTGGGGGGGATGGGAAGGGGTGCCCCGTCCAGGGCCCCCCCCGCCCGGCCTGTCGGGCGCCTTTGCCTGCGGAGTAGAGGCCAGGGCGAGGTGCAGACTGGAGGACCCGAAGGGCCTGCAAAAGCGCAAAGCCGGCCTGGACCTGGACGAGAACGAGAGCCTCTGCAAGGACAGGCTGGAGGACCTGAAGGGCCTGCACAAGCGCAAGCTCGGCTTGGACCTGGACGAGGGCGAGGGTCTCTGCGAGGACAAGCTGGAGAACCCGAAGAGCCTGTACAATCGCAAGTTCGGCCTGGATCTGGATAAGGACGAGAGCCTCTGCGAGGACAGGCTGGCGAGCCTGAAGCGCCTGTACAAGCGCAAGGCCTGGACCTGAACGACGACGAGGGCCTCTGCGAGGACAGGCTGTAGGTACTGAAAGGCTTGCACAAACGCAAGTTCGGCCTGGACTCGGACGAGGACAAGAGCCTCTGCGAGGACAGGCTGAAATAATTGAAGAGCCTGCACAAACGCAAGGCTAGCCTGGACCTGGACGAGGTCGAGAGTCTCTGCGAGGACAGTCTTGACGTGGACGAGGTGGAGCACGTGTGTGTGTGTGTGTATGTGTGTGCGTGTGCGTGTGTGCGTGTGTGCGTGTGTGTGCGTGTGTGTGTGTGTGTGGTGTGTATGCTTCCCTCCCCTCTTCTCCCCCATCTTCTGTTCTTGTCGGGCACCTCTGCGGGGGGGGAACCGTGGCACTCCCAGGGCACTGGCACCTGGCGAAGCAGGGCCAGGTTCCAGGTGATCTGCTGGGAGGGGACTTGGCTCAGCCTAATGAGAGCGTTCGTGGGCCCTGGCGAGCCCTTCCCTTCCCTCGTAGAAGTTGTTCTTTGCGGCACTACCCGCTGATCGGCTTGGCCCAGGCTCAATGCACGAGTTTTCCGATTGCAGGTCGACTTGTGCGGCGTGCGGCCCCGACGTTGCTTCGCGCATCTCGTTTTGATCGGTCTGCCAGGCTGGCCTACCCGCACCGCATGCATGGAGTGGTGCTATGGAGGTGGCTCTCTCCCTTCCTCCTCGTCACTCCTGTCTCTTGTCGTCGTCGTCCCCTCCTCACCGTGCTGTCCCCCCATCTCGGATCACAAGCCCGCCTGGTATGGCGTCAAACTGACGCGGTAGGATGTCAGATGCTGCAAGTGCACGCTCTCTCTTCCGTCCTCTCTCCTTGTTTTTTTGTGTTCTCTCTCTCTCTCTCTCCCTCTCTCTCTCTCTCTCTCTCTTCTCCAGTCCACATCGGCCCTCCCTTCTCCTGTCGTCGTCGTCACCTCATCGCCGCTCCGCCGTTCTCCCCACCTGGGTTTCTTCCCGAAGCACGGCTTCGCCGGATGGCCCGCCCTGGCCGCCCTGTAGCCCTCCCCCCTTCTCCCCCCTGCCTTTGTGTTGTGCCTCCTTCCTCCCCCTTGGTCTCCCTCCTCGGCTGGCTCCTTCCCCTCTCCGTGGCCTGCCTTGCCTTTGTGGTGCGCGATGTTTCCTCTCTTCCCCTCGGCTCCCCCTCCTCCTTCGGTCGGCCCGTATCCTTCGCGTCCGTCCGTCTCCTCCCTCGGCTTTCCGCTGTCGCTCCTCGCTTCTCCTTCGCTTTGCTTGGCCCTCCTTCCCCTTGTCTCGCTGGCCCCTTGTCGTCCCAATTCGGGCCGCCTTGGCCGCTGCGTGCTGCCACGGCGCCTCGGCGCCGCACGGGGCTGCTCCGTGCTGGGCTGGCCGTCTCGCCCTTTCCCTTGCCTCTCCCCGGACCACTGCGCGCTCGGCCGCCGGCCGGGCGCCCAACGCTGTTGCGAGTCGCCCACCCGCAGCGTCCGAAAAGTGTGTGTGTGTGTGTGTGTGTGTGTGTGTGTGTGTGTGTGTGTGTGTGTGTGTGTGCGTGTGCGTGTGTGCGTGTGTGTGTGTGTGTGCGCGTGTGTGCGCGTGTGGCCTCCGCGGCGCCTTCCTTTGTTTTTTTTTCCGCGGCCACCCTCTTCCCTTTCTGAATCAAGTTTGGTGCGTCATTTGCTCTGCCGCGTCCCAGCTGCTGCCCGACGCTTCGTGTGCCACGCCGCCGCCGACCAAACAAGTGTGTGGCCTTGATGTCGCCGTGATTTCTGCCAGCCGCTGCGCCTCGCACTGCTGTCGCCTCCCGTTCACTGCCGTTCGGGCCTCCCTCTATGACTATCACCCGCTTGGGCAAACCATTGAGCACGGTGGGTGCGTACGTTAAGAAATCATGCGGTCCATGTTAGAACTCGCGGGGAGCCCACACACTCCAATGGGTGCCCAAGGTCGACGGGGAATCAAACATATCCGTGGGGCACCTGCTGGCAGGCTAGCTTCTTATTGGGCGTGCGTGCTGTGGACGGCTCAAGACCAGCTTCATCGGGGCGGACGAAAAAGAAGGATAGAAATTGTGGGGTTGGCGAACCAGCTCACGTAGCTGGTTTCCCCGGCACCTACAGGCGCTGGAAGCGCCCGTGTTTTGCAAGGAATGCACCCGGCCGCGGGGCCGAAACCAGCTGTTTCCCCGGCACCTACAGGCGCTGGAAGCGCCCGTGTTTTGCAAGGAATGCACCCGGCCGCGGGGCCGAAACCAGCTGCACGCAGTAACCCTATGCCCCTGAGAATAACATCCGGGGGATAAGAAAGTTCGGGCTCCCGGAGGAATAATAAACGATTTGTCCCAGCAGGTCGCACGAGGGATGTATGACGAGGAAGGAGGTCGTCGTCGTCGTCGCGCGAAGGCGACGACATCGACGACGACGACTATGACGAGGAGGATGTCTCCTGCAGTCTTTCTCATGAGAGGCCTACAGCTTGCCAAAACTCTTCAGATCCTTGGCACTCCTCGCCAGGAAGCCTGACTTGCGAAAGCTGAAAGGATGAAAAACCATTTGCCATGCCACACGTGTTTGAACATGTTGCTACTCAGATATCAACTTCGATTCGTAACTTTTCCCGCGATAATAAGAGTTCGGCCTTGCCGCCGCTGTCCCTCGACCAACTCAGTCTTGGCAAGGGAGAATCAACTCTCAAGGGGGAAAGGGGTATGATTTATAATCCGGGGCTCGCGATTCGTTTTCGTACACTCTCCTTTTCCACTCCCCCCCTTTCGTCGGGCCCGACCCCGTTTGATCGAGCAGACAGCTCCAGACCAGCTCGACGAGCCGAAGCCAGCAGTTACAGCAGCTCGATGCTGGTGGGGCGCTCATGCATTGGGAGCCCGACTGTGCACGAGAGCGCTCCCAGCCTCGCAGCAGAGATAGCATGACAAACGCAACAACGGACACACACACAGACGTCATCTGCAATATCATCACACTGCCCCGTCATGACGTGGACAATGCTTCCTCGCCTGCTGCTGCTCCTCCACCTCACCCTGCTGTTTCTGCTTCTCCTCCTACTCCTCCTCCTCCTCCTCCTCCTCTTGCTGCTGCTTCCCATCCATATACTCCTGCTCCTCCTCTGCCCCGCCCTCTCCTCTTCCCCAGCCTCTTCCTCCACCTCTTCTGCCCCCTCCTCGCCATCCTCTTTCCGAGACATCCGACGTCGTGCGATTGTTCGCAGCGTGGTTCCTCGGAGGGTTGGACCCCTTCCCGCGGGCTGGATTTTTCATCCGAAGTAATTGTTCGACGGTCAATGTGGACCAGTGAGGGCCCCCGAAGCAAACAAAACGCGAAACACCTTCCGTCGTGATTTGTTTCCGCGACGCGAGGATGTCAGGGTCCTCCTCCTCCTCCTCTTTCCTTCCTCCTCTTTCCTTCCTCCTCTTTCCTTCCTCCTCCTCCTCCTCCTCCTCCTCCTCCTCATCCTCCTCCCCCTCCTCCAGATCCACCATCGCGTCGCATCGCATCCGATCCTAGGGAAAGAGAAACAATAAACGGCGCGTGCAGCGTGCAATT
>CAUYUJ010022370.1:233195-238195 GCA_963575745.1 Prorocentrum cordatum
CGGGCCCTCGCTGATGTGCCCGAATCTGGCGGCCTGAGTGACTGTCCCCCCCAATGCCGCATCAGCGGCCAGAGCTCGGCGGGAGCATCGGAGCGGGAGCCGACCTGAGCTAGGCTCGCGTCCTCCTCCGTCAGTGTCCCGCGGCCGTCCGTGGGCCCTGACCTGCTCGCCTCCAGCATGGGCCAGACCCACACGTGGAACATCGAGGGGCCACGCGCTGGATGCACATGCTGCGGGCCAGCGGGCCCAGCCCCACGAGGACCGAGCTCTGGAAGGACATCTGGCCACACATGTGTCCAGTCCTCCCCCAGACCGGCCACGCCATGTGAAGACAGCTTCCTGGCGCTGTGGGCTTGCTGCTCGTTCGCTCGCTTCTCCCCCCGTCCCCTGCGCAGACGCGGGAGTCGCCCTGTGGGACCTGGCACAACATCGTGTGGATCGAGCAGCACTTGTGTCACTGGCGACCTCATCCCACTGACAAAACTATCACACGATAGTCCGGGATACGGAACACAACACAGGATCCACCAATCGCTGGTCGACGACTGCAACGACGAGAACGAGAACGAGGACGAGAACGATCACGATGACGATTACGACGACGATTATGATAACAATACTGGTAATAATGATAATGATGATGATCATGATGTTGAGGGTGGTGGTGATGGTGATGGTGATGACGACGACGACGACACCGACGACGACGATGATGATGCTGATCAAGATGATGATGACGATGATGATGCTGCTGATGATGAAGATGCTGATAATCATGTTGATGATGATGCTGCTGCTGATGATGATGATGAGGTTGTCCATTACTACTACAGTTATGACGATAATGATGACGACGTCGATGACGATGGCTATGGTGGTGGCGGTGATGACGTTGGTGATGGTGATGGCCATGATGCTGATGAGCGTGAGGGGAGCACGAGGCCGACGACAAGGACGACCACGACGACGGTCGGAAGAATCCGCCCCGCAGAGATCTGGCGAGAGCCCTGGGAGCCCCGCGGGTGGGCCCGGCGAGCAGGTGGGCCCCATCGGATCTTGCGCGGGCGCTCCGCGGCGCGAAGTCCAACAAGATCATCACGACTTGAAAGAGAAGCTGTGCGGCAAGCTAGCGTCGTGATGACGTGGGCGTTGGTTCTGACGCTAAGCGCATCGACCAACCTTGAAAGATCGCCGCTTTCTGGCATCTGACCTGCTTCAATACTGGCCGAGATCAGGTAGCTGGTGACGTTCAACCTCGAACGCCCACACTGGCGCCGCCGCCGCGTCAACGCGGCGCGGACCCACCTTTAATCGCACACGGCATGGAACATCTCGAGGTCAAATGAATATCTTGGAGGCGAGCGAGGGGGGATAATGAGAAGGAGAAGGCCTTATCAAAGGCGGCGGGACTTCTCAGAAGCCCTCGCGCCTTCTGAGAAGTTTTCTGTGTCTTCGGGGAAGGCTTGGACAACTTCTCAGAAGGCCGGGGAACTTCCGAGCCTTCTGAGAAGGCCCGCCCCTTCTTACTTCCCCCCCTCGCTCGCGGCCGAATACCAGTCGCGGGTCATCCTGGTCACCCATGCGAGAGACGAGCAGAAGTAGCTTGTTGTGGCAGAGCTCTGCGAGGGCTTCGGGCCCTCGCGCGGCCAACGCGCAGCAAAGCAACATAGCAAGAGTGCTCTGGGATGGCGGACAACTTCCTCCTGAATTCTTGTGCTGATCGAGATTGTCACTGGTTGGCGCGTGGGCGGCTTTCGGGCCGCGCGGGCGGCGCCCTCTGGAGGCCGCCCCAGATTACCTCGAGGCCTCCCCAAGTCACTGTCCAAGACGGCCCCGAGACGGCCAAGGACCAGCCCCGAGACACTCCGCGACCCCAGAACCCGCCCAGCTGTCCCGAGACCACCCCGACACCCCGAACCGCACCCCCAACAAGCTCCAAAACCCGTCCCCGAGAGGCATCGTGACGTCCGTGCAAAGCCACTGCCGTGCGCCACGCTACAATGCTGCCACCTACGCTGCGTCCCCAAGCGCAGCGGCGGATGCGCGGAAGCGAAACTGGATCTTGCAATGCAACTTTGGGGGCGCGCTGCCCTGGAGATTGTTTTGTCACTTTCTTTTCTCTCTTCCGGTGACGGTCGTTACCCGGCGCGGGGGGGGGTGACGGTTGCGCTTGGGCGGGGTGGGGCATGTCGGGCCGGGGGTGCGCTGCGATCGCCACAATCTGCGGGGGAGCACCAGCAAGTGTGGGGGGTCCCAAGCCACCCCACGCCACGCACAATCGTTACTGTTCCCAGGGGGGGGGGGGCGCAGGTAACGACCGTTACGCGCCAGAGGGTAGCAAAAACAATCTCCGTGTCTGCGGTGGACAGGGCGGACCGATGGCGGGGCTGTCTCTGCTCCCCAAGCCCGGCCCCTTGCAGCAAGCGAACGGGGCCGAAAACTCGACACTTCCTGACGGAAGGACGATTTGTTTCTTCTACCCCCGACGCCTTGGCCTGCGCGGGCGACCCGCGCCCAGGGAGGAAAGATAGCGGCAGGGTAACGACCGTTACGCGCTAAATGATGAACAAAACACAATATCCTAGGTCAGCGCTGATTGCAAGCCGAGTCGGCCTGGGCCATATGGTGGGTCCAAACTGGCCGCACAGTACAGCTCCAAAGCCCCGTTCCGGAAGCTCCGAATCTCAACAAAAGTGTCGTCTCCTGGAGGGCAAGCGTTTGCTTCCGCCTGCTTCCGAAGGCCTTCCGACGGCGCGCACCATCCCTCATTCGGCGCAGGATGCTTGCGTGCCGTGTGGACGCCGCTGGTATAAGCAATATGCTTAACCAGAAACCCGACAAGGAACAAGCAAAAGCAAGCGTGTAACTTCGTGCCCAACTGGCCTTCCGCCGGCTTCCGATGGCGGAGCCGCCCTCGTTTTACTTCTGCCGCCTTCCGAATGCTTTCCGCCGAAGAAGAGATTTCGACCCCGTAGGTCGTCGAAAGCGAGGCCCTTCTAAGAACGCTTCATATGCGGGTGTCAAGCATATACGTCACCGTCACCTTCATCCCCCCGCCCCTCCTCCAGCCTACTTCTCCCTCCTTCCTGGGCGAGGGAGGGGGTGAGGGAGGCGGTGGTGTGTATTTTCGGGCCCCGTATCACATGGCTCCCGAAGCTGGGCCAACCAAATGGGATCAGACGAGATTGGGTGACCTCCGTCAGCGCTGACGCCCGCCCCGACGCCCCGAGATCTGCCACTCCATTGCGCTGGCGGCAGGCGGGAGACCTTGGAGGGCGCCAGCTGCTCGAGAAGGAGCCTCTTCTGAGCGATCTGGTGCCGGAGCTGGGTGAGGACCTCGCGGGCGCCGAAGAAAACAAGGGCGACGTTGGGTGAGCCTTCATGGGAGCCTATGTGGACCTCCGCCGCCCTATCATAAACGTAATTTCGACCGGATTTCGTCTAGATGCCGTGCAGATTTCAACCGGATTTCGACCGGATTTCGTCCAGATGTCGTATCGGGTTTCGACAACATTTCGTCCAGATGTCGACCAGATCCGACAAAATCCCCCAAACCGCCAGGAATTGTGGGACTCTCTGAGGCTCACATGAAGGACCACACACACAAGCGACGATGCCCTGTGCAGCTCGATCCCTGGACCTGCGCCTGCGCCACAGATCTCCCCGGTCTGGTCGGCACCAAGCAATCTCAACGGCGCGCAGGAGGGGGCGATACCCGGGGGGGGGACGTGGCCTTGTCTGGAACCCCCAAACGGCATGGTGACGGACCGCGCGGCGACCTCGAAACCCCACGAGACCTCACCGCGCGGTGTCGGAGAACGACCCTGGTCCAAAAACTGTGCGGTGACCCCGAATCCCCGCTGACTCACCGCGCGGTGTGGTCGTCGTTGCTTCCAAACCCCCTGCAGCAAGCAAATGGCGATCTGTTCCCCATATCCTAAGATGGGGTTCTTGTTATTACTTGGACGCCTCCTACTCCCTCTCCTTCTCCCTCCTCCTCTTTCCTCCTCCCCTCCTGTCGGACTTACTCATACTCAGACTTGCTCATACTCAGACTTACTCATACACAGACTTACTCATACTCAGACTTACTCATCCTCAGACCTACTCATACTCAGACTTACTCACACTCAGACATACTCATACACAGACTTACTCATACACAGACTTACTCACACCCAGGCGTACTCATACACAGACTCACTCATACCCAGACTTACTCATACACAGTATAAGTCATACTCAGACTTACTCATACCCAGACGTACACATACACAGACTTACTCATACACAGACCTACTCATACCCAGACTTACTCATACACAGACTTACTCATACACAGACTTACTCATACTCAGGCATAATCATACTCAGACCTACTCATACTCAGACTTACTCAACACACATCAGATTTGGAGGATGTCTCAAGCGGGGCGCTGGTTTCAGCACCCCTAAGGGGAGCCGCCAGGGGTGGTTGCACGGGCTCGTTCGCGGCCATTTTGTGGGGATGTCTCAGGCGGTTTGCTTGTTTCTGGGCTCAACATCCTTCGCTTGGAGAGCAGATTGTGAGGATGTCTCAGGCGGGGCGCTGGTTTCAGCACCCCTAAGGGGAGCCGCCAGGGGTGTTTGCACGGGCTCGTTCGCGGCCATTTTGTAGGGATGTCTCAGGCGGTTTGCTTGTTTCTGGGCTCAACATCCTTCGCTTAGAGAGCAGATTGTGAGGATGTGTCAGGCGGGGCGCTGGTTTCAGCACCCCTAAGGGGAGCCGCCAGGGGTGTTTGCACGGGCTCGTTCGCGGCCATTTTGTGGGGATGTCTCAGGCGGTTTGCTTGTTTCTGGGCTCAACATCCTTCGCTTGGAGAGCAGATTGTGAGGATGTCTCAGGCGGGGCGCTGGTTTCAGCACCCCTAAGGGGAGCCGCCAGGGGTGTTTGCACGGGCTCGTTCGCGGCCATTTTGTGGGGATGTCTCAGGCGGTTTTGCTTGTTTCTGGGCTCAACA
>CAUYUJ010022370.1:245695-313195 GCA_963575745.1 Prorocentrum cordatum
GTCCGGACCCCTCCCCCCTTGAAGGGGGGGGAAAGGGGGGGGGGGTTCTGGACCCCCCCCCCTGTAGTGTATTCAGGGAGATCCACTGGCGCACTTTCCAAGGTCCTGGTCGGCAGTGTCGTCGATTCTGGGGCCATGGAGAGACTCATCAAGGGCTTGACGGCTCTTCTCTAATCGATTTCTGGGGACAAAGTCACAAAGTTAGACAGACCTATGTACACTGAGGCACTCCATGGTAAGTTCCGATACGCCAAGGTTAATCCAAATGTAGAGCTATCCCAGCGAATCTGGAGAAGTCGTGAAAGCTCCAGCGCGAGTGGAGGGACAACAGACATCGGTAGGCCCTTTACGAGAGAGCCGGGTCCGCCGAAGAGGGGGGTTAGAAAGAAGAGGGGCTGCGAATCATGGGCCGATGCACGCCAGAGGAAGTGATAAGAGAAGAGGAGGGGCCAGAACATGTCGGAGATGTCATGAAAGGGGCAATGACATGCATACCCCTGGTCCGTCGACGCCTGGTGGTTTGCGGGTCATAACTCGGGCCTCCAGCGGCCGTTCGGGACGATTCGGACATCCCTGGGAAGCTCTCGACGAGGCGCAACGGCTGGGGAGCATCCCGAGGCAAGAATACCTCCAAAAGCGAACGAGAATTCCTTCAAATAACCAACGAACGTCCTAACCCCTTTCTTCCTGGACGCTCCCGAGGGAGCTTCGAGTGTTGCCAGATCTGTCCCCGTCCCAGGATGGAGGTCCTCAGAAGGCACAGTTGGGTCCAGAGGCTCCAACATGGAGCGAAATTCTGGGGACACCGTGGGCCGGGGGCCTTAGATGATTTCGCGCTGTAATGTTGTTTTCCCGTTTTCAAGATAGACATGATGGTTCCCCCCCGTTGGGTTTTTCCGTTTTGGCACTATCGTTCGCGCCGTTTTCGGCTCAATTTCGTATCATACTGCATTTGTTACGTTTGGGTCTGCAGTTCTTGTTTCCCGTTTTGGTTGGCCGAACACCGAACAGTTTAAAACGAACCAACCACGTCCCCAACGTCTTTAACATCAACTCGGCAAGGGGCACCTCTAGCAACCACCGAGAGCCGGAGGGAGAGGCTCCAGGCCGCTCCAGACCGTCTGCTGCGTTGCCCCGTCGTACAGACTCTGCGGCTCGAGGCCAAACCTGTGCGCGGGGCCGCGGGGCAGGGGAGAGGGGCCAGCGGGCAGGCAGACACCGTGGGCGGCCGAGGCTGCTGGCCTCCGAGCCACACCCCCCTCCTTTCGATGACCCCCCAAAACGCGTTCTGGCGCCAACGTGTGCTTGGCCACGGAGGCCCTCCAATATGATGTAGGCGGCGCAACGAGGGCCACCACAGGCTGCAAGCTGTCGGTGGAGCTGAGCGGATAAAGACACGCTTGGGCTAACACACGTCCTGAGGATCGCCGATCCTTCGCGAGGTCTCTTGAGGTGGAGGCCTTTCCCCCTGACGTCCGCTGGCCTTTTGAGTCGTGCAGCAGCTGGTGGATGTCGGCGAGAGCTTCCTGTTCTGCCCTGTCCTCCTTCCCGAGCCCTCGTCATCCATCTCCTGCATAGACGGACAGACAGACAGACAGACAGACAGACAGACAGACAGACAGACAGACAGACAGACAGACAGACAGAAGGGTGGTCCTCTAAGAGGGTGGGCGTATGGGGCACGCCGTGCCTCACAACGGGAAGGCTGCGGGCCATCGCTGCGTGTAGACAGTGGGGCAAAACATAATCTCTGGCATCAGCCACCGCTTCCCGCTTGGAATGGTCGACTGCGCACCCAGGGGGGCAAGCGGAGGAGGCAGGCCGCCTCAGAAGGCGCAGAAAGCTTCCGGCCTTCTGAGAGGCCCTCTGAACCTTGCCCGAACCCACAACTTATCGGAAGCCATCCGGCCTTCTAAGAAGCCCCGCCGCTTTCTGAGAAGGCCAGCCCGCTCTCACTTCCCCCCTTGGCCTACCGCCGACATTCCCTTGGAATGAGCGACTTCGTGGTTAAGGCGATGACGGTTGCTGCTGTCTGCCTGCGCAGCCACAAGCTGCCCGCTGCCCGAGGAGGTCTTGTCACCTTTTTTATAGTCTGCATGGTGTTGTCCGATTTCGCAGACGGGCCATGCAAAGCCCCAGCCCCACAAAACACCACGTGGGATTACAGACGGTGGTAGGGATCCTCCGATTCATACATGTTGATGTTTAAAGCTGTTTTCTTTCATACTGGCTCAACCATCAACGTTCCAACTTCCACTCCACAACTTCGAAATCTCCTCGTCCTCATGTTCCTACTCGTTTCTCTTTCCTCCTGAAGGGATCAAGCTCCACGGAGTGATCCTGTAATTTCATCGCACCACAGAAAAGCAAACACTCAACTGTCGGGACTCTCACTCGCTCGCAACACCGTAGCATTTGGAGGCTAGCACTTTCCAAATCGAATGCTTCAACCAAAAACTGACCAGGTCTTGGAAGCAACTTCTGGCTGACTGTGGGGACAAACTGTTCCAAGCATATTTGTCCTTCTTCCCTCGTCTCCCAAATTGCAGCGGCCTGAAACATCGAGACGGCATTGGTTTCGCCATCTTGGGCCTATCGTGAGCAAGTTGTTGGGCCACAAGGCTGTCAAACGACGGCTCAGGATGGGCCGCCTGATGCCCAGGGGAAGGGGGTCGTGAGGTCTGGAGTCCAATGTCTCGATCCCACTCCTTCGTCTTCCGCGCCAGCCTGCCTGAAATGGAGGCCTCCCAAATGGAGCCCAAGCAGATGGGGCCAGAAGGTCGCGCCACGTCACAGATGCACCGCCGATACAACGGCGATGCATCGGCGACGTCGGCGATGCGGCGCGATCCTCCGACCCCACCAACTCAGAACTACTTTGGGAGGCCTGGTTGCGCAGATCATATTGTGGCCACACGCAGGTCCAGCCAAGCGCACCTAAGCAAAAGCATTGATAGGTGGCACTTCAAACAAATGCTCGTACTTCGTAGTATCGCATTGTCACGAAAAGTACTGGAGCCCACGCAGCGTACAAATACACCAAGAGGCGTTTGACGCGAACTCGGTACATATCATGACACTAAATTCGACCTTCGTGGAACTGTCATTCGGCCAACGCGCTTCGTCACAGGGTGCCCATCATAACGCTCGATTGTGTCATCAATCGTGAATTGGACGTGCAATAACTACATCGGTTTCGTGGCATTGCCAAAAGAAGATGCGTCGATGTCTGCAGTTGAACAACACTTCCAGGCACTACAACGTAACTCGTCGAATGAGTGGGCGCATAATTTGCAAGACGCCGGATCAAAACTTGCAGAGTTCGCAATGCTTCTGCAATGCTGGAAGCTGCATTGCTCTGAGGTCGACGCTTCGAGTTCGCAAGGGGGATGACGTCTGCACCGTTCGAGGCGTAAACTGATGTAACACCTGCACACATTACCAGTCAACACGAAATGCATGCACTACTGAAGCGCTGGCTCTCCCCAGGACGACGGTCGGCATAGACGGGCGGCGTACCATCTGCAGCGGTTTTTACTTGTATCTGAACACTCTTGTCAGAAACAACTCTGAGTTGATTCTCCTGGATCGGAAGGATGGCCTGGAGGTGGTTCAGAGCAACCTTAACGTAGCCTCGTCGCTGTAAAGGGGATGTAGTGACCGAAACTGTGCCCGAACATCTCCCCGAGTGTGACCGAAACTGGCGCCAGAAATCATCAGACCGCGCCCGAGCATGACCGAAATGAAGCATCCAGCTTCGGTTCGGACACGTGTTAGGTCATAGTTGTTTCGGTCACGCACTTGTTTGACTGATAGAGACCGGGCGCCATGACAACTTGCGCCTATGGATGTTGTGTGTTGTGCCTGCGCGCATGGGTCTGCATTCTCTCGCACTTGGGATCCACAAAGTGTGACTCCTTTGAAACACATTCAGTCCTTATGCCTACCGATCAGTGTGTGTGCCCAGATAAGCTCCCTCCAACATTCTAACGGCCGCCTGGTCTTCTCATATAACTTTCCACTTCGAGAGCGCCTCCAGACGGGCCAACACCAGCATACGACGGCCAAAAGATGGCCCAATGTAACCTCAAGATGAGTACCTCACAAACTGCCCGAGACGACCCAAAACGGCGACATGACACCCAAGACAGCTCCATAACCTTTTTTGCCAGCCCCGATCCCCCAGCTGTCGATCAGACTCCCCAACATGGCTGCAAGACATGTAACAAACACCCATCGGACACCCCAAATCCCTCGTAGACACCCACTTTATCGAGACACCCGAGGAAGTCCGTCATAGGCATCCGCAAAGCTCATCTACGGATGCAAGCATAAATAAAGCTCATACAACGGTGCCGCACGCTCACGCCATAAGCATGCATCGCCATTGCCTCGCAACAGTAACCGTGTAACGCTACTACACGCGGATGTGTGCGGCAGCGCAGGCAGCTTTTCTCGAGCCGGAACAATCACGGGTGGATTCAGGCTGCAACCCCTCCTGCTCCTGCTCCTCCTGCTCCTCCTGATCCTCCTCCTCCTCCTCCTCCTCCTCCGTCTCCCTCCTTCCCCCGCCGCCGCCCCCGCCTCTGTCAATGCCTCCATGTCCACCCCCCTCCTTCGCTGCCTCCGTGGCCTCCGCGTTTGTGTAGGCCTCTCAAACGAGGCTGGAGCAGATGGGGTCGGGGGATCGCACCGCATAGCCGATTCGTCGGCGATGTTGCTCGATGTGGAACCCGATTTCCTCCACCCTGGCTTCGCCGATGCATCGCTGAAAACGCCGATGCTCCCGCCGCATCGCCGATACATCGGCGATGTGGCTCGATGTGGAGCCCAAGTTCATCCACGCCGATGTTGCCGATGCATCGCCGATGCATCGCCGATGATTTGGCGATGCGGCGGGGTCCTGCGACCCCACTTGCTCCAACCCCAACTGGGAGGCCAGAGTCTTCCGCCCGCCCCTTACCTCTCGTGCGGCGGCCAAGAAGAAGGCGGCCAAGAGAAATCATGGCCGGAGGCATGTGCGCGGACGAAGGGAAGGACCAGAAAACTTCCCTTTACCCAACCATCCTATAGTGCTGACTCCTCATTATGAAAAGACAGCGCCCCGCGTTCTTCCCTCCTCCTCCTCCTCCCCCTCCACCTCCTCTCCCTCCTTGCTTCTGCTCTCCGCATCAATCTACCAGTTCCAGTGGCAGGGTCCATGTGCGGCTCCCCGCCCGCCGCATGCCCATGCCGGCACGCCCCTCACCCGCTTCGTGGTCCCATTGGGAGCTCCACTGGCGGCCCCCGTGGCAGCGTCCACGTGCGATACCCCGCCCACTGCATGTCCATGTCGGCACACCCCTCAAACGCCTCGTGGCCCCATAGCGAACTCCACCGAAGGCCCCAGGACCAGGGTCCACATGCGACTCCCCGCCCACCGCATGTTGATCCCACCAGCACTCTGGGCGCACGTGGTCTGAATAGTTTTTTCCTCTTCCTCAGAAACCCATTTTTCCTTCGGGGAGGGGTACCCTCCCCCTCCCCTCCCAAGGTTTTTTTGGGGGAGGGGCCGCGAGTCATCTGAGGGCCCCTTTTCGCTCAAGATGGCTCCAAGAGGGCCTCCGAAGTCCCAAGATCGCCTCCAAGATGCCTCAGATAGCGCAAGATCGCTCAAGGTGACCTCCATCATGCCTCCAAGAGGCCTCAAGAGGGCCACAAGACGGTTCCAACTGCTCTCGGCGACCCCTCAAGACCCTTCTGAGAACACAGAATCCTTCAACAACCTTAGGGACATTGATCATTGGGGGCCCCTGGAGGTTCCAAGAGGGCCACAAGAGGGCGCCAAGACGGCCTCAAGAGGGCCGTCGTCTTCCTGTTCCTGTTCCTCCTCTTCCTGATCGTCGTCGTCGTCGTCGTCGTCGTCTTCCTCGTCCTCCCCTCGCCTCCACGCGGCCTCCAGGGATGGCCCGAAGAGGCCTCCGAAGGCCACCCTTTTGTTCCCAGAGATTTTTCAATTCACCCTGGTTGCTCGCTGTGTTTCACTGGATGTGTCTCTTCGCCCCTTTTCCCGTCAGCTCCCAAGGTCAGGGTCTCTGAATGGGCTGGCGGGGATACTTTTTGATTGTGGCCGCAGGCGGGCACCCGCGCGGCGCCCCGAAGTCGCAAGAGGAGCGCAAGCCCTGCTGTCGCAAGCGAGGGGCGGAAAAAGGGCCACAGAGGTGGCGAAAGTTACCCGAAGCAGAGACAGGGGCGGACGAAAACGAAGAGGAGAACGAGGACGAAGAAGCGGCAGCGGCAACGAGGCAGAGAGAAAGAAAGACAAGACCGGAGAACAAGAGGGCTAAGCCGCAGCTCGTGCGCATACCTAGTAGTAGACGTCCGCACCTTGCCGAACAGTCTGTACTTACTTGTCGTAACTCTCAACATGCCCGAGCCAGTCCACTCGGATGCGGTGTCGCGAGAGGCGAGGAGACCACGAAGCCGACCTAAAATGGCAGAAGCGGGCGGTAGCGTAGAGCGCCCTTGCAGCCATGCAATACATCAGGCCACCTCCAGGGCCAGCGATCGAAGTGCAGAGGTCCTCACATTCCTCGAGCCCCGGGGGGAGCAAGAGGTGATGGGGGCCCGACCAAGAGAGGCAGCAGACAGTTGCCAGGAGCTCGACTAACTTCGAAGGGAAGCAGTTGAAGTCGAAAAGGGGTGCACACGCCAGTGCCGTCAAGGATCAACCTGGGCCCGCCGGGCTAACAGCCTCAGGGCGGTGGGGGATTGCATCGCCTGAAATCTGCAGCTCACTGGGGGGGTGCAGCTAACAGCCGCGGGAAGTAGGAAGAAGCTCCGCCTGAGACGCCCAGCAAGGGCATGAGTAGCAGGGGCGGACCGGGGGTATGGCCGCGCCGGCTAGGTCGGTTGGGGGGCGGCTAACAACCGCAGGACCCAGAGAAGTCCTTCTGAGACGAGCTGAGCCTGGGGTGCACCTGACAGACGCAGAAAGGAGGGAAGAGGTAACACCGGGGGCAAGCCGGCGCACGACCGGGGTGCAGCTGACCGCCGCGGTGTGGGGAGAACTTCGCCTGAGACGTGCAAGCCTAAGGAAGGGTGCAGCTAACAGCCGCAGGGAGGAAATGCTGCTCTTCGCCTAAGACATGCCGATGCCTCGCTGGGGTGCTGCTGACAGCCGCTAAAGAAAAGGTGAGTTTACACCAGAGACCAGCTGCAGCCCAGCAGGAGTGCAGCAGACAGCCGTGGTGTGATGGGGAAAACATCGCCTGAGACATGCTGGTACACTGGTAGGGTGCAGCTAACAGCCGCGCGAACGAGAGAAAAGGGAATCGCCTAGTTCTCTGGTAGGGTGCAGCTAACAGCTGCAAGAAGGTGGGGGAGGTAAACATCACCCGAGACATGTTGGGCCGGAGATGAGCCGACGACCAGCGGGGGTGGAGCTGGTGGCCGCAGAGCGATGGAAGAAGGTCCAGCCTGGGGGAAAACCGAGCTGGAGTGCAGCTAACAGCTGCAGAAGGCTGGATGATATCGTCACCTGAGACAAAGAGGTCCTCATGCTTCGCGTTTGCACCGCGTGAGACTGCCCGGTGCTCTGGTAGGGTGCAGCTAACAGCCGCAGGAATGTCAGAAAAGATGCCTTCGCCTGAGACATACTGGTGCTCTGCCTGGGAGCGGCAAGCGGGTGGGTAGCCGAATGCCGTCCACGGCCAAGAGCGGGGTGAAGTGGCTGGAGAGACTGTCGAACCCAGCCCATAGGGAGGGCAGACGGCTCGGGGAGATGGCGGCCGAGGCGGGGCCAAGAGGGCCCCAACCCAGGAGGAGGGTGGAGGGTGCCACCGAGGAGCCTGCGCGGTTGCAAATGCAAATGTACTCGCACAGTTTTTTGGGTAGGGAGCAGCTAATAGCTGCAAGAAGGTGGGGAAGGTAAACCTCGCCTGAGACAGGTTGGGTCCGAGGTGGGCCGACGACCAGCGGGGGTGAAGCTGGCGGCCGCAGAGCGATGGAAGAAGGTCCAGCCTGGGGAAAACCTGAGCTGGAGTGCAGCGAACAGCCGCAGGACGTTGGATGATATCGTCGCCTGAGACAAAGAGGTCCTCATGCTTCGCGTTTGCACCGCGTGAGACTGCCCGGTGCTCTGGTAGGGTGCAGCTAACAGCCGCAGGAATGTGGGACATGGGTGCCTTCGCCTGAGACATACTGGTGACCTGCATGGGGGCGGCAAACGGGGGGGTAGCCGAATGCCGTCGACGGCCAAGAGCGGGGTGAAGTGGCCACAAACTGTCGAGCCCAGTCCGAAGGGAGGGCAGACGGCTGGGGGAGACGTCGGCCGAGGCGGGGCCCAGAGGGCACCTGCCCAGAAGGCGGGTGGAGAGCGCCACCGAGGAGCCTGCGTGGTTGCAAAATGCGGGGCAGCAGGGAGCTGCAAAGTGATTGCCGCCATGGCGCTAGCAATGAGAGGGGGCCGCGGAAAGGCCCGGTCCCAGTCCTCCTAAAGCGAGCCGGGGAGGCGGCAGTCATCCACGGGGAGAGGGGCCGCAAGACATGCCCCAGGGAGGGGACCTAGTGCCTGGGACGGGCCATGAGCCCCAGCCTGACGCGTCCGAGGTGGCATCAGCACGCCAGAGTGACGCGTGCGGTGGCGGGCCGCCCTCCAGTTAGATGGGCGGGACCCGCCGGGCCCAGGACGTGTCGTTGCAGGCGGCCGGGCCTAGAGGAGTGCCCTGGCCGGGCGAGTGCTCGGAGTGCCCTCGGGGTCCGTTGTCCTGCTACGCTTGGCGTCGCTCCCTCCGCGCAGCCCTTTGTCTTTACCCTTGTTGGGGTTGTCCGTGAGTCTGGCCCTCGCGCGGATGCGCGCACGTACTGCCTCCCACTGAACTCCGAGCTGGAGTTTTGAATTCATCGTGAAGACGTTGTACCTGAAACGGGCCCACTCGTTAAGGAAGAGTGTGCATGACTCTGGCTGCTGGGGTGTAGGGTCAGCGCAGACCCTGCCTGAGTTTGGGAGGTATTCGGTCGTCCACTGGTGCCAGGGGCCATTACAGTAGGCACCCAGCTCCCTTTGGAGACTCTTCACGGTCTCTGCGGGGGCCTCCCCGACGGGTGGCTGGAGGGCGACTCTGTCGAGGGGGGTGCTGTAGACGCACTGGTGGGTCATGGGGTCGCGAAGATCGTACCCATCGTCCTGGAAGTTCTTGGAGTTGCGCTGATTTGGGGCGTCGTCGGACTGAGCGCTGGCATAGGAAGGCCAAGGACCGTCCTCAGTGGCGTGTGTCCGAGCGGGCCGGCTCCAGCGCTCATCGATTTCCCAGCTGGCCCACCCTGACCATTGCGTCCGGTGGCTGTCGTAAGGGAGGTCTACTGCGGCCGGTCTCGCTGTGCCGGCGCGGGCGGCGCTCGCACCAGCCCTCATTCCAGTTGTGTCCGCCTCTCGCGCCCGCGGGCGGGCGGGCCCTGGGTATGCATGGGGGAACGCGGTGCACTCCGTCCAGGCAGGCGCGTGAGGTTCTTGTCGTCACGCCCGGCGAGTGCGTGGGAGGAATCAGGCTCGGCGGGTGAGGTGGGGGTGTACGGCCTGCCTTCGTGCTCGGGGCGGCCCGAGGAGTGGATGATCACCGCCGGTTCGGAGCTCGATGAAAGGGAGAGCGCGACTAGAGTCCCTTTGCGCCCCCTGGGCGCCGCAGGCGGGGCGCTCCGAGGGCCCACGTCGGGGGTCGCCAATGCACCGCCCGCGCGCCCCGTGATGCCGTCGCCGATCGAGCGGGGAGGAGAACTCCCTGGGGCAGCTGGCTGGGCGTGTGGAGCAGCCAGTCTGGGGCTGGCATCCCGCGCATGGGCGCGGTCCGGGAATTTGGTAGCCAGGCGGTGGCACGGTAGGCTGGTAAAACTGCGCGGAGAAGAGGCGGGGGAATGCCCCACGCCTTGATTCCAGTCCGGGTCAGGAGAGCGGGAGCGGAAGTGATGGAACTCGGCAGGGGGGTCGGCTGCCTCATGGAGTTGACCACAAGAGTTGATCCGTCCCTCACCCTTGCTGTTCTCCTGTTGGAGAAGAGGCTAATCTGCTTGCGCAGCTCTTGGGTGTCCCGCATGGGGATCTCCTGAGCAACTTGCATTCGGGACCCAGGGGTGAGCTTGTCCGAACTGACCTGTGCCAGGAAGGCAACAAGTGTTTCCACGGTGTGCCGCAGGGGGCTCGGGCCGCGCGGGGGCCACTTGTTGGAATAATGGAGCCAGCTGTCCAGCATGTTGGGGTCCGTGGATAGCACGCAGAGCTTTGCCACCGCCCAGGCGGCGGCTAGCCGTTTACCCTGCCAGTGGGTGCTCTTAGGGAGGTAGGGGGGCGGCACCCGTTTTCCGTAAACCAACTTCAGGAAGGGCCGGAGCTGAAGTGGTTCCCCGTTCCCGGGGTCATCGGGGCGTACCACGTTTTTCCCTTCTGCGATGGTGTAGTCCCGCCAACGATCGTCCATGAGCGGGTGCAGGTCACGCATCAACTCAACTATCCGTAACTCGATGGGTCTTGTGTCCCGGTCGTCAGCTCCGTCCTCTTCCTCGGCTTCCAAGAAGTTGAGGTCGGCGTTCCTCAGTCCAGGCCCTCGAGGGAGATTTGCCTCAGGCAGTAGCCGGACCACCTCGGCTGGTGGGGATACTTCTTTTTTGGTCGCGGCCGCAAGCGAAGGCGCAGGCGGCGGGTCGGTAAGTCCGGGGCGCGGTCCTTACTGCTGGTGGGGATACTTGTTTTTTTGTCGCGGCCGCAAGCGGAAGCGCAGGCGGCATCCGAAGAGGTCGGGCGGGCTACGCGCGAGCCTAATTATACAGCGACAAGCAAACAAAGGCGTGAGACCGAGCGCGCGATCAGAACCTACCGCCGGGTGGGCAGCTGGCTGAAGCTGAGCTGGGGCACCACGGGTGGGGACTGCAAGCTGCTAGGGCTGCAAGCTGCACACGTGCGAGACCCAGATGAAGCACCAGGGTGGCTCGTGGGGATACTTTTTCGGTCGCGGCCGCGAGCGAAGAGGCAGGCGGCGAAGCAAAGTCCGGGGCGCGAGCGAGGCTAATTAGCTACGACAGGCACAGGCCGGCCGGCCCACTCACAAAGCAGCCGCGAAGCTGAAGGGGAGCTGACGGCGGGGGGAATCCTGAGAGCTCGAGCACGTGCACAAGACGAAGTGTCATGGAATTCGGTGCCTGCCATGGCACGACCCACACAGTATGAGACGTGAACCAGGATAACCAAGTCCGTCGTTCTGAGTGGGGGCAAGTGGGAGGCCTGCGGAGTGAGTCGCCGGTGGGGCGCCAGGCTCCAAACGCCATGACGACGTGAGCTAGCCAGGGGGGCTGAGCTGTCGCGAACCGTAATGCAACGCAACTGGGGAAAGCTGATGGTGAGCCTGGGGTGCTGTAGCTGGCTGAACCACTCCGTGGCGATGCCAACACCCGTCAGACCACCCCACTGTGCAAAGGGGAACCAAGCGACTGTGAGCCACGCAGTGCGTGCCGGCACGGCGTCAGGCCTCTGAGTGAGGGGGGAAGACCAGCTGGCGTGGTGAGCATCGCCAGCGGGGAAGAGTAAGGGGAGCTGCACTGGGGGTAGTGCTGCCTTCTGAAGGACGCCAAACTGAACCAGGGACAAGCATATCCCCAAGTGAACAGACCTGGCTGTACCTCCCGGGGCACGTGGCTCCTGTGCGAGCAAGGCGTACCGATGCCATTGGGCGATGCGCCTGGGGGGAGCTGCGCTGTGGCAGACACGAGAGCCAACGGACGCCATGTCCTGACCCTGTCCGCCTCTTGGCACTCCCACCCAAGACTCAGGAAACGCTAACACACACCACGTGAGCCTCCAGGGTCGCAGCTAACCGCCGCTGAAAGTGATGAGGCATACCACGGACAGCGAGGGACACGGGCGGCCCTGGGAGGGGGGGACAACACCGGCGTCTGTCGGTACGCCTGGCGGGCCCCGGGGCCAAGGGCGGGAGACACCCGCCTGGCCCGAGAGGGGAGAGGCGAGGGTAAGCAACGCCCCTCCCGTCGGCCTGGCCCCGACCCCGTGGGTCAGGGGACATGGTCATTCTAGTGGGTCCTCCAGGGGTCCGCCGAAGGCCCTTGTCGCAGCGCAGAGTCCACGTGCGGCTCCCCGCCCACCGCATGTCCATTTCGGCACGCCCCTCACACGCCTCGTGGCCCCACAGCGAACTCCATGTCGACACACCCCTCACACGCTTCGCGGCCCCATAGGGAGCGAAGGCACGCCCTCCACGCACTCCGTGGCCCCATAGGTTCGCGGGGACTCCCCTGCGCCCTGCCTCCAGTGCCCGACGCCCGCTCGCTCTGCACAACGCCGTGCCCGTTGTCGGCCACCCGTGTTTTTCCCAGCCATCTTGTGGTGTGGGGTCCTCGTTTTGAAGAGACGGTGCACCGCGTTCCTTCATTCCCGCCCTCCTCCCCCTCCTCCCCTCCTCCTTCCTCCCTGCGCTTCACCCACCCAGCACAACGTTTCGTGACCCCATAGGGAGCTCCACCGAAGGCCCCAGTGCCAGGGTTCGCATGGCGGCCCCGGGCCATTTCGGCACACCCATCACGAGGATCGTGGCACCATAGGGAGCCCCACCGAAGGTCCCAGTGGCAGGGGTCGCATGGCGGCAGCGCGTTTTGGCGCACCCCTCACACAGTTCGTGGCCCCATAGGGAGCCCCACCTAAGGCCCCAGTGGCAGAGGTCGCATGGCGGCAGCGCGTTTTGGCGCACCCCTCACACAGTTCGTGGCCCCATAGGGAGCTCCACCGAAGGCCCCAGTGGCAGGGTTCGCATGGCGGCCCCGCGTGGCTCCATCGGGAGCTCCACCGAAGGCCCCAGTGGCAGGGTTCGCATGGCGGCCCCAGGCCATTTCGGCACACCCATCACGAGGACCGTGGCCCCATAGGGAGCCCCACCGAAGGCCCCAGTGGCAGGGGTCGCATGGCGGCAGCGCGTTTTGGCGCACCCCTCACACAGTTCGTGGCCCCATAGGGAGCTCCACCGAAGGCCCCAGTAGCAGGGTTTACCGAAGGCCCCAGTGGCAGGGTTCGCATGGCGGCCCCGCCCCATTTTGGCGCACCCCTCACATGGTTTGTGGCCCCATAGAGGGCTCCACCGAAGGCCCCAGTGGCCGGGTTCGCATGGCGGCCCCGGGCCATTTCGGCACACCTATCACGAGGATCGTGGCCCCATAGGGAGCTCCACCGAAGGCCCCAGTGGCAGGGTTCGCATAGCGGCCCCGCGCCATTTTAGCGCACCCCTCACGCGGTTCGTGGCCCCATAGCGGGCTCCACCGAAGGCCCCAGTGGCAGGGTTCGCATGGCGGCCCCGCCCCATTCTGGTGCACCCCTCACACGTATCGTGGTCCCATTGGGAATTGCCCTTGCTTCGTCCCACCTGCCCTGCGGTTCTCGCACTTGCGTATGGGTGGGTCCTTCGCCAAGATAATTGGCTCCGTGCCGCGGATAATCCGCGCGCGTGGCCGAGACTCCTTTGGGGCGACCGGCGCGCGTCGCGGGGACTCTGCAATGCGCGGTGCCCAGAGCCGCGGTCACCAGGGCGCAAGGACAAGGAGGGGAGAAATACGAGAGAAGGAGATGAATACAACAAAACGGCGGGGCCCCGGCCACCGCTGGCCAGGCGGGAAGGAACGCAACGCCGCACACGGGAAACAAGGAGACGAACGGAAGAGCTGGGAAGGAAGTGGGCGCAAAATGGCGGCGCACGGGGCTCGCGCCAAACATTGCACTCCCCCGAGAGCCCAACGGCTTTTCTCTCACAGCCAAAGCCGCAGTCCTTTTCCTGGCCCCCTCCTCCTTCTCACCTGCCCCGCAGTACTCGAAGCTGATTGTGGTTGGGTCCTCCACCAGGATAATTTTTCGGTGCGTCTGGGGCAAACAGTTTTCGGGACGTACCTCTGCTGGGATTTCGTGCACCTGCTTGAATGATAAGAGGAGGCCATGACAATCAAGGAAGATATCATGGCTCCCGCCATGATATCCACACACACACACATTCTTCACCCCGTGGTTTTCGGGTTACGGCTCGGTTCTCTGGCGGCGGTTCGGGACGATTCGACCACCTCTGGGGAGCTCTTGTCCAAGAGTCAGCGAACGCTTCCTCCAATAACCAACGAAAACATCCTCGCCCCCCCCCCCCTTGGACGCCACCCTCACCTCCTCCGCCAGCTCGCCCCGCCTCCTCCTCCCGCGTTGGCCGCCCTCGCCTGGAGCAGAAATCGAACCTGGCGAACGCGTCCTCCGGGCTGTCCTCCGCGAGTGGGCACGCGGTGGGGGTGGGTGGGAGGCCCCGGCGCCCGCCCTCGCGGCCGCCCCGGCCCAATGCAGCGGGGCCCGACCGCTCGGAAGAGGTATCCCAGGCACTACCACAGCCAACAGACTGAGATGAAGCCAGGACCGTGACAAAATCGTGCTGGCACAACTCGGCGAGGGGATATCTCAGAGATCCGGCGGTTCGGGACGACCTATCGGGCGCTGCGGCCGTTCCAGAGTGGTCCGGGACGCTCTGAGAGCGTTCCGGAACGCTCAGGAGCGATCTATCCTGGTCCTGGGCCCGCCTGGTACAGCCGCAAACTGTGGACACTGACCCGCCGATTGCCGACCAAAGCTAAAAGACAAGGGGCTTCTTGATTCGAGCCTGAGCCGACAGCAGACGACGAACCCAGCCGGAACAACATGGATTCGGGAGCAGGGCGTAGCTTGCGAGCGTGTGGTGCTCCGCCAAAACCGAGGACGGCGAGGGCGACCAGTGATCAGCACACTGGGGGACAGCCTCATCGATATGATGAGATCTAGCCAAGCCGCGGACGAATCAAATCTCAGGAAACATATTCGGAGGCGAGCGGTCGATACATCGACATACGTGGTCGCGCCGCCAACGAGCTACGAGCTCACGTACCCAATATCCGTCAAGACCGCAGGCACTGAGCTCCCTGAAAGCACCTCTTTCTGAAAACAAGTCTTGAGCGAGCTCACTGGAGCATTAATTGCACGAGCTCGCCGAAATTATGTTTCTGTTGCTTTCAGTGAGCTCATTGCCAAACCCAGCTCCATCGGGGCCGTCCGTAGTGATGCGATACTGGCGAGCAGGCTGGACCCACCTGCAATAGCGCGTGGTCCAGGCAGGACGAGCGAGGGGAATGGCTGGCGACGAGGCCGTGACAAGCAAGAGCGAGCATAAGTCACATCCATACGATCAGAAATCTTGCCATAAGAAAGATTGGGGCACATTCTTCGTCGATCTTTCACAGCCCTAAGGTGCCCCAGCGCTTCTGTGGGTCCCTGGGGCAATTGGGAGATAAGATATTTCTGTGGGGCACCCGCTGGCAGACCGATTCCTGCTTTGATGTGCCTGGCGTACACCATCGAACACCCACCCGCGACACATATCGAACCGGACCGATCGGATCGAAGGGTACACTGCTGTGCCCTCGCCCAGGGCCCCCCTCCCACACTTCTCGGATGGCCCCGCCTCTTGGGTCGTCGTCGTCGTCGTCGGCGGCGTCGGCGTCATCGTCGTCGGGGAGGGTGGAGCCCACGGCTGTGGCGGCGGGGGCCTGTGCCGCGGCGGGTGCGGGCGGAGACTACTTCGACGGGCGGCGGGCCCCAATTTGTCCCAACCATCCTGTGGTGTTGGGTCCACGTGTTGAAGAGACAGCGCCCCGCGTTCCCGCCGCCTTTCTCCCTCTCCTCCCTCCCATCCCTGCCTCTGCTCTTCGCATGTCATCATTATCATCATCATCCTCATCCTCATCCTCATCCTCATCCTCATCCTCATCCTCATCCTCATCCTCATCCTCATCCTCATCCTCATCCTCATCCTCATCGTCATCATCATCATCATCATCATCATCATCATCATCATCATCATCATCATCATCATCATCATCATCATCATCATCATCGCGGATATCATCGCCATCTTCTCCATCAGCTCCTCTCACACGTCCAGGCGTCGCCATCATCTCCATCAGCTGCCCGTTCCTGCCTCAGCCCTCCTAATCCAGAGCTCAGCACAGCCCTCACACGGGTTCGTGGTGCAATAGGTAGCTCCAGGCAAGGCCTCAGTGGCAAGGTTCGCATGCAGTTCCACCTTCATTTTGGCGCACCCATCACACACAATTCGCGGCCCCATAGGGAGCTTCACCCAAGGCCCCGATGGCAAGGTTTGCATGCGGTTCCACCCCCTTTGTCGGCACATCCCTCACACGGTTCCTGGCCCCATTGGGAGCTCCACCGAAGGCCCCAGCGGCAGGCCTCGCATGCGGTTCCACCACTGAATTCGGCATGTCCCTCACTCGTTCCGTGCCCCCACAGGGAGCTCCGCTGAAGGCCCCAGTGGCAAGGTTCGCTTACATACGGTTCGACCTCGATTTCGAAACACCCCTCACACGTTTCGTGATCCCATATGGCGCTCCGCCGAAGGCCCTAATGGCAGGATTCGCATGCGGGTCCATCCAAATTTCGGCACATCCCTCACAAGGTCCCTCGCCCACTCGGGAGCTCCACCGAAGGCCCCAGTGGCAGGGTTCGCATGCGGTTCCACCACTGAATTCGGCACGTCCCTCAAACGTTCCGTGCCCCCACAAGGAGCTCCGCCGAAGGCACCAATGGGAGGGTTCGCTTACGGTTCAGCCTCGATTTCGAAACACCCCTCACACGTTTCGTGATCCCATATGGCGCTCCGCCGAAGGCCCCAATGGCAGGATTCGCATGCGGGTCCATCCAAATTTCGGCACATCCCTAACACGGTTCCTGGCCCACTCGGGAGCTCCACCGAAGATGCTGGTCCACCCAAATTTCGGCACATCCCTCACACGGTTCCTGGCCCACTCGGGGAGCTCCGCCGAAGGCCCCAGTGGCAAGGTTCGCATGCGGTTCCACCCCTGAATTCGGCACGTCCCTCAAACGGTTCCTGGCCCACTCGGGAGCTCCACCGAAGGCCCCAGTGGCAAGGTTCGCATGCGGTTCCACCACTGAATTCGGCACGTCCCTCAAGCGTTCCGTGCCCCCACAGGGAGCTCCGCCGAAGGCCCCAGTGGCAGGGTTCGCTTACGGTTTGACTTCGATTTCGGTACACACACAAACACACACACACACACTCACACACAGACACACACACACACACCTCACACGCCACGTGATCCCATAGGGAGCTCCACCAAACGTCCCAATGGCAAGATTCGCATGCGGGTCCACCCACATTTCGGCACATCCCTCACACGGTTCCTGGCCCACTCGGGAGCTCCACCGAAGGCTCCAACGGCAAGGTTCGCATGCGGTTCCACCACTGAATTCGGCACGTCACTCACACGTTCCGTGCCCCCACAGGGAGCTCCGCCGAAGGCCCCAGTGGCAGGGTTCGCTTGCGGTTCGACCTCGATTGCGGCACACACACACACACACACACCTCACGCTTCGTGATCCCATAGGGAGCTCCACCGAAGGCCCCGATGGCAAGGTTCGCATGCGGTTCCACCACCATTTCGGCACATCCCTCACACGGTTCCTGGCCCCGAAGGCCCCAGTGCCAGTGGCAAGGTTCGCATGCGGTTCCCCCTCCATGTCTGCACACTGCTCACACGTTTCGTGCCTCCACAGGGAGCTCCGCGGAAGGCCCCAGTGGCAAGGTTCGCTGACATACGATTCGACATTGGTTTCAGTCCACCATTCACACGCTCCGTGGCCAGATAGTGAGCTCCACCGAAGGCCCCAATGGTTCCACCCCAATTTCGGCACACCCCTCACACGTCTGTGACCCTCACACGGGTTCGTGGTGCCATAGGTAGCTCCGAGCAAGGCCTAAGTGGCAAGGTTCGCATGCAGTTCCACCGAAATTTTGGCGCACCCCTCTCACACAGTTCGCGGCCCCATAGGGAGCTTCACCCAAGGCCCCAGCGGCAGAGCTCGCATGCGGCTCCACCACTGAATTCGGCACGTTTCGTGCCCCCACAGGGAGCTCCGCCGAAGGCCCCAGTGGCAAGGTTCGCTTACGGTTCGACATCGATTTCGAAACACCCCTCACACGTTTCGTGATCCCATATGGCGCTCCGCCGAAGGCCCCAATGACAGGATTCGCATGCGGGTCCATCCAAATTTCGGCACATCCCTCACACGGTTCCTGGCCCACTCGGGAGCTCCACCGAAGGCCCCAGTGGCAGGGTTCGCATGCGGTTCCACCCCTGAATTCGGCACGTCCCTCACACGATCCGTGCCCCCAGGCTTCTCGGATGTTCGCTGCAGGTTTGAAGCCTCCACGGGGGCGTTGTGGAGCTTGTCGGACCTCTCTTAAGCATCGTTGGGGCCTCTTTGGAGCCTCTTGGAGCCACTTGGGGGCCTCTTGGGGCCTCCTGGGGGTCCCTGCGGGCGGGAAGCTCGAAAGGTCGGTTCGCGCTCCCTCTCTTGAGCCCATGTTGGAGCCGTCTTCAGGTCCTCTTCAGGCCCTCTTGGGCCGTCTTGGGGGCCTCTTGGGCCGATCATGCGGCCCTCTTGGGCTGCTTTGGGGGCCTCTTGGGGGCCTCTTGGGGGCCTCTTGGGGCGACGTTGGAGGCTTCTTGGGCAGTCTTGGAGTGTCGGCCGCTCGAAAACGTGAGAAGCAACAAATATCGGAAGCACACACTGAAAATCAATGATTTTGGCGTCTTGGGGCTCTCTTGGAGGTCCTCGCGGAGCGACCTTGGGGCATCTTGGGGGCCTCTTGGGCCGATCATGGGGCCATCTTGGGCGGCTTGGAGCGCTCTTGGGCCGTCTTGGCGGCTTCTTGCCGTCTCCAGCAGCCTAGGTGGACGCCTCGGGGAAGCGGAAAAAGTTCCGGGACTGCGAAAACGGGCCCCTGGATCCTAAAAAAGGCCCCCGCAGCCCAGGGGGCAAATTCGGTTACGGGGGGGGGGGAGTTTGGGAAAAGTGTGCGACCCGGGGCCGCGGGGCCCCGGACGCCGCTTATATTATAAATGACGTAACTCGGGGGAATATCCCAAAACTGGCGGGTCTGGAGGATGCGACGGGCCGCGGCCGTCTCAGAGCGCTCCTGAACGCTCTAAGAGCTTTCCGGAAAGCTCTGGAGCGAGGCCTGCCAGTCTCTCTCTCTCTCTCTCTCTTCCTCTCTCTCTCTCTCTCTTCCTCTCTCTCTCTCTTTCTCTCTCTCTCTCTCTCTGTCTCTCTCTCTCTCTCTCTCTCTCTTTTTCTCTCCCAACATTGAACACTCTTCCTGCCAACGCGAGAGCCCTGTGGCACGACGACTAGGACGCGGAGGCGGGCGGCGAGCAGAGAGGGCGGGTTGGCGGAGGCGTCGCTGCACCTCCCGGCAGGGAGGTGGCCCCCGGCGCCCCGTTTGCTCAGACTTCGTGCTTTTCTCTCTTTCCAGCACGTCGCAGCGGGCTGCTCCCTCCAAGAACTGCGAGACGTGCGGGAATCATGAGCTGCGGGTGGCGGGATCGGCGCCAGACGTGCCTACAGGCCGCGGCAATGCAAAGGAGCAATGGCTCGAGCGAGTACGTGACATCAAAAACGCAACATCACACTCTCAAGGAAGCCGCACTTCTGACATCTCGGCATCAACTGGAAATGACAGCGTACTTCCCGAGCAGCTGCGAACGCGGCATGGATCCAGTCGGTGAAGCGGATGCAGCGCGCCCGCGCGAATTTGTTGGCGCGCACAAAGGAGTTGCGCGAGGGGGATGGCTTTCTGAGAGGGCAGGGGCCAACGTAGGAGTGCCCAGAAACTCCTAAGAAGCCTTCTTGGAAGCCCGCAGGTGCAGGGGAAGAAAAAGGGGCCCACGCGCGAGGCCGTCGCGACGCGAGGGAAGGCCGCAACCCCGGTGCACGACAAATATTGGCGTACAAACCTTGACAAGCCGGGAGGCTAAGAGCAGGCAGTCGAGCTGCTACCGCGAGGAGCGCTGCACAGGGACGGAGGCCCCTGTGTCTGGCCCCAGGAACGCCTGGTTGGACAAGGAGCGCTTGAAGAAGAGCCATAGAAGGACGCACAAAGAACAACGAGCCCCTAGCGAGCCCCCTCCGAACCCAAAGCGTCTCTACTCCCAACTCCCAGGCAGCAAAGTGTCACAGCTTTCTCGAGACAAAGGCCTCCGACCTCCCGACCACTTCCGCGGGCCCCGCTGCTCATCCCGAATCGTTTCTCGACGGCCCCGGGGCCCGGAAGCGGCCTCTGGAGGCCGAAAAGAGAGGACCAAAACGACCGCCTCGGTTTCTCTGAGAGGCCGAAAATAAAGGACAAAACGACCGCATGCCAGGGAGGATCACAACAAAACACGCGGCGCGACGGCGGCGGCCGCCGCCGCCAGCTGGCCACGGTCCTCCGGGAAAGCCTGCAGCCAGGGCTCCAGGGGCTCGCGCGTCCCTCGGGGGGGCCGGTCTCTCGGGGCGCGAGCGGGGAGGGGAGGGGGCGGGCAAAGGTAGACGGGGAGGGAGGGAGGGAGGGAGAGAGCCCGGACAGTCTCGCGCCGTGCAAAACATCACGACGGGAGGTTTTCGGCTATGTTCGGCCTCGGGGGGCCCTTGCCCCGGCCCGGCCCCAAGACTGTCAAAGAATCCCCCGGGAAGTCTTGGAAAGCCAGGCTTGTGGCAAAAATCACGACGTCGGATGCCTAGGGGGGGTGGAGGAGAAGTCGGATTCGACTCGAGCCAGGAGCGCGCCCTGACTCCATCGGCAGATTGGCTGGGAGCAGTCAAGACAGGTGGCAGAGGAGGGTGGGGAGGAGGTGCCGCTATATCGAGGTGGTGACCCCGACAGGACAGAGCCCGAGACGCGATCCGACAGGAGAAGGGAGGTAGGGAGGAGGAGGATGAGGAGGAGGAGGAGGAGGAGGAGGAGGAGGAGGGAGGAGGAGGAGGAGGGAGGAGGAGGAGGAGGAGGAGGAGAGGAGGGAGGAGGAGGGAGGGGGAGGAGGAGGAGGAGGAGGAGGAGGAGGAGGAGGAGGAGGAGGAGGAGGAGGAGGAGGAGGAGGAGGAGGAGGAGGAGGAGGAGGAGGAGGGGAGGAGGAGGAGGAGGAGGAGGAGGAGGAGGAGGAAGATAGAGGACAGGGGAGGAAGGGAGAGGTAGGGGCGGCAGAAGGGGGGAAGAGAAGAAGGGCGAAGGGGCCGCCACGGGCGGCAACGTGGCGGAACCCATCTCACTCTATACGCGAAAGCTGCATGCAAACCCTTGAGTGCAAGAATTCTTAAAGGAAGCGTTCCTGAAATTCCGCAAAGATTTCCTGGACCGGCGCAGGACCCCCGTGGCGGTGCCTCCCGGGTGACCCCTGGCGCGCTCCGCGCACCCAGGGAGGGGGCGCAGCGCAGATCCAAGAGATCCGCGTGGACCTCCGAACACGTGTGGCTTATGCTGTTTTTGTTTTTCGGATGGTTCGGGTTTCGTGGCTACTAACAAACGGCTCGGAATGGCAAACGAAGGCAGGGATGGGTTCGAGAGATCCGGGGCCCACGTTTCGAAGACATCGGAACGTCAGATGTCAGGGCACCGCATGCAACTCACTTAATGTATTCCTCATATCCAGAGGATGGGGGTCTTGATATTACTCCGCCCGCGCCAACTCCTCACTCACCTTCCTCCTCTTCCTCCTCCTCCTCATCCTCCTCCTCCTCATCCTCCTCCTCCTCCTCAGGGTCACGCTCAGGGTTGCTACTCAGGTTATGGTGATGATGCTGTCTGTGGTGATGCTGTGAGCAGGATGGTGGTGTTGTGGATGATGAGGATGACTACAATGACGATGGCAACAGCGGTGATGATGACGATGTGATGGTGGGGATGGGGATCATGGTGATGACTATGGCGGAGCATATTGAGAGGATGTCTCGAGCGAGGCGCTGGAGATGATGGTGATGATGAGGGTGGTGATCATGATGGTGGTGATGACGATGCCGATGACGATGACGATGACGATGGCGATGACGATGACGATGACGATGACGATGATGATGATGATGATGATGATGATGATGATGAGGATGATGATGATGATAATGATGATGGAGCAGTTTTTGAGGATGTGGATTGGTCGAGCGGTTTGCCTGTTTGCGTGCCCAACATCCTCCGCTTTCGGTGCAGATGTTGAGGATGTCTCGGGCGAGGCGCTGGCTTTCGCACCCCAGGGGGGGGGCCAGAGTGCGAGGATATCTCACGCGGTTTGCCTGTTTTGGTAGCCAGATTCGTCTGCGTTCAGAGCAGATTCTGTGGATGTCCCGGGCGAAGCGCTCGCTTGAGCACACCCATAGGGGAGCCGTCAGGGGTTATCTCACTGCTCCGTTCGCGCCCAGATCGCGGGGATGTCTCGAACGGTTTGCTTGCCTACGCCCCCTTATCACCCTCAGCTTTCGGAGCAGATTTTGAGGACGTCTCGGGCGAGGAGCTGGTTTTCGCACAACAGGGGGCTCAGATTGCGAGGGTCTTTCGAGCGGTTCGCCTGTTTTGGTGGCAGCATTCGTCTGCGTTCAGAACGAATTCTGAGGATGCCTCGGGCGAGGAGTTGGTGTTCGCACCCTTGGTGGTTCATGTTGCGAGGATGTCTCGATGGTGATGATGCTGATGCTGATGCTGATGCTGATGATGATGATGATGATGATGATGATGATAATGATGATGATCACCATCGGTATCATCATGACCATGGAGATCATCATGGATATGACGATGATAGCAACGACGATGACGGCGACGACGGTGATGATGATGATGCTGATGATGATGATGATGATGATGACGGTGATACTGATACTGATACTGGTACTGATGATGATGGTGACGATGACGGGGCGGAGGATGAGGCGGCGGAAGATGAAGAGGAGGCGGAGGTGGAGGAGGATAATGAGGTATACAGGGGATGAACCGAAAGGCCACAACATTAACAATTCACAACGCATCCTTTGTGTTTTACGTCAGGTTTCGGGGCCGGACGGTCATTCACTGTCCCTGGGTGCGTGGCTGAAGGGGGATTCCGCGATGCGGATTCTCGTTGTTGTTGTTGCTGCTGCTACTGCTGTTCCTGTTGCTGTTGCTGCTGCTGTTGCTGTTGTTGTTTGTTTGTTATTGTTTGGCGTCTTCCCCCCCGCGACCCACCCCGCGACCCACCCGCGACCCACCCGCGACCCACCCCGCGACCCACCCCGCGACCCACCCCGCGACCCACCCCGCGACCCACCCCACGACCCACCCGCGACCCACCCGCGACCCACCCCGCGACCCGTCCCGCGACCCGTCCCGCGACCTTCCCGCGACCCACCTTGCGACCCACCCACATTAGAAAGCGGCGCCTGCGTCGGGCTCACTGCATACGTTGTAAAAATTAAGCACCTGCGGCAGACTTCTTCAGAGCCTCGCAGACTGCCGACGTCCTCGCCGCCCCCATCACCCTTTTCCGCAGCTGTGGGGTGCTACGTAAATTACTCAGGACGGAGGTGGTGGAGGACGGGGCAAAGAGGAGGAGGCTGAAGCTTCCGACCGGGCCCCTCGGGTGGCGGGGGCCAGAAGATCGAGGCTCGAGGCTTGAGGCTGTCGCGCCGAACACGAAAACCCCAATTGTGATGATGATGATGATGATGATGATGATGATGATGATGATGATGGTGAAGATGATGATGATGATGATGATGATGATGATGATGATGATGATGATGATGATGATGATGGTGAAGAGGATGATGCGGAGGATGATGACGGTGATGACGACGAGGATGATGATGATTAACCCCTAACTGCGGATAATAACCCCTAAGGGATAATAAAGTTCTGGTTTTCGGGGGGATAATAAAGGTTGCCCGCCAGAGCCAGCATAAAGAGATACCAAGAGGAAAAAGCCAAAAATATCTTGAGGATTGTCTCGGTTGAGACATCCTCAACGAATTGCTTGTTTCGCTTGAGACACCCTCGAAATATTTGTCTGTTTCGCTTGAGACATCTTCAAATGATTGCTTATTTCGCTTGAGACATCCTTGAGGGAGGAGGAGGAGAAAGAGCAAGAGGAGGAGAGGAGAAGGAGATAGCAAACATCCAAAGTTTAAAACTTATTAAATTTAATGTGTAAGCGCTTGATGCAAATTAAATTTGCATCTGCTTGTGTAGGGTAGCTCACGTGCCTCATTTTCCCAGGATCATCATCCCCAGCGATAAACAAGTTCAGGGCGCCAGGGGGAGCAGGAGGAGAACGAGATAGAGAGACAGAGAGAGAGAGAGAGAGACAAAGAAAGAAAGAAAGAGAGACAGAAAGAACTACAAAGAGACAGAAGGACATCGGTTTCGCTTGAGACATCCTTGAGGGAGGAGGAGGAGAAAGAGCAAGAGGAGGAGAGGAGAAGGAGATAGCAAAAATCCAAAGTTTAAAACTTATTAAATTTAATGTGTAAACGCTTGATGAAAATTAAAATTTTCATCTGCTTGTGTAGGGTAGCTCACGTGCCTCATTTTCCCAGGATGATCAACCCCAGCGATAAACAAGTTCAGGGCGCCAGAGGGAGGAGGAGGAGAAAGAGATAGAGAGACAGAGAAAGAGAGAGAGAGAGAGAGACAGATAAAGAAAGAGAGACAGAAAGAACTACAAAGAGACAGAAGGACATTGGTTTCGCTTGAGACATCCTGAAACAACGTGTTCGCTTCGCTTGATGTTGTTATCTCAACATAAGAAGGAAGTAACCTCGATGGCGAACTTTTCCCGTGATAATGAAGTTCGGCCTCCGCGCCCCCGCGCCCCCGACCAAACTCTTATTGGTCGACGACAAAAAACTAACGACTTAAGGGGGGGGTGCATTATTATCCTGGGCATGGGGTTACTCACACGCTCGACGAATATTACGAGGATGAAAATGATGCGCTGGTTTTCGTACCCTAGATGGGGGTCAGATTGCGAGGATGTCTCGAGCGGTTTGCCTGTTTTGGAAGCCAGGTTCGTCTGCGTTTTGAATAGATTCCGAAGATGTCTCGGGCGAGGCGCTGGTTCCAGCGCGCCCAGAGGCGAGCCGCCAGGTCGACGACTTCAGGCACGCCCCAACGTGGCAAGAGCTCATGGACCACTTGGACAACGAAATCAAGGCTGCGGAACAGGAGATTGCTCGCGACATGTTACGCACGCCTCTGATGGAGGCCGCTTTCATCTGGGAGGCGTCGTCCGTGGCGCACAGCGTGAAGCGCGTGGGCCTCATGCTTTCGCACGCCCACTACCTGACGACGACGACGGCCTAGCGATGGCAAACGATGCGCGGCGCAGTGACCATCGACTGCGCGCCCCAGGAGCCCCAGGAGCAACGCGGCGCTGACGACGACGCATAGTGGCTGAACCTCGATGTGATGTTCTCCCGCGCCATCCGAGTGGCGGACATGCTGCTGGCGCGGCCGCCCCCCTCGCCGGCTGCTGGAAAAAGATCCGCCGGAGTCGGCGAAAGACGCTCCCAAAGGCTCCGAGAAGAAGGAAAGTCTAACGGTGGGGAGAACCGTTTTGCTTGCCGAAGACGACGGGATGGCGCTGCCAGAAGACGAGTAGAGTAGCTGCTTTAGCCCCCGTGTGGCACGATGCCACGTGCAGACGGTGTTTCAGGAGCTCGCTCAAGGGAGCTACCCGATTATGGTCTCTTCTGCCACTGCGTGAGCATGACCACTCCGACGACCTACTTTTCTAGTTCCCCGCGCGCCCAGCCGCGCGCTGCTCGATGCCAAGCGCAGATAGTCGCCTGACTCATCGGCCCGATGCCACGTGCGGGCGATCTGGCCCGACGGCATCTCCCGACGACGCTTTCCCTTCTGGTGGCGAGCGGGACTTGCTCTGACCGCAAGAGAGGCGAGCCACATGCTCCCCCGTTCGCGCCATGTGTTCTTGCCTGTGCTGCCGAAGTTCACTTCGCCAACGGGGGCACTGGCGCGTGAGCTTCCAGCGTACAGCCGCGCGCAAGCGCTCTCCCTCTCTCTCTCTCTCTCTCTCTTCAACGCGGTGTCGCGTGAGGTGTTTGCGTGGGCCACTGTGTGAGCTCTTCTGGACAAGCCAACGAAGTGCAAGGCCTCGCATGGCGTCTACATGAGCACCCCTGTTCCTTGCTTCATCATGGAGGGAGGGATCGCGTAGCCAGTTCGACTAACTCACGCTCAGTTATGCTCAGGCCACGGACGTGCAGATACGCTCGCCATATGCTTAGCCATGCTCAGACTCATGCGCATTAGACCCAGTCGCAATACTGAATATCTCCATGCTCAAGCCCGTTTATGTTCCAAGGCTCTTGCGCCTAGACACTCACGGCGGACAGGTCCATGCAGATATATACACGTATGGGGAGCTCCACGCAGCGAGGAGTTACTTAAACCGCACCGACTCCCACGAACCTTCCCTCCTCTTACAAACTCTTTCGTAATATGACCTTCTCCCAGGGACCGAGCTCATATCATCACACCCACTCGCACTCATAGCCACTCACGTACACTCCAGCGCATCAGCACACACACACACTCACACTCACCACGCGCACGCTCTCTCACATACGCACGCGCTCTGCACAGTCACTCATCTCACTCAATATCCAGATACACTCTGCGCAGTGACTCATCTCTCAGACCCACTCATACTCAGACTCGCTCCTCCTCACGAAAACTTAGTCCCATCACTTCCTCACTCAGAATCACTAGTGTTCAGAATCGCTCACGCGCACAGTCTGTGGGGATGTCTCAGGCGAAGCGCTGGTTTCAGCACCCCCAAGGGGGATCGCCAGGGGGGCGTTCACTATTCAGGTCGAGTAGACTCTCTCTCCCTCCCCTCCTCCCCAACCCTGCCTCCTTTTCCTCTTCCTCACACTCACACTCATCCTCGCTGATCACTTGCACTCTGACTCAATCGTACTCAGGCTCGCCCATACTCAGACTCACCCACACTCAGACTCACTCACACTCAGACTCACTCATATTCAGACTCATTATACGCAGACTCACTTTTCACCACTCAGACTCAACCACACCCTTTCCTCAATCAGACTCGCTCATATTCAGAATCGCTCACGCACGCAGACTGTGAGGATGTCGCGAGCACCCCAAGGGGGAGCCGCCAGGGGGCACTGCACGGGCGGGTGCGCCGAAATGGGCCCGGGGTCCGCATGCGAACGTCGCCAATGAAGCCTTCGGTGCTCGCGGCCACGGCCAGTGGAAATTTAGGTGGACCTCCCTATGGGGCCACGATGCGCTGTACTGGGTGGGGGGGGACATGCGGCCGCGGCCACTGGGGCCTTCAGTGGGTCTCCCTATGTGGCCACGAAGCGTTGTACTAGGCGGGGAAAAACATGTGGACCCTCCCACTGGGACCTTCGTAAAGCTCCCTACGGGGCCGCGAAACGTGTGAGGAGTGTCCCGAAATGGCGCTGGAAGACGCACGTCGACCCTCCCATTCGGGCCTTGGGTGGAGCTCCCTATGGGGCCACGAAACGTGTGAAGGGTGTGCCGAAATTGCGTGGGGAAGCGCATGTCGACCCTCCCGCCGGATTCTTCGGTGGAGCTCCCTAGGGGGCCACGAAGCGTTTGATGGGTGTGCCGATATGGGGCGGGGAGACGCATGTGGGCCCGTTCACTGAGGTGTTCGGTGGAGCTCCCTATGAGGGCACGAAACGTGAGGGGGTTTGCCGACATGCGGGGGAGATTCATGTGGACCCTCCCAGTGGAGCCGTCGGTGGAGCTCCCTATGGGGCCACGAAACGTTTGAAGGGTATGCCGAAATGGGGCGGGGAAGCGCATGTCGACTCTCCCACTGATGCCTTCGGTGGAGCTCCCTACGGGGCCATGAAGCGTGTGAAGGATGTGCCAGAGTGGCGCGGGGAGACGCATGTGGACCCTCCCACTGAAGCCTCCGGAGGGGCTCCCTATGGGGCGAGGAAGCATGTGATGCGTTTGCCGCAAGGGGAGCGGGGACACGCATGTGGACCCTCCCACTGGGGCCTCTCGGTGGAGCTCCCTATGGGGTCAAGAAGCCTGTGAGGGGTGTGCCGAGATGGGGCGGGAAGACGCATGTGGACCATCCCACTGGGGATTTCGGTGGAGCTCCCCTGGGGCCACGAAACGCGCGAAAGGTTTACCGAAACGGGGAGGGGAGACGCATGTGGACCCTACCACTGGGGCCTTCGGTGGAGCTCCCTATGGGGCCACGAAGCGTGCGAAGGGGGTGCCGGAATAGGTCGGGAAACGCATGTCGACCCTCCCGCTGGGGCCTTCGGTGGAGGTCCCTACGGGGCCACGAAAGGTGCGAAGGGCATGCTGGAATGGTTCGGGAAGACACATGTGGACCCTCCCACTGGGGCCTCCGGTGGAGCTATGGGGCCCGGAAGCGTGTGATGGGTTGCTGGAAGGGGGGCGGGGAGACGCATGGACACTCCCAGTGGGGCCTTCGGGGGAGCTCCTTCTACTCTGGCAGGACGAAAACTTAGGCCCATTTGCCTTTCCTAGTGGAGTTCACTCGCGCTGGCGCGGAAGCATTTTCCATGCGTCAAAAAATAGGCGGAAGAATTAATCCCCTGGAATAAAACAGCTACTACTAATTAGTATCAGTGGAAGAATTTGTTTCTTCCGCCGCGGCTGCGCCACCGCGGCGCTTTGTTGTCGTGGTGTAGGAGTCTACGGGGGAGGGGGGGCATCGCAAGTCTTGCAACATTATCGCCTTCATTCGCCATGGCAAGATATATGGGCCGAACTATTGTCACAGCGATGTAGTGTCACGAAACGTGTGAATTGTGTTCCGGAATGGGGCGGGGAGACGCATGTCGACTCTCCCACTGAGGCCTTCGGCGGAGCTCCCTATGGGGCCACGAGGCGTGTGAGGGGTGTGCCAGCATGGGTCGGGGAGACGCATGTGGACCATCCCACTGAGGCATTCGGTGGAGCTTCTTTTGGGGCCACGAAGCGTGTGAGGGGTGTGCCGAAGAACGGGGAGACGCATGTCGACCCTCCCACTGGGGCCTTCGGTGGAGTTCCCCATGGGGACGCGAGACGTGTGAGGGGTGTGTGACAAAATGGTTTCGAATTTTTTGTGCGGAGGGCAGAGGCAAGGATGGGAGGAGGGAGGAAGGGGAGGGGGGGAGAAGGAAGGACGCGGGGCGCTGTCTCTCCAGAACCGCTGGGTGACGGACCGCGTAAAAACCTCGAACCCCCAAGAGACCTCACCGTGTTGTCCGTTACCGCACGGTCCTGGGACCTCGGAGACCCCAGTCGCCCAAGACGTCCTCGGAGAACGACCCAAGTCCAAAAACCGTGCGGCGACCCCGAATCCCCACTGACTCACCTTGCGGTGTGGTCACCACCCCGTTTGTGACCCCCCTGGGGGATCGATAGCTGGGCAGCCGAATGACCTGGGGTACAATTGGCACGTGCGACAGAAAATCACTCTACAATCGGCCCCGCAGTTGAGAATAAGAGTGAGAGTGATGGGGACGGCGGGGTCGTCGGCAGTCTGCGAGGCTCTGGGGAAGCCAATCGCAGGCGCCGAGTTTCTTACACATTTCACGAGCCTGCTGCAGGCGCCGATTCTGGTCGTCAACGCAACGTGGGTGGGTCCCGAGTGGGTCGCGGGTGGGTCACGGGGTGGGTCGCGGGGGTGGGTCGTGGGTGGGTCGCGGGTGGGTAGAGGGGTGCACGACGATTATATTGGCGAAAGAGCAACCATGTGCAGATGTGAATACCGAAGCTGTGGGTATTGTCTTCAGTGGAGCTCTTTATGGACCGCAAATCGCTGTACTGGGCCGGGGGGGCGCATGCGAACTTCGCCACTAGGGCACTCGGTGGAGCTCCCTACGGGCCACGAAACGCTGTGGTCGGTGGGGGAGGCGCATGCGAACTTCACCACTGGGGCCTTCGGTGGAGCTTCCCATGGACCACGAAATGCTGGGCTGGGTCGGGGAGACGCATGTGGACCCTGTCACTGGAGCCTGCGGTGGAGCTCCCCCTGGACCACGACACGCTGTGCGCGGTGGGGGAGCATGTGGACCCTGCCACTGGGGCCTTCGGTGGAGCTCACTAAGTGGCCACAAAATGCTGTACTCGGTGGGGGAGACGCATGCGAACTTTGCCACTATGGTACTCGGTGGAACTCCCTATGGGGCCGCGAAGCGCTGTGGTCGGTGGGGGAGGCGCATGCGAACTTCGCCACTGGGGCCTTCGGTGGAGCCCCCCCCCCCTGGACCACGACACGCTGTGCTGGGCGAGGGAGACGCATGGGAACCCTGCCACTGGGGCCTTCGGTGGCGCTCCCTGTGGCACGAAACGTTGTACTGGGAGGGGGAGACGCTGGTGGGCCCTGCCACTGGGGCCTTCGGTGGCGTCTCTGGGCCACGAAACGCTGTACTGGGTGGGGGAGGCGCTGGTGGACCGTGCCACTAGGGCCTCTGGTGGAGCTTCCTCTGGGCCACGACACGCTGTGCTGGGTGGGGGAGACACATGTGGACCCTGCAACTGGGGCCTTCGGTGCAGCTCCCTATAGGCCACGAAACGTTGTACTGGGTGGGGGAGGCGCTGGTGGACCCTGCCACTGGGGCCTTCGGTGGAACTCCCCATGGGGCCGCGAAACGCTTTGCTCGGTGGGGGAGACGCATGCGGACCCTGCCACTGGGGCCTTCGGTGGAGCTCCCCATCGGTCACGAAACGTGTGAGGGGAGAGCCGAACAGGTTGAAACGCGGAGGGCAGCGGCAAGGATGGAAGGAAGGAGGGGGGGGAGGGGAGGACGACAGGAGAGGGTGAGGACGCGGGGCGCTGTCTCTTCAAACCGAGGTCCCACCACCACAGGGCTTAGTTGGGAATAATAATCCGCGTCGCGGAATCACACTTCAGCCACGCACCCAGGGACGGTGTAAAACCGATCGGCGCTCCGATGATTTAGCTAATTATGGAAAACCATGGGGCGCATTTTGCGTCGATCTTTGAAAGTCCTACGGTGCCCCATCGCAATCTCGGTAGCTCCCTGGGGCAATCGGGGGATAAGAAATTTCCGTGGGGCATCTGCCGGCAAACCAATGCCTTATCTAATGTGCCAACTGTAGGCCTGGTCCAGGCAGGGCCCCGCTCCGCACCCGGTAATTAGTTTGGGACGCTTCCTGTGCCGAGAATGCTGGACAACAGGTGTACATCCGCCCATAGCTGATGCGACACGACGGGGGGGGACCAGCTCGGAGGGGGGAGGCATTGAGCTTGAATCGGCGATTCGGAGATCGGCGCCCGGTACCGAAACCAAGCAGTCCTGGGCGGGGTGGGCTATCAGGCCCCTTATCGGCGATGACTGGGGCACTGGGGAGCGACGCTTCGGCCCCCCCCCCTCCTGAGCCAGTCCCCCCCGACCGCGCCCTGGCCCTGATCACCCGGGGCTCCGAGATTGGTGTCTGACACCGCGCGGGTCGTTCAACCTCGGACGATCGCGGCGCAGATCGTTCGGTATACCCTCAGATCTGTCGTTGCAAGAACATACTGGATACACGCGAGAGTGATCCTGGGTAAGAGTGACCTTTGGAGCGCGGCTTTTTGGGGACCGCGGGGTGGCCAAACCCAAGCGCGCAAGACGCCTCTATCGCATCGCGTTCGGCGATCGGGGGGCCCCGATGTGCCCGCACCAATGGTCACTCCGGAGAAGGGTCACTGTGACGTCTAGCCGAAAATACAACATCGCACAGGTTCCCCTCCGGAGCCCCAAACCTCATCTTTCTGCGTCACTTTCCGGGCCGGCTCGATCTGGGAGGGCCCCGGGGCCCGAAATCGAGGTGGAAAGCGCCCGTCGTGAGGAGACTGCAGCGCCAGGATGTCAGGGCCGGCGGAGCCTCGGCCACCCGCAGCGTTCGCTCCTTCGCGCCCGCGCCTGGGGTCGCCGCCGCCTCGGAACGGCACGGCCCTGCAGCCCGGAGGAGTGCAGGCTCCGCCGCCCGCCCTCCGCCCCGTCCCAAAAGAGCAGGCGTGGAGCAGTGAGCACCGTGTCGCCGACCCCCCCTTCCCGTCCTCAGGGGCATGGCCTGGGCCCCGGAGGCCGATTTCCCCCCCTCGATGGGGACATAGGCTGTTGCCTTCGGGTTTCGCAGGGTCTGTCCCCAACTGGGGTGCTGAGGTGGTGGGGGTCTGGATAGGGATGGGGATGGGGACCGGGGTCGGTCAAACGATACTGAAGCGGTGGCCGGGTCGCGCCTTCATCCACGAGCACCGCGCTGGCCGCCTGCCCGGCGGCCGTGGCACAAACAACCACCGCGCCGAGGACGGCGTCGCGACGTGACAAAGATCGCACGGAGATCAAGCTCGAGACACATGCCACACTTCAGTCGGGTCTCCAATGAAAATGAAGGCTGAGGAGTCCAAACCCTCTCAGGCCATCCCTGCTCTGCTGCTCGCTCCGTAACACTTTTTTGGTGTGGGACCTTCTGCAGGCGCGCACTTCTTATCTGATCGCCCCCTTGCCAAACCAGCGATTGGTGCTGCTGAGATTTGCCGCACATGCTCTCAGACCCTGAACCATTCAAAGCTTCACCTCCTGACGCCCCAGCAAATATCGATCGAAAACCGATTGTTGCACGGAAACGCTTTGAAACAAGTGAAGACCAAGGCAGCTCGACAAGCAGCAAAAGGAGAGCACATTAGCACCACTACGAACTGACATTAGAGCGAGAGAGAAAGAGAAATAGAGAGAGAGAGAGAGAGAGAGCGGGAGCGATAACATAACAAAACAACGTGAACGCATACATTTTCCATCAAGCAAGGCACTACATGACCGTGCGCAAGGGTGCAGAGGCACGCTGGGCAACGGCCTGCCGACAACGCCCGTGCCCAGCTGGCGCGCTGAGCGTGACGCCAGAGGGTCACCGTCTGAGGGCTCATGTGGGGCTGCCACTGCTGGGATAACGCCTGGCCCTCCTACGGCCTCCGCGACTGACAGGATAACAACGCATGTGCGGTTGCCAGCGCAAGACGCCCTCAAACTATCGCTCGACATGTGGTCAGATGGTGATCCGTGTAGAACCCTCGGGCCAGATATGTTACCTCCTCTTTTTCGTGTTCTGTTCATTCTTTTGTCACACGATGACCACATGAGCGACGAACAGAAGCTGGTCTGATGCACGATGCCAAAGCGAGCTTACGCGGTGGCTTACGAGGGCTGCCAGCGCATGCGACATTGAAAACAAGGGCGCTTAAGCGTCACATTGCGCAGGCAGCTCATGTCCGCACAGTCGAACCCGTTTTTCTGCGTCGTCCACGTGTCGCCCTGCTGCCATCTTGACGCTGCCCCATTTGTTTCCGGTCATGGCTCGGCTCTCAGGAGGCCGTTCGGGACGATCCAGGCATCCCTGGAACGCTCTCGGTGAGGTGCAGCTGCTGGAATGCACCTGGAGGCTGCAAAAGCGTCGAGAACCGACGAACACGCCCAACCATCTCGAACTCGAACCCCCAGTGCGCAGCGATTCTCAGGGCGCCCTGCATCGACTGGACTCTCCGGCCGCGGCCGAGTCTGTGCGAGGCCGATCAGAGCGAAGCCTCGCCTCGAGGCTCTCGTGAACTTCCCGCCGGTGGAAAAGGCCCCGCCCCCCCTTCGAACCACTGAAAGCGTTTTGCAAGACTTGTCTGTGCCACTTTCGGGCCCATTTTGCCCTGCATGGGCCCCAGGACCATAGCAAAAACGACTCCAGACGAAGAGCTCGTTCTGGGGAGAGCCCTGTTGTCCAGGACCCGTTTCCTTCAGGACCTCTGTGCGGCGTCTTGATTTTTTTCAAAACGCAGTACCCCGAAGTCCCGGCCCTTTCCCTAAGGCTGGCGTTTCGTCCCAAGTCGTTTTTTGACGGCCCTGGGGCGCGCGTCGGCCCTTCGGAGGCCGAACACGATCCAAAACATTACGTCGCGTGTGTTCTTCACGCCGCGAGTAAGTCTGGGTCCCCTGCACGGCGAAGCAGGGGGGACTGTTCGCCATCGCGTGGTGCCGGCCGAGCCACCATCACGAGGGAGGCGGCGGCGGCCGGGCCAGGCCTCGGCGGTACCGACGGCGGGCGCGGCATTTTGGGGCGCGCCCGCGTCCTGTGAGCGCGCCGAGGGGCCCGCGCTGCTCTAGACCACAGATCGGGCAAAATCACTGGGCTCTATGCACAATTCACCGTCATCCTCCAGAGGGGATCCGCCGAACCTGCTGTTTCCCAACCGTCCTGAAGGTGTTGTGTCCTCGTTCTGGATCCGCAGCGTCCCCGCGTCCTCCCTCCCGCTGCCCCTCTTTCCTCGGTGATCATAGTGATCGTCATCATTACCACCACCATGATCATTATCATGATAATGCTCATGATGATGATCGTGATCATCATCATCATCATCATCATCATCATCATCATCATCATCATCATCATCATCATCATCATCATCATCATCATCACAGCCACCATCGTCGTCATCATCAGCAGCAGCATTAACATCAGCATCAGCATCAGCATCAGCGTATGAATCGGCATCAGCATCATAATCAGCATCACACTCGTCATCGTCATCACCCTCACCATCATAATCAGCATCAGCAGCATCGTCATCACCACCAGCATCATCATCATCATCATCATCATCATCATCATCATCATCATCACCGTTATCATCATCATCATCATCATCATCATCATCATCATCATCATCATCATCATCATCGTGATCATCATCAGTATTACCAGGATCATCATCCTCATTATTATCACCATCATCATTATCATCATGGTAAGCATCACCAACATCAGCATGACTATCTTCTTTATCACCATCACCATCATCATCAACAACATCGTCATCGTCTTCATCGTCACCATCATCACCACCATCATCAGTATCATCACCATCATCATCATCATCATCATCATCATCATCATCATCACCATCGTCATCGCCGTCATCAGCATCGTCATCATCATCATCAGCATCATCATTATCATCATCATCATCGTCCAGATCAGCATCATAATCATGATCATCATCGTCGTCGTTGTCGCCGTAGTAGTGGTGGTGGTGGTGGTCGTCGTCATCGTCGTCTTTGTCGTCGTCGTCCGTCGTCGTCGTCCGTCGTCGTCGTCGTTGTCGTCGTCGTCGTCGATTTCGCCGTCGTCGTCGTCGTCCTCGTCCTCGTCGTCGTCGTCGTCATCGTCACCATCATCGCCACCACCATCATGACGAGTCGCATGTCTGGATACCCCTGACACGCTCCGTGGCCGCTTCGGGAGCTCCACCGAAGAGCCCAGTTGCAGCGCTCGTGGCCTCATATGGGGCTCCACGCCCCAGCGGGGAATTCCGCATGCGCTCCCGCGCCGATGTCGGCACGCCCCCTAACCCGTTTCGTTGCCTCATGAGAGCTCAACCGGAAGTCCCAATGGAAAAGCTCGTGTGCGTGCCCGCGCCCTTTTCGGCGCACCCCTCGCACGTTTTGTGGTCCGTTAGGCAGCTAAATCCAAAACACCCGTGGCAAAGCCCACATGGGTGCCCGCCCATGTCGGCACACCGCTCACACGCTCCGCGGCCCCATACGAAGCTCAACCGAAGGCCCCCATGGGAAAGTCCACATGTGTGCCCTCGACCATTTCGGCAGAACCCTCACGCGTTTCGTGGCCCCATGCGGAGCTCCACCGAAGGTTCCAGTCGGAAAGTCCGCATGCGTGTCCGCGCTTGCTGGAAGGCACCGCCCAGGCCGAAAAACTGGATTTGACAATAACTTCCGAAAACTTCAAACTTCGAGATCGGATCTTGCCGAGCTCCTCCACCTCCTCCTCTTCTTCGTCCTCCTACCTCTTCCCGTCCTCTTCGTCACCATTCCTCCTCCTCCTCCTCCTCCTCCTCCTCGCACATACCTCGGGCTAGTACTCCTCCTCCCCTTCCTCCTCCTCCTCCTCCTCCTCCTCCTCCTCCTCCTCATCCTGCTCCTCACTTCACTTTCCTCATTCCTCCCCTTCTCCTTCCTCCTTACAACCCCTGCCCCTTCCTTCCCTTCCTCCTTCCTCTTGTCGCTCCTTCCTCCTCCCTTTGTCCCTTCCTCCTTCCTCCCTCCTCCTGCCTCCTTCTCCCTTTCCTTCTCGTCCTCCACTTTCCTCCTCTTGTTTTTTCTTCCTCCTCCTCCCTCCTCCCTCGTCGTCATCCACCTTGATTCCCATTCTCCTCATCGTCCTCCTCCTCCTCCTCCTCTTCCTTCTCCTTCTCTTCCGGCTTCTCTGGCCCCTCCTCCCTCCCTCTCTCACGTCTTTGCTCGGGGAGGGAGGGGAGGAGAGAGCAGGGAGAGAACCAGAAGGCGCCTCCTTCTTCGTGCTTTCTCCTCTTCCTTCTCCTCCTCCTCCTCCTCCTCCTCTTCCTCCTCCTCTTCGCCCAACCTCTTCTGGCTCCGCACTTGAGATTTGACGTTGCGAAAAAATTACAACATCATGAGCCGACGTTGAGATCCGACGCTCTGGAGCCCCAAACTCCATGTTGCTGCGCCATTTTTCGGGCCGGATCGATCTGTGAGCGGGGCCCGAACCCCAGCGCAAAGGCCCGCTCTGAAAAAACTGCAACGCCTTGATCTTAGGGTCTGGCCCCTCCTCCCTCCCTCCTTTTCTCCCTTCTCCTGATCCTTCGCCCCTCCTCCTCCCTCCTCCTCCCTCCTCCTCCTCCCTCCACCTCCTCCTCCCTCCTCCTCCTTCCTCCTCCACCCTCCTCCTTCCTCCTCCCTCAGAGTCTGGCCCCTCCTTCCTATGTGGCTCTCGCCTTAGCGCCGCGCACACTCGTCTTACGAGCCTGCAGCAGTTTCGAATATTTTCATGGTTAGCGCTTAGGCACGATGCCGGACTATCAAGGCACAACAATCATGCGACTCGCGGTGTTGATGTCCCAAGAATGCCGTTCTGGTGCGATTCAGGATCGGCAAGGCGCAGCAATAACGGTGATTCGCAGCGTTGCAGTCCCAAGCATGGCGCTCTGGCACAGTTCCGGATTTCCAAACGGTGGTCTTCCAACGGGGCACCTCCCTCCGTGGAAATGAATCCTTCTAGGGGCCTGTGAAGACGAAGAGGGTTTATTGCAGCATCGTTGATGACCTTGGGTTTGGACTGGTCCTCACTCCTCCTCCGCCTCCTCCTCCTCCTCTGGCTCCTCCGCGGCGGCCGCAGGTGGCGGCGGGCGCAAGCCGGCGGGGCTCTGGGCCTGAGAGGCGTCCGCGTCCCCGCGGGGCCCGCCCCCGCGCCCTCGCCCCTCGCCCCTGCCCCAGGCCTCCGGCGTTGAGGCTCGAGGGGGAGGAACAGGAGGGAGGAAGGAGCAGTGGAGCAATGCAGAGAGCGGCCAGATGAACCACGAAACCGCCTCGAGACAAATAAAAGCGACCCAGCAGGCTGGGGTCGCCCTGACGGTGCGGCTAGGTGCCAACACCTGGCGCTGGAGCTCACGCGGCCGACGCGGGCCGTGAGTCCGAAACTGGGGCATCTTCGAGTAACAGCGCGCCACGCAAGCCAACGGCCTCGGCCCCAGGACCCACGGCCCCCACCCGCGGAGGCACCTGCTGGGAACCCACGGACTCACGAGCAAAATCCGCTGGCACGTCGGCCAGCAACAAAGTGCCTAGGACCTCGCCTGTCTTGAGACGTCGGCCCTTCAGGGCATTCTTGAGCAGCCTGTGGAGGCGATCCCGCTCCGCCCGACTTCCCGACGTCCCAGTCCCAGTCCCGCCCCCCTTGCAGGCGCGCGCCAGGCCGACCGAGAGTCGCTGAGGGCGCACCGCGTGCGCTCCACAGCGCGCGCAGATAAGCACGCGCTCTGACGCTTGCACGAAGTGGCCAGGCCCTGGAGCCTGGAGATCACAGAGACGGGCAGACAAGGACTTGAGAGAAGAGATGGTGGTGGCCTGCCTCCAACAAATCTGGCAACCGAAGGCTCCTTCAGGGATGCCGACAAAAACATGCGCGGTGGGCTTCCTCGCGCGCCTAGTTCTGGGGGCTGGCGCAAGGGGCTTCCCGACGGTAGGCGCGGCCATCTTTGCCACCCTCCGCAGCAGAGGCGAGACACCTCATGCGGCTGAGCGCTTGCTCCAGCTGAAACTTGAAACCCTTGACGATCAAAGACGACCCCGACATCTCGAGCGCGGCCATCTTCGCGAAACAGTCGGCCCACATGTTGCCGAAAAGGTTATCTAGCGCCTCGCCCGAGTCGATACACGCAGAGAGGCCCTCGTCGAAGGATGGGCCTTGGTCCGGGTAGAAATAGGTCGGCGTTCGTCAGAGCTGTACAACTGATGAATTTTGCGCCAGACACTTGCGCGCGGGGCCAGAGGTCTAGCATGCTTGCCATCCCACACGGCCCCTTCACGGGCGAGACCCGAATGATCGGTGACAAACTCGGTCGGCCTGGCAGCAACTTCCAGCCCGCGCAGTGCAGCAAACCTTTCTGCGCGGGGTACAATCTGAATAGGGCCGCCAAGGCCGCCAAATATTGCTTTGAAAGGGACGAGGCTGGGCGCGAGGGCCACCACGGCCCATCCGCATCACCTGGACTCAGGAAAATCACTGTCCAAACAAGAACCATCGCCAAAAACTTGTCCTGGCCACGGGACCGCTACTGCACCCCATTCTTTGACAGGCAGCGCGCAGGGCTCAGGGGGCCTGAACTCAGGCCTCAGGGGACTGGCGTAGAGCATGTTGACAGGGGTGAAATCCCACTCCAGGCCAACTCCTGTTTGCCCCTGACTCCAGATATCCTTCCTGGCCTGCAAGACGTCGTCGGGGTATGGGGTGCTACTCCTCGTCTTCCTGCGGTTTGTGAATCGAGCAAAAGAAGATCTCGTGCTCTAGGTCCGAGGCCTCGTGGCCACAGCACTCGCAGTTCGCGTTGTCCGAGTAGCCGGCTTGAAGCCGTCTTTCAGACGACCACATACCGTTAGACTGCAACTTGGCCAGAGCACCACGAAGACCATCAGGAAGTGTTTGCAAGTGACCTTCCCTCTGAGCACGCATCCAAATGTGCAGACGGCCACCTCCTTCTTCCCGATGCGGAGCTCCAGGCAGGTGATCTAAAATCCTGTGACTTTGCCATCTCTCCAGGCTGGCAAACATGTGATGTTTCAACTCGCTAGGGGAGACCCTGAGCAAGCCATATGCTACGCCAAGGTCATCGACGACCACCGTAGACGACGCCATGTCCCAGCTCACTCGCTTCAGCGTGAGCCAGAATGCTGACAGCGGGCCTCTGGCGCTAGCCCAAGTAAACTGAGAGGCATCCCCGATCTGGTCTCTCAGCGCCATCCACGCCTGCTCCAGGTGCGAGGGCGATCCGGGAAACTCCCATACCCAGGCTGAATACGGCTGCCGGATGCTCCATGTGGCGTGAAAGATCGGGTCGTATGTGCGCTGCTTCTGCACAGCGAGCCTGAGCCTGAAAATCCTCTAACACTCCCAGCAACGCTCCTCATCTGCTTCAGCCCGCTGTCATTGATACCACTGACCGCTGCACCGTGGCCAACTGAGGGGAGCACGCCTGTGGTCCAAATTCTGGCTGCCTTGGCGCGTCCAGCCCCCAGCTGAAGGGCACGGATTATGGCCTTCCTGCCGTGCATCTTCAGGCGGTCCTTCTGCATCCCACGCACGGCTGCAACTGCTCCAGGGTCGTGGCCAAAGTACCGCATGTGATGCTTGCCAGCAATCTTGAGCATGCTGGCGAAGGACTCGGGATGATAAACTGTCTGACGTGTCAAAGCTAAGTGGTCTGACTTGTCGAATGTCGAACTGCAGGGTGAGACCCAGGGCGCGACTGACTCGCAAACGACGTGGCACGCCGTAGCCACAGACCGAGCACCGCGGGGGGCTAGGCCCATCCAACTCAAAGCCACATCGTCGACAAGGTCTCTCGGCCGTACCTCCTTCGCGACAGTGGTGGTCAATTTGATGCTGCGCGCGGGGAGGACCATCAACATCGTGGTGGCGTGCGTGCATCCTGCCAATATACCTTGGCACGCCTGCTGAGCTCGAGAAAACATGTATACGAAGATGGAACGCACCTGCTCGCAGAGCATCACGAGCATGCATGCCAAACGCATTGGGAACCTGTTCGCCCTGCAGTCGCTGAGGATGGCTGAATGCTTGACAATTTCGTAGCACTAGGGCATGTCGAGGAGGACGACCAGCGTGTGCTTGCCAGTCAGCTGCGCCGTTTCCTTCCCAAGCGCCAGGTCGAAAGCCGCATCAGTGGAAGAACGCCCACCGATATGGCCCCAGAACTCCTCGCTGGCACTGTGCCGCTCCCAATCTGCCGAAATCGGACGACTCGCTCGACCCCAGACCCGAATGAGAGTGTTGAGGAGCGCGATGAGGCGTTCCACTCCCCCTGGTTTGGGGAGTCGTACCATCTTCGAAATGAGCCTCTCCTGAGGCCAGAATAGCAGCTCCTCACACGGGCAGAACACTGCAGCCATCGCACTCAAAGTTGCGTCGGACAGCTGGTCGAGCACCCGCGGCGCGATCTTGACCTGCGAAGAGGAGGCAGGAGAGAGGATGGGGGGTGAAGAGGAGGACCCCCCTCGCCCTCGCCCTCGCCGACCACGCCGCCCCAAGACCTCCAGCGTCATGCCTCTGGCGGGAGGAGAAGGCGGCGGGGAGGAGAATGCGGCGAAAGGGCTTTTCAGCCGTCCTGAATCGGAGCTCATACGGTGAGGGCATTGGACAAGGAACTCTTAGATAAGAAATCCAGGGTCTCGAAGCCCGTGGGACACCAATGCAGGCTTGGCCATGGATACCGCCGCCGCCCTCATCAGATAAGCAATCCTCCAGGGTCTAAAACCTGATGAGCACATCCCTTCACCAGCGTCCCCCGCCGCATTGAGGAAAACCAGGAGCGAACAACTGAGGAAAACACACAACGAGCTGGGTTTGAATCACGAGAGTTAGCCTTCGGGCCACGAGATAGCGGTGAAGACCCACAGTACCACACATTGTCGTCGAAGCTCGAAGGGAAACATCGACCTGGAAGCGGCGATACATCACCGTTAGACCAAGAATAGGCCTGCACGTTCCCGGGCGGGGTGGGCTACCGGGCCCGTCGGCGATCAATAGGCCATTGGGGGTTGATGCGCCTCCACTGAGCCAATCCCCCCCTAATTTGGCTTTTGAAGGGAGGGGAGGAGGAGAGGGACCCGTGTAAACCCCAGATGCGTCAACGATGTTGCAATGAACCCTCCCTCGAAATTCCCTCTTCATAGGTCTCTGCGCACACATTATTCCCATTCCGGAAAATGCGCAATTGGAAGACAACCATCTGAGAATCCTCAATCGTGCCCAAACATCATTCCTGTGAACTCAGCGGTGCAATTCAACGTGATTCTTGCGTCCTGACAAGCTTAAAACGTGCCCGAACACCATTCCTGGAACGTCAACACCGCAAACCAACATGACTGTTGCGTCCTGGCAACCCTAGTCATGCAAGGACACCATTCCTTGGACTTCGTCCATTCGAATCCTTGAACCTGTATGTTCAAAACGAATGTGCGCGGCGCTACGGCGAGAGCCACATTTTGAAAAAGAGCCGCCCTTCAATCTTGGAGCAGTTGCAAACTTTGAACACGAATGTGTGTGGCGCTGTGGCGAGAACAACATTTCGAAACACACAAGCACACACACACATCCTCCATCCTTGAGGCAACTACACGCTTTTTACATGAATGTGCGCAAGATTGAGACGATACTCACACTTTGAAAACCGCCTACCCTCCATCCGTGACACTGTTGAAAGCTTTTGAGACGAATGTGCGCGGCGCTAAGAATGCGAGAACCACATTGTAAAAAACATCATCCCTTCATCCGTAAAGCCTCTGCAAGCTTTTAAAACGAATGCGCACGGGGCTAACGCGAGAACCACTTGCTCAAGAGCCACACGCTCTACATCCGTGAAACCATTGCAAGCTTTTGAAACGAATATGCGAGGGGCTCAGGCGAGAACCACATTCTGAAAACCACCCACCCTACATCCGTGAGACTGTTGCAAATCTCAAGCTTCGGGATCAAACATGGGGAGGTCTCAGGCGGAACGCCATGTCCTCTCTATGGACACGTCTGGGGGTGCGACAATGAGGCATTCAAGGGACAGGGATCGAGTGAGGGCAAAGAGGAGGGGAGGAGGACGAAGGATGAGGAGGAGGGAGGACGAAGAGGACGAAGATGAAGAGAAAGGAGGTCGAAGAGGAGGAGGACGAGGGTGGAGGAGGAGAGGGAAAAAGGAGGACGAAGAGGACAAATATGAAAGATCCGGAGGGCGCAGAGGAAGAGGAGGAGGAGAAGGAGAAAGGAGGAGGAGGAGGGAGGAGGAAGGACGACGAAGAGGACGAAGAGGTAGGTAGGGAGGAGGATGAGAAGGATGAAGGAGGGCGAAGAGGAGAAGGAGACCTCGCCCTCGGCCTCGAATCTCGACGGCGGCCAACGACGAGCTGGCCCTTCGAGGCTCGTACTTTGAATGGTATATTGTTTTCGCTTGCTCCAGGAGGCTCTCCAGCCTCGGGGGTGCTCTCCAGCGCCTCACCGAGGGCCTGGGGTGGGGGCGCTCAGATCGTCCCGAACGGCCGCCTGAGGCCCTGATCTTTGGCCCGAAAGACACCTGGCTGGAGCCCAGACCTCCACCGCCTGCAGAAGCTTTCGGGCGGAAGCTTCTCGCAGTCTTCGGCTCCCAGGGGTGGGCCCTCGCGAGGCCCCGAGGGCCGCCAAAAGGCCGACGAGGAGCAGGCCCTGGGCAAGGCAACGCAAAGGGGGGGCACGACCATGGGATTTGCCACATCCTCCAGGGAACGGAAGCCCCCTGGACGCCCCAGGCCTCCCACCGTGGACTCCCAAAGACGCCCGAGGACGACCTCTCTCCTCCCCGATCCTCGATCCTCCCTCCTCCCCGATCCCCGATCTCGAGGAGGGGGTGGTGGCCCTCTCAGTGGTGATCCCCCTTGGCACCGCCCGAATGAGGGAAAAGGTCGGGACTTCCCCGGGCCGCACATTCCCTGATATCCCACGTCTTGGAAAAGTTGACTCACAATGAAACATGACGGACCCCATCTTTCGGGGCAATCTTTCGAGCTGGACCGGTCTGCGAATGTCGAGGGGCCCCAAATTAAGCGAAAACGCCCAGCCCCCCTTCTCTAAGACGGGGCAGCTATACTAAGGACCGCTCAATACAAACGAGCATGATGAACGACGCGCACTTCGCAGCCCCCCAAGGGAGCCGCCAGATCTAGGCTGGGTCCGCGTGGACCTCCACTTCGCTCGACCTCCCTGTAACCCACGAAATAGGCGACAATTGCGCGGTTCGCAACCCCGCAGGGAGCCACAAGGTCTAGGCTGGGTCTACGTGGACCTCCGCTCCGCTGGACCTCCCAGGAGCCCCCGAAACTGAGCCCCCGAAATTGGCGATAATTTCGCGGCTCGCAACCCCGCAGGGAGCCGCGAGGTCTCGGCAGATCTGCGTGGACCTCCACTCCGCTGGACCTTCCAGGAGCCCACGAAATGGGCGACAATTGCGGAGTTCGCAACCCCGCAGGGAGCCGCGAAAGCTCGTCGGCTGGGTCTGCGTGGACCTCCACTCCGCTGGACCTCCCAGGAGCCCACGAAAATGGCCTCCATTACGCGGTTCGCAACCCCGCAGGGAGCCGCGAGGTCTCGACGAGGGAGAGGACGACAAAAAAGAGAGGGGGCTGAGGGGAGGGGATGAATGAAGGGGAGGCAGGGAGGAGGAAGAAGGTGGGACCCACACTGCGCTATTCAAAACGAGGGCCCACACTGCGCTATTCAAAACGAGAACCCAACCAAGGGAGGATTGAGACATAGACACCAGGATCTCATGAAGGCCACCCAAGGGGGGTCCGAGTAGATGGGGTCGGACGATCGCGCTGCATCGCCCATGCATCGCCGATGCATCGGCGACGTCAGCGATGCATCAGCGACGACGATGTGGAGGAAATCGGGCTCCACATCGAGCCGCATCGCCGATGTATCGGCGATGCGACGTGATCCTTCGACTCCGCCTACTCGGGCACTATCTGTTGGACGCCCGAGTTATCCGCGACAACTCTCGTCCAGGGTAACTCCAGCTTGGGCCCCCGACGCACGAATCAATAATTATTCCTGACCACCCTCGCCCCGATGATTCGGAAACGGTTGGACGCCATAATTATCCGGGACAACTCTGGCCCGGGGCAACTCCAGTTTAGGCACCGGGAGCACGAATCAGTAGCTACACCTGACCGGGTCCCAGCCCTGATGACCAGGGGCTCTGGATCTATAGGATCTAGGAGGCACAGATCTTGGGGGCCCGACTGGGGGACAGGTCGGGACCTCCACGGGGGCGCGCACTGAAGCAGACAGGACGCCGAACGTCTGGCGGCCGTGGCCCTCACCTCGTCCTCGTCCTGCCGCTCTCGCCCCGCCCTCTGCGCCTCCGCGCATCGCCTCCGCCAAGACGAGGCGTAAGGGGTGGCGGATGAACCCTGAGATCCTGGCGCCTCAAATTTTTCGAGCCGGGTGTTGTTGTTCGGTCTCGGGCCTTGGGACTCTCATAGATCGATCTGGTTCGACACATAGCGCGTGAAGATGGGGTCTGGGGCTCCAGTCGTCGTTTTCCCCATGTTCTAAGTTCTGATGCGTCGGATGGGGGGGGGGGGGGGGGGGCAAAAATAAGTGCACCTGTAGTGCCCTAGAGGGCCCCTTGAGGTGCACGAAACGTGTACCTTTCTTCACCCCCTCATTTATCGCCCCCCCTCTGTTACGCAACGCCCGATCCGCCAAGACGAGGCCAGGACCAGGACAAGATTGGGCCGTACCACATCGGTGACCTCAGAGATCTGGCGGTTCTGGCGGATATGCAGGGAGCCGCGGCTGGTTCAGAGCGCGCCAGAAGCTCTGAAACCGCTCTCAGACGCTCTGGCGCGATTCATCCCCGTCGAAGCCCCGCCCTGGCGCCCCCCCAGGCATCCGCGATGTCTTCGATCTTGTTTCAATGCGGGGTCCCCAGAATGCCCGCCCCTTCCACGAGGCCGGCTCATTCATCTTGCGTCGTCTGTGGACGCCACCCGGTGCCCATCGAGGGCCCCCAGAGGCCGAAAGTGAAGATCCGACGTCACACGTCACACTCAAATTACAACACCGAGAAAAATCGCGACCAGAGCCCTGGACCCCAGAACCCATCGGTCTGCAGTGCTCTTCGAGCCAGATCGACCTGTGATGGCCTCGGAGACCGAAACAGGGCAAAATCGCATGTTGTCAAGCAGTTGCAGCGCCTGGCTCTCAGGGACGACCACCACCTCGACTTTATTCAGGAGGCAAAGAAACACACAGACACAATTAATCTTCGACTTCCCAGAAAATATGGGAAACTATGGGAAGTGGGGGGAAGACAGAAACCCAGAAAATACGGGAAAATATGGGGAATATTTTTATTTGTATGTATTTATTAGTGTGTCCTTGGGCCCCTTGACTTTATCAGAGCGTGGGATGTCCGGGCCCCCGCCCCTCTGCGTCTCCTGTCGCCACTACGCCGCTCCTACGCCCCGCTGCTCCCGCGCCAGGCGCCTCCGCCACGGCGCCCCTCCACCTTCGTCCTCGCCCCACCTCCCGACAACCTCCGCACCCTCGTCCTCGCCACATCTCCCGACCACTTCCCCCCGATCATCCCGGGATCTGTCCCTGGTGCTCCCTTGGGGCCCGACAACGAGCCCCTCTGGGACCCCGAGATACCGAAACGTCCGACGTCGTGAGTTCTTCTCTACGGGGCCCCAGGAAGTCACGACCCTTTCCCCAGGGCTGGCTTTTCATACGGAGTCTTTCTTGTTGGCGGTCCCTGGGCCCGGCGAGGGCCACCAGAGGACCAGAGGCCAAAAAAGAGGAGAGACCCCCGCAGTCAGTTTCTCAATGCGTTGGCGGTCTGGTTAGGAAGCAACTCCTGAGAGCTCTTCGCAAGATAAGGATGATTGAGCCATGTTCAGGGGCCATGAAGCTGGACTGGGGCGGATTAGGCCGAGGATAAAACCAACTTACACGGGATTTAATACAAATCAACAAGAATGAGCCAGACTCAGCCGGACTATGCTGGATTAGGCTGGTTTTCGACCGCGGATATACCAGCGCCGATGCTCAATTCAACTTCCCAGAAAGTGCATCCACATCTGGGCATTGGGCAAAAGCGCCCAGGCTGAAAACAATCAATCCTTCGGGTAACTTGGGAGATCCCCTACCTTGGCGGTGGGGGGGCGTCAGATAATTAGTCGCTTTAGCTGGCTAGGCGGCTACACGCTGGTAGGATGGGGTACCGAGCCGGGCCGGCAGGATAAGAGATTGGCTTGGCCAAGGCCCATGGCTTTGGCTTAGCCAGTGGCCCGAGGGGGCGCCGAGCCAGGGGGCCAGGGCGAGGAGGTCTTGGGGGAGGTCCTCGCGCCCCCCCTCGCCTCCATGGGTGGTGCGAGGGCGCTGCGGCTGGCGGAGGCGGCGCCGCATGGCCGCACCAGCGCTGCGCTGCGCTCCTCTGGGTGGGGGGGAACGTTGGTGGGGAACCTGCTCCGGGGGGGGGGGGGGGGGAAACGTCGGGCCAGCATCGACGATACATCGCCGATTGATCGGTAATGTGGGACGCACAGAGACATACTGATACTATATGTCCGCCTTGGAGGCTCGCGTCTGACCCGAACATATAGTATACCCATATTGTAGTATATCGTTTCTCGAGCGGTGTGGCCAGAAAGCGCCCGCCACGACGCATATACTATAAGACTTCTCAGTGCGCGCGTCGCCCCTGGGGGGGCGACGAACACATAATATACGTATGTTGGGGGGACGCCGATAATACGCCCTCCGATAACGGAACCGCGCGATCCTGGGCGGGGTGGGCTATCGGGCCCCTACTGGCGAACAATGGGCGACTCGGGGTCGATGCCTCACCCTGAGCCAATGCCCCCTAACGGTGCCCCTCATCTGGCTGGGGGGATGAGCTGGGGCCGCAAGCAAGCCTGACTGAACATAACCGAATCCCAAAACTGAGCCGTGAAGCAACGCGACGGAACATGTTTGGCCGTTATCGGCCTCCGAATGCCCTCGCCGGGCCCATGGGAACTCCAAAAATAACCCAGGATGATAAAACGACCCTGAAGAACGGGTCTGGAATTCCGGGGACCGCATATTCTATGTCTGGGGAGCTGGATCGATGGCAAACGGATCGGAACGCCAGAGAAGCGTTCCAAATCGGATCGAGATCGGATCGCCGTGCATGGCTCTGTCTGTCACTAGCCAATGCTGGCGAATCGGCCCGAATCGAATCAAATCGGAAACGTGGTCGCAGCCGGCGAATCGAATCGGGTAGTAGGCGGCCCTGGCAGACAAGGCACTGCTCCTCAGTTCGCTGGCGTGTCAGACTGGGCCGACGCGGGGAGGAAAGGCGCCTTTCCCTGAGGAGGGCGCTAGAGATCGCTGGCTTGTCCTGCCTCGGGGCGCTCCAGGGGCCCTCTCGGAGTCATTTTCGGGTTCCTTGTTGCCTTCTGGGGCCCCGTTTGGGGGCTCCTCTCAACTGGCGAAGCGACAGCGGCAGACGGGATGGCAAGGCGGGACATGGATGGCTTCACAGAACGCTACTCGCTGATTACGTCTATGTTTGTGTATATATATAAATACACGGAATTTGCCGCGACTGAAATCACATTGCTTCCCATCGAGCCTTCTATACGACGCTTGCCCCCCCTGAACCCCAGACCACGAAAATATGCATTACACATCTGTTCCGTTTCGGTTGCGCAGCGCAAATGTTTCGGAAAGGAAAGAAGGAACAGAGCCACCGCACTCAGCGAGCGGATGTGGATTTGCTGCACGTGGCAGAGAGATGTTCGTCCAGGGCCGCTGCGCCGCCATCTGCGAGCCGACGCACTGAGCGCTTCACGATCCCTGCGTACGCACACACACCTACGGGTGTCCACGGTAACCTTCGCCCGTCGGGAGAGCTCCTGCGAGACCATGAACTGGAAGTAGTTGTCACCGTCCATGAACGGATTGAGTGGCATCTCGTCCTCAAACAAGACTCTGCGCCCAGGCTTCGCCAACACTTTCCGCAGCCGATCCTTGTACCCGGCTTCTGCGTACCAGAACACCACCCAGGAAGTGAAGTCTTTCAGAGCATCCACCTCTTTTGCGACTGCCGCTGGGTCGGTGCACTGCGTGTTCTGGGCAAGAACATCGCACCGCCTGATGTGGATTGTCCCAGCACTCTTGAGGTCATACAACTGCTCGACCCTATCGGCAACGGATAGGACAGCGTGCGACGGCTTCAAATGGGCACTCACTTCCCACAACTGCACCATTTGCCGGACCTCCTCATAAAATGGCATAGTAAGCTTGACACAAATAACCCCTCCATCAAATAGGTGAAAAAAGTCTGTGCTTGGATCACCGAACGTTACGCAGTCTGGCTTTTTCGATATGACACCGTCAAACGGTTGAGTCAAACGGTAAACTTTCCAGGTAATGCTCCCAACTGTTATTGATTGTAGGGCTGTGCATGCGATCTAGGTAGGTCTGTGGCCCCTTCCCAAAATGAACTAAATGCACGGATGCATTGTGATACTTGCCGAGCCCTGCTAAAATATTGAATACCATCAGCCTGTCTAGCATTCCTGCTGCATGCCTGAACACTGGTCCAACGTACTCCAATCGACGTTCAGACAAGAAGGGCCGAGCGTGCAGACCGTACGAATATGCAACATTCGATATGATTAAGAAGAGTCGTGCCGCCAACCCATGACGCATTACTACACAAATGCTGATTGTTTGAAGACGAGCGTCTGAATGCGACCTCTGCCTGGTGGAATACACATCGTGGTATGACGTTGCATGAGAACCAGGTGACTTGATCCAAGAAATATAATGCACGCTTTAGCTCCGCTCGCAATTATCCCGAAGCCTGCAGGGATTTGATTAGTCGCCTTGGCAAGGAATGTGGCCATGACGCCAGGCACTCGATAATATGATTGGCCCTCCAGAAGACAATCTGCCGTCTTCAGCGCTTGTTTGGGGTATCGTTTGCTCCAGCATCAACCTCGTGTGCCTGGGAAACGCCAAGAGCGTTTCTTTAGACCTTTCAACTACCGCTTTGCAGTCGTTCCCAAGTCTCCGTGGCGATGCGTTCTTCAAAAATTGCTTTCGACGCTAATCCGCGGGAGCGCTTCTGTTACTTTCCAACTTCGTTGTTTCACCGGTTCCAAGTCTGCCTTGCAACGTGGCTTTCTGTATCCGGTATTGTTTTGTCTGGGCGTGCATTGGCAATCACCGAACGGTAATGAGGCACCTGCAAGCAGCAGCAGCAGCAACGAGCCGCAAGTAGCAGCGCGCAGCAGGGAACGGCAGGCACGATCAAGCAGGGAATTGGCGGCTGCAGCGGGCAGCAGGTGCACCAGAGAAGCCTTTTTGGAGAGAATGTCGAACTCTTATCGTGCGTTGCTTGTCAGTCGCTGTCCGACCCCCCGGAGTGCGCGTCTGAGCCAGAGACATCGTCAGTGTCATAATGGCGGCGTCGGTTTCGCAACGGCGGCCTCAGCGGCGGCGGTGACATTCTCAATGTTTCCGCCTCCCCTGGGCCAAGGGTCGAAATTGCCTGTTTGAGACCATTTCCAATACGTTTTCAACACGTTTCCAACCCCCCACCCTGGTGGGTCGGACAACGACTGATAAGCAACGCACGATAAGAGCTCGAAATTATCTCCAAACGGCTTCTTTAACTTTTGCACCTCCTGCTCGCTGCAGCCGCCAACTTCCTCCTGTGCTGCCTGGTGCTGATACTGCCTGCTGCTACTGCCTGCTGTCACTTCCAGCTGCTGCTGATGCCCGCTGCGCCGCCCCATATTCATTCTCATCGGCACTCGCGTATTGTGCCCAATGTTCACCAAACCGCTTTTTATAGTTACCAGGGGGGCGTTTCCTGACCGGGTCCAGCTTGCCCCGATTCGTTTTACAATAGCTTCCACATGATTGTGAGGGAACGATTTGTGCATAATTTCCGGGTTTCGCTTTTTCTAGTTTCCAGGTCCCCGCTGCTGATTCACAAGACGTAAGATTAGAATTTATGAAAAAATGCCTTGGGCGGTTTCAATGCACAATAAGAGCATCAAACTGTTCAATTCTCATGCAAATCGTTCGAGGCTCATTTTGGCTGCTCTCGAGAATGGCTGTAAACACACGCCCTCGCGAAATATGCACACTACTCCGTGCTGTCACGATAATTCACAGTTGTTGCACCATACTTTGTATTTACCCTCCTGTGTTGTGTTGCCGCTTTCGATACAGAACTGCTGGTCCTCACCTCTCTCCCCGTCCCGCCTCCTGCCCTCCTCGCTGTCCCTCTTCCATCGTGGCCGTTACTGCTTCCCTCATCGCTCATCTCTTCTCTTTCGCTTGCCCTCTTGTCTCGCCTCCCTGAAAGCTGTCGCACGTGCAACTGTACCCCTTTGGCTCGCCCCTCGGGTGCCAACAGGAATGCGATCTCCGGCAGACCCACATGGGGCCTCGCCCTGCCTGGGGTGCCGTGCACCTGTTGCCGCTTTGCTGCGCCCCAGAAGGTCCAGGGAGCGCGGATTTCGCAGACCCACGTGGGTCCTTGCCACCCCTCTGGGTGCTGCCGAGTGTGCAGCTGTGGCCATCTTGCTGCGCCCCCTCGAGGCTCGATCTCGCGCATACCCCAATAAAACCAGGCCGTTCGCGTTTGGTAGTGCAATGCCCGTCTCTTTGTTGCATCCATGGGTGTCTTGCTGTTTTGCATGTCTGACATGAGACCTCTCCTCCATTTTTGTTTCATCGCATATTCGAGACGAAATCCACTCATCAACCACGCACGCCGCAAGACGATTGTCAACCGTGGTGAGGCAAGGCCCCGCCTACCGATGCAATGTACAAATCGGTGCAACCATCCATTGATTATCGCCCCCAGGTGCGCAATATCCGCAGTAATCTCATCAATTGGTGCGCTGCCGTTCGGCTTGGGGGACCTTTCAATTGCAACAAATATACTTCTAGAAACCACGGGTCTCCATGCCTCCATGCCCTCCGACCCGCGCAACGACGGAACCGCCGACGATCCAATCCGCTGGCCGTGACGTAATCTGACGCGGTGCACGGTGAACAAAATCGCTTCCTCTTTTGAGGTTCCGAGCTCGACCTTTGCAACCAAGCCACTTCAAGCGCAGCACTAGAGGAACGACAGACGACATAAACATCAACTTTCGGAGGTCCGCGCAAATTTCTCAGATCTGCGCTGGGCTCCCTTTCCTGCCACGCGGAGCTCTCCACGGGCGGCGCTGGAGGCGCCGCCAGGGGGCACCCAACGCCGTCCCAGAGATCCGCGCGGAACTCAGAAAATGTATGCTTATGTCGTTTCTCTTCCTCGAAGCACGAAAAGTAGACAGCGTCGGGATCGCCAAGTGGATAGAGTGTCGCTCGGAAGCGTGGTGGGCCAGAACTGGCGGAGCAACAAGCTATCCGAAAATGCCCGACCCTAATGCGGTGCACGGTGATCCGAATCGCTTCCTCTTCTGAGGTTTCAAGCCCGACCTCCGAACCCACGCGCAGCACGCGCACTGACCGGAACTGCCGTCAACCGAAAAAAACACCAACTACGGCAGACTTGATTCAGCGATTCTGGCATATATTTGGGTCCTCGCCCTTGGCGCACTGCGCGCTAGTTGGGGCATGGCCGCCCTTCTCGGCGGCAGCCAACGCGGAGAGGCCGAACTTCTTTCTTCTTCTCTTCCTCCTCCTCCTCCTCCTCCTCCGCCTCCTCCTCCTCCTCTTGCTCCTGCTCCACCTCCTCCTCCTCCTCCTTCACCTCCTCCTCCTCCTCCTGCTTCCCCTTTGCCCAGGGCCCCGGCTTTACCCGATGCAGCTCCTCCGTCTCTGCGGCCTCCTGGCGCCCCTGCTCCTCCGCGCCGTGCCCCGCGCCCGAGGCGCCCGCGGCGGGCTCGGGCTGGCCCGCGGCCTCGGGCTCCGCGCCGCCGCCGTTGCCGCCGTCGCCGCCGCCGCCGCCGCCGCCGCCGCCGCCGTCGTCGTCGTCGTCGTCGTCGTCGTCGTCGTCGTCGTCGTCGTCGTTGTCGTCGTTGTCGTCGTCGTCGTCCTCACCGGCGATTTCAAATAATTCCAGTTCAAGGGTCATGATAATCTACTCGGAGGTTATAACATTCACTCGGCCAGTTTTGAGTAATATAATATCCTAGGGCCAAAACACCTTTTCCAACCTCCGACGTTCCGATCCGTGTGAGACGTGCACCAAAATGTGCTGGTCGACGCCGGCTCTCAGCCCGAAACCCTAGACTCAGGACGGCCAGCGCTGGGCGGAGGCACTCCGTCTCGCTGAGCATGCCCACAGACGCTGGCCCAAGTCGTCATGCTGCGACGCCTGCGCCGCCATGTGGAAATGCCGAATACAACAACGCTCAATGTCCCTTCCTCCTCCTCCTCCCTCCCTCCTCCTCCTCCTCCTCCTCCTCCTCCTCCTCCTCCTGGATTGGGTTCGCCTCTCCTGGATTGCCCCCCCTGTGGTGCGCCACCTGACGAGGACAGTGGTCGCCCCCCCTGCGCTGCCACTCGCCGAGCAGGTCTAGAATACTACGATTATCCGCCCCCCCTGCGCTGCCGCACGGCAGAGATCATAGGATCGTTTCGCCCCTCTGCATTGCCACGTGGCGAACAGAGTGGAAGCGCAATTGTTCCACATTGCCGCGTGACGAATTAGAGTTGAATCGTTGTCACGTGACGAACAAAACGGACATGTATGTGTTACGCCCCTCTTCATTCCCACGCGGTGATCAGAGAGGAATCGCTCACCTGTCCGCCCTGAACTCCAATAGCATGCTTTCCGCTCCCCCTCCCTCTGCGTTGCCATGTGACGGATCGAACAGATGTGCATTTGCTTCGGCCCTCCTGGACTGACACGTGGCAAGCAAAGTGTAATCGTTATTGTCCTGTCCTCCTGTGTTGCTACGTGACGAATATAATATACGAGTATGCTATCAACGGCTTTGCGTTGCCACGCGATGAGAAAACGGGAGCATGCAATTTCGCCCTCCTGGGTTGCTACGTGCAACATGAATTGAAATTGTACTTGGATGCCCCCCCCCACTTCTTGCGCCGTGCCAGACTGGAATCGCAGTTTTCCGTCCCCCTGCATTGCCACGAAGCACACAGGAATATACTAACCATGTTCAAGTCCCTTTGCATTGTCACGTGACGTGTAGCGAATATGATATGCATGTCCGTTTCGCCACTCTACGCTGCCGTCTGGCGACTGGAGTGGGATGCTCATTGTTCGCCCCGATGCGTTGCCACGTGACGAGGGCGCCAAAACGAGAGAGGAGCGCCACGGCTGACAAAACACGTAGCAGGTCTGGGAAAGAGGCCTGGGGGCTGGCGGGGCGCACGAGGGGGGGGCAGGGCGAGGGGGGAAGGCTTCTCAGAAGAAGCCTGTCTCTTAGAGAGCGCCGGCCCCAGATCTATGCAGACAAAGTCGAATCGGACTTTGTCCGTCCTTCTCTGCACTACCACGCGATGAAGGAAATCGACTCGTATAATATCAGGCCCTTTGCGTTCCAACGCGCCGTGTAGCGTATATGTGTAGTTGTGTCGGCCCTCTACGCTGCCATGTGGCGACTAAACTGGAATATGTGTTTTCGCCCTTTCTGCGATGTCACGCGACGAATAGCGTAGAATTGTATCTTTTTCAGCCCTTTCCTGCGCTGACACGTGGCGAGCAAAGTGGACTCGTACTTTGTCTCCCCCCCTGCATTCCCACGAGACGAACAACATCGAATCATATGTTCTCAACCGCTTCGCGTTGACACGCGACGCATAGTGTAGATTTGTATCTGCTCTGCCCCTCCACGCTGCCACGTGGCGGCTGTGCTGAAGGAACCATCCATACCTATACCCGTCTCGCCTTGGCAAACAACCTGCGTGGATTTACTGGCCAATGCCGCCGCCGCGGCCACTACCACCCCGCTGCTGTGGGCGACAACGGCGCCTCCAAACCATCCCGCAACCGAGGGTGGTCGCACAATGTAGATTGCACGACATAGATTGCAGAACATCGATTGCACCAAATATATCAATATCACGGGTTGCACGCGCAACACAAAAAGAGCATTGCTACATGAGCCCAGCTGATCAGCCCGTGCCCTGTACAGGGCCGAGTAGCCGACAAGAGCTCGGCTGTCTCCTCCCTCGCCTCCTACAATCGGTTCACCTCTCCCTCCGCTCCTCTCCCATCCTCTCTGCCGTTTCCTCCCAACTCTTCCCCTCGAACGAGTGGCAACAACCAATGTCGTCCGTCCCGTCTCGGCCGAAGAAATGGACATAACAACAAATTTCATGCAACCCGGGCGTTCCTCCTACACGGTCAGGGGATCGAAGCGCCTGTGATCTGGGAGGAGCGCCTCCCACGTGGACAGCTCGACTGGCCACGAATCGCAGTCCTGGATCTCCACGGAGCGGAGCCCCTAATCCTCATTCTCAAACTCGAGTTCATCCTCATGGCAAGGCCCAGGTTGAGAGAGCTGCCGCCCACCCGAAACTGCTCCATGCTTGTGAGCGAGAACGTCTGCCTGGCCCATGAGATCGGCTCGGCGGATGCCTCTGGTCCGTTGTGAGACGCCCCCGGGGCTGGTCCGTTGTGAGAGGCCCCCCGGGACTGCTCCGTGCCCGTGCTGCTCGATAAGTGCGTGGTCCCGGATGGCCCGTCTTGGGGCCATCTTGGGGCTTCTTGGGGCGCTCTTGGGGCCCTCTCGCGGCGTCTTGGGGGCCTCTGAGGCAGTCTGCCAGCCATCCTTGGCGCTCTTGGAGCTTCTCGAGCTGTCTGAGGCCCTCCGGATCCGCCAGAGGAGGCTCCTGGGAAGGGGGCCGCAACGCACATACAAGGGGGGTCCCAGCCTGAGGCCACGGGCCAGGGATCTCCCGTATACGCATATGTACGAACCTGCAATCGGCATAATATTAGACATGTGAATCTGGATGCAGATCTACACTTCTAATCGACATGCAAATCGACATGCAGTTCGATATGCAAATCTAACTGCAGCTCGACATGCACATCGAAACGCCAATCGAATTGCACACACACGCATGCGATCGGCATGACGATCGAACTCCAAATTGGAACGCATGAAAGCATGCACATCGATGTGCGCATAGAACTGTAGATTGATATGAACATCGATGATCACGTCGAAATACGCATCGACCTGCAAGTCAGGTGCACATCGACATGCACATCGAACACGCACACACAAACACACACACACACACACACACACACACACGCATCCACATGCAATCAACATGCACATCGAAATGCATGCCGAAACGTAATCCGGCATGCAGAACATGCAATCGCCATGAACTTAGCATGTACGTCGAAATGGACATCGCAACCGAACTGCATGTGAAACATGCAAAACCAAATGGACATCGGCATGTAAGTTCCTCCCACGTGTTACGTATTTGTGGATGAGTAACGCTATGAGAGCTGACTGCAAGCACTCAACTGCGGGCCTGGAACAAGCGCAGTTACAAACGCTGCAAGGCCAAATCGCTTTGAACGGCCGCTCCACCGTCGTCCAAGGGGCCAACGATACACAGCCGCATCTTTGAGGAGATGGAGGGCAATCCTCGGACCAGTCGGCCAGCGCAGCTGTATGGTCCCTGGCTCAAGCACCGAACGCCGCACTGGGTCTTCCGCTGGTCGCCTGGCCAGCTGCGCCATGAAAAGCATCTGTCCTCTGGTTTAGTTCATCTGGCGACATCTCGTCTATCGGCTGCAGCCGGCCGGACACCGCAAGCTGCGTGCTCTTGCGAGCGCCGTGAACGTAGCCTGCCCAGGGCGCCCACAGCTTCGACAGCCCCTGCATCCTGATCAGCACATCAAGGTCGTCGTCCTCATGACTGGCCGCTGTCAGGACCGCGGTCGCAGCCGACAGAAACGCATCCCCGTTGCAGCTGAGCATCAGCGAGCCGATATTACAATCCGCCTCCTCCACCTCACAGCAATACTCCCTTGCGTGTATCACGCTCTGGCAACGCCCCTCCATGTCCAGGAACTGCTCTGGGGACACCCACTCTCGCAGGGTGGGCCCATGGGGACCCGTGCCGAGGTGGAAGCAAATGTCAGAAGAACCAAAAACTGCATACACATAAACTTTCGGGAGGCCGTGTGGATTTCTCGGATCAGCGCTGGACAACCCCGCGCCGGGGAAGAGGGGGGTTCGCCTCGGCAAAGAAACCCGCGCGGGCATCCGAGAGTTTATGCTCATGCCGCTTGTTGTTCTCCGAGATGTCGCGGACGCGCATCCCCGCGCTCGCGGAGTCAAGCCGCAATGACACGCTGTTGACCCCAGCGGCTGACGCGGCGCGGCGCCCGGAAGAGCACGATGACCGGGACGCGGACGAGCCCGAGGAGGACGAGGAACAGAGCTTGCGCGACGACGTGCGTGCACCCGCGACCCGCCCCAGCTTGGCGTGAGCAGCGACCTCGGTGCCCAGGACGGCGGCAGCTATGCACCGACACCGCTTCTACTCAGGCCAGTCCTGAGCCACAGACAGGATCGGATCGGTGTATATGCCCTCCTGGCCAGCCAAATCGGCCTATGCCCCGATCTTGGGTCCAAGATGGGCCTGCCCAAGATTTTGGACGCCCAGAGTGGATACGGAAGAAATTGGTACGATGCTCAACAACATATGCTGCCCAAAACCGACAACGGCCGTTGTTGGGCAGAGGGCTTCTGCCTCAAATGGATAACGTCTGCGGCGGGTCCTAGTCAACATGAACAAGACATGCTGTCGGTCTTGGTACCAATTCCTTCCGTACCCATGCTGATCCGAAAGATCGGTGTCGGCGTGCAGTTGCCGTCGCCAGGCCGCTGGGCGCGTGGACCTCGGGCGCGACTCCCGAGGGCGGCGAGCCGGCAGCCTCCGCAGGGACAGCCGCCCCCGCGTGCGGCGGCAGCGCCACGGCCCCCGGCGCGTCCACGCGCGCCTCCCACGGGAGCGCCCCAGTCTCCCGGATGCCCATCAGGAACCCCAGCGTGTCGTCGACGTCTGGGAGCGAGACCACGAACAGCTCTACGGGGACGTGGCCGCCACCGCGGTTCCGCAGCGACACCTGGATGGAGGCGGGAGCCCCTTCGGCGCGTGCGCTCGCATCGCCGCCCTCTGACTGGAGAGCCGACGTCGCCGCGAGGAATTCCTGGAAGCGCTGCTGGTCGGACTCCATCACGTGTCGGAGGAAGCAGTCGCCTCGAAAGACGTCCTGCGTGTCCACGCCCCCTGCCCCGCAGCCCAGGAAGTGCACCAGCGGGCGGGAATTGGTGATGATCTGCAGCTCTGGACCGATGTGCACTTGGGCATCGCAGAACGCAGAAAGCAACCTTCGCACTCCCTGTTGTGATCTGTCCGACTGTCTGGACAGCAGCGAAGCTTTGATCCGGCCCCGGTCACCAGCCTCTACAATCATCAGTATTGAGCAAATGGCGACGCAAGTGTGGATCTCTTGCATCACATGCTCGAGACTCTCTACGGTGGATGCTCCATTGTGCGCTTGGCGGTTCCAGGTCACGAAACAATGTATTGCACTGAAAAGCATGTTATTCTTCAAAGATACACTGCAATCCAGCAAACATATTCCGGCCATGACTCGCCCTGGGATGCCGCTGGGGCCCTCCACCATCAACATCTGAACTACAAAAACGAACATGCACGCTTTGTACACCCCCGCAATGACCACCGGCGAGAAGTGCGAATAGCGCGCAAGGAACTCCCGAAGCGGGAATGACCATAACTTACCCATACATTCGTAGCTGGGTCTCCTTGTGGTTATGTGGACGACCAGATAACATAGGTTAACAGCTACCAGCGGAGGGAGCATCACGTGCACAAAGGTATGAAAGCGGGCCGCACGCACTTCATCCAAATCTCGTTGAGCTCGCTTATCCAACGGAGTCAGAAGGTCAGACGGTGATGCAAGGTCACGCATTGTCTTCGCATATGTACTCGCTGATGCCAGGATGTTCGACTTGACTGCCCACCAGCACGTTGCTATGATACACATGGAGACGGTAACACAAGTCCGAACAATGTTGAGCGCTGGCGCCCATGTCTCACCGTGTCCCACCTCCAAGGGAGAGTCGACCTGAAACCAAGATGAGCTCGGCATCATGGCCCTGCGCGCACTGTAAGACGGGAGTCAGGCTGGACGGTCTCGGGTGATCGGAGCGCCTGGGCAAGAGCGCCATCAGAAGCAAGACAAAGATGAGGACAACGACTAGGAGTATAAGGGGGAGGAAAAGGAGCACAGCGTGTTTAGCACGGCGGAGGAGGCGAAGATGAGTGATGCTAGCTTGGGAATGGAGCGTGGGGACGAGGGGGCAGAGGAGGGGAAACAATATATATATATATATATATATATAACGAAAAACATCTCGACAGAGCTTTGAAAAACCCGCCTCCGCTGCCTGCACACTCCTCAACTTTGCTCCACCGCCCAAGCTTGTGGCCTAGCGGCAAAAAGTGATAGAAAAGCCAGACGCTATCACGGGCCATAGGAGGGGCTGGGCAAGGAGCTCCTTGCTTAGGACGCGTCTGACCACCGATCCGCCGCTTGGGCGACACACCACGCACATATTGAACTGTGTCAGTCGTGAAAGGGGAAAGGAACCATCCAAACCGAGTCCCGGCCCAGGCCTGCTCGACCCTTCCGCACGGAAAACTCTGTGGAAAGGAAGGATGGGGGAAAGGAAGGGAAAACAAGCTTCGTTCTTTAGAAACGGCTGGAAAAGAGGGAGGGAAGGAAGGGGATATTCTCTGACGCTTAGCTCCATTCCAGCAGACATGGAAAGCAAATGCGCGGGGCTCTTCCATGCGACGATCGCTCACATCCTCCGAGAGCGTGAGAATTCCCTGCCAGTTCGAACGAACGGCGACGGCGGCGGCGAGCGGCGACTGCGGCACCCGCGGCGACGACGGCGTCGAATGGCGCGGCAACGGCGGTGGTGAGGAGGGAAATGTGAAACTAGGATCAAGAGGTGGCGGCGAACCAGTCTGATGATGATGATGATGATGCTGCTGCTGCTGATGATGCTGAGGATGATAAGAATGATGGTAATAATGATGATAGTGATGATGATGCTGCTGATGATGATGCTGATGATGATGCTGATGATGCTGATGACGATAATAATGATGATGGTGGTGATCAGGAGGAGGAGGATGAGGAGGAGGAGGCGAGGGATGCGAATGGAGGAATTGGGCAAGAGGGACGAGGAATTTGAGGAGCAACTCGGGAGTCTCTGTGCAAGCGCAGCGGGAGGGAGAGGCAGAAGGATGCCATGACATCTTCACTGCGCTGTCGCACGGCAGCAATCACGCGTACCCGCGCGGCCTTACAAAGCCGCTCCCAACAGGCCGCGGGTCCACACGCAGTCCGATCCAGCCGCTGCCGCGCTCTTTCGATTAACCACGGCAGATATATGAACCTTTGGAAGCACGCGCGGATTTTTTGGATCGGTGCAGGGGTCCCCTCCCGAGCGTGCGGAGCCCGAGCGTGCAGAGCACACCAGGGGCAGCGCCGATGGCGCAACCAGTGAGACGCAACACCGACCAAACAAATCCACGCGGAACGCCGAAAGTTTATGTTTATGCAGAGGTTGTGCTTCTTCGACTCTTGGGAATCGAACGGCCGACCTGCTGCGAGCAATCCTCGCTGGCGAGCCCCAGCTTACCCATGCGGCGCGCAAGCAGGGGAGGGTGATGGAGGCCTGCTGAGAAGGCAAGGGGCTTCTTACAGAAGACACATGGCAGGACCGGCAAACATACATTATATATATATATATATATATAGATATATATATATATATATGTGTAGATTCACATGCATGTGTACATATATATATGTATATACATGAAGGAAAGACGGCATAAACATTAACTTTCGACTGTCCGTGCGGATTTCTTGAATCTGCGGTTGGTCCCCCTCCCTGGCGCGCGGAGCAAGCCAGGGGGGGGCCTCCAGCGCCGATCCAAAAGCTTCGCGCGGAGCCGCCCCGAAAATTTATGCTCATGCAGTTTGTTCTTCTTCGAGGACAAGAGCACATATAGAGGCCTCCCAGACGAGGTCCAAGTAGGTGGGGTCGGAGGATCGCGCCGCATCCCCGCTGCATCGGCGACGTCGGCGACGCATCGGTAACGTCGGCGCGAACAACATCGGGCTCCACATCGCGCCGCTTTGCGATGCATCGGCGCCGCGGCGCGATCCTCCGACCCCATCGACTCGGACCATGATTCCCTTCCACCCTCACAAATCGGACCGACGCACAACTGGCTCCTCGAAGTGAGACTGAAGACCGCCAGACGAACCTGGAACAACGTCACGCGAGACGCCGTCAAGAGCGCAGACGCCTCTGGATGAAGAAGAAAAATCGGTGGCGCCGAGGCGCCGGACTTAGAACTTCTCTCAATGCTACTCTAATCGCCCCACGCGCGGCTGTGTACTGCACCGCGTTTTCTCCAGCAGTCCCGCCCATCGACGCCCATGCACCGTACCGTGTCTGGACTCCCTTCAGGCCCCGCTCTAACGCGGTACGGTGCGTAGTTGCTCGGCTCTGAGGCCCGAACAAAATGATGCAACGTAGCACTCCTGGGTCGAAGACCGCCGATTCCCGGGCGGACGCCAACGTGGCACGAGCCCCCCCTCCCTCGCCCCACCGCTCCCTGCGCGCCACCGACCCTCGCTAGCAAGCCTCATCTTGCAGCGGCTTCTGGCGAGCTGGCGCACCGCAAGATCGCAGCGGCAGCCACGCCCAACGCGACAGCGGTGGTCGACCAGCTTTGGCCATGCTCCAGACAGACCCAAACTTCCGACGTCTTGGCGGACGTGGCTGAGCAAATTGTCTTCTTCTTCGTCTTCTTATTATTATCATTCTTCTGGAAGGGTTTATCACAACTCCCTATTAGCAAACACCACCCATCCGACCAGCAGCCACTCCAGATCCATGATTCCACCCCGCCACCATCCCTGTCAAACAATGATGCAAACACACACTTTGCCTCCAAATCTGGAGAATGCACGGGCGCCCGGCGATCACTGTGCATGGTTTTTAACGTGGACGGCGGGGGTGCCGGCAGATTCTCTGATTTCCGCAATGCCGCCACTTCCCCCCCCCCCCCCCCCCGCGATGCCGGAGGCCAAGCTGCCGCCGCTGGCTGGAGGGAGACCGCCAGACGCTCTTGGCGGAAACAATAGGGCGGCGCCAGACAGGGGGGGCGGACAAGGCGACTGACCGAGCACAGCGCTGCCTCGACTTGGCTTCTCAGGGGCTCTACTCGAGAAGCTGCGCTTCGCTGATGTCGGAGAGAGCGCGTTTCACGGGCGCATGCCTTGGGAACATTCGGTGGCGCGTTTCGAACCGGGTGATAGGCCCCCCCCCTCTCCCAACACTCGGCGCCGTCGATCAGAACCAAGGGGGACTCCCCTCCCCCTTAACCCCCCCCCTCCCGAACCCTCCCCCCCGGCGCCGGCGCCGGCGCCGGCGCTGGCGGCCGCCAGAAGCGCTGACGGCGGGGACGCAGCGACGATGACCAGAGGCAGCCCAAAAGGGTGGAAGGAGGGGGGGGTCCAACCCCTCTCCCCGCGCCGGCGCAGGCGCTGGCGGCGGCCAACAGCGCCGACGGCGGGGACGCAGCCACGATTACCACCACTACCACCACCACCACTTCCACCACCACCACCTCAACCCACCACCACCACAAACCCACAACACAACCACCACCACCAGATCCACCACCACCACAACCACCACCACCACAACTCACCACTACCACCACCACAAAAACCCACCACCACTACCACCACCACCACAATCAACCACCCCGCCACCACCATCGCCACAACCACCACCACTACCAGCAGCACAACTAACCACCACCACCACCACAAACCACCACACAAACACCACCACCACCACCGCCACTACCACCACCAGCACCACCTCCACAAAACACCGCCACCACCACAACCCACCACCCAAACCACCCCCACACCACCACCAAACCGCCACCACCACCAAAACCAACCACCACCACAACCACCACTAACCACCACCACAGCACCACCAAACCACCACCACCAACACTAAACCACCACCACCACCCACCACCACCACAACCACCACCACAACAAACCACCACACCACCACCACCACCACAACCACCACCGCCGCCGCCACCACCACAACCCGCCACCAACACAAACCACCACCACCACCAACCACCACCACAACCACCACCACCGCAACAAACCACCACCACCACAACCACCACCACCGCCACCATCAACCACCACAACCCACCACCACCACCAACATAATCACCACGACAAACCACCACACTACCACCGCCACCGCCACCACCATCTTAACCCACCACCGCCACAAGTTTCACCATCACCACCACCAGAAACCACCGCACCACCACCACCACCGCCACCATCACCGCCACCACCACAACCTGCCACCACAACCACCACAACAAACACCACCACCAACCACACCACCACCAACCACCACAGCCCACCACCATCACCACCACCACCACCACCTCAGGGAGGCCCCAAGAGACGCCCAAGAGGCGCCCAGGAGGCTGCACAAATGCCCTTCAGAGGCCTCCGAAAGTCCTCCGACGAAACTCCAAGAGGCATCCATTAGGACTCTAGCCCAAAACCAAGGCACGGTGGCGGAGCGTCGTCGTCGTCCTCATCGTCGTCGCCGTCGTTCTCGTCGACGCTCCCCGCCGCCGCCGCCGCCCGCCGCCGCAGGCGCCCGCGCCGGCCCAGAAAAGGAAGTCGTCGTCCCCGCCGCCGCCGCCGCCAGCCGCCGCCGACGCAGGCGCCGGCCCGAGGAGAGGGAGATAGGACAAGCAGGGGAAGAGGGGGAGAAAAGGAGGGGGGGGTCGAACACCCCCCCCTTCCATCCACGGGGGGGGGGTCTCGTTCCAAATCCCCCCCCCTTCCAAGCGACCACAGAACGCGCTTTTCCTGATGTCGCAGCCGCCCGTGTCCGTCGCGCCGGCCGTCGTGGACCAGACGGGCCGCAAACACCCGCGCAGCCAACAACCAGTTGTGGACCTGGCTAGCCTGCCTGCTGTCCACGCGGCCGCCGCCGCCGCCCAGGTCGACGTCCTTGTCGTCCAGAAAAAATGCGGGCCTTCCCCGAGGGGTCAGCAGCTGGCCCCACTGGCCCGCGCCCGCAAAACCTGCAGGACGCTCCAGCGACTGCAGCCCGCAGGGACAAGGTCGTCGAGCAGCTCGCTGGTCTCGTCAACGTGCCCGCGCGCGACCAGGCTTTGGCGGCGGGGCCGCGGCCGACTATGTTGGTGCCTCGCTGGAAGCTCACCCGAAAAACGACGGCGGCCTCCGCCCAGTAGCCGTCGGCTAGACACTCCGCCGCCTGGTGGGAAAGTTCCTCTGCACGGAGGCAATGGTTCACGCGCAATCGGGGAGACAGTGACCCCAAAAATCGTGAAGTTGGGCATCTCGAGCGCTTTTCTTCAGAGCAGTGCGCGAAGACTTTCCCGCGCTGGCACCCTGGGCGGACTGGTGCTACGGCAGCCCCTCGCTGCTCTTCCTCGGCAAACAGACGCTGCGCTCCGAGCGCGGCGCCCAGCAGGGTGCCCCGCTAAGCCCGCTGCTTTTTTCCCTGGCACTCCAAGACTGCGCGGAGACGGTGGGCCGCAGCCTCAAGGAGCTCGCGAAGGACGCTGGCCTGGACCCCGCTTTCTGTTAATTATTTGGATGACGGCTGCGTGGCGAGCGACAGACAGGCCGCGTCTCGCTTCCTGCACCTCGTCGTGGCCGAGCTCGCAGCAGTCGGCCTCCACCTCAGCGCGGGGTTGGGCATGTGCGAAGTTGTCCCTGCGGCATGGGCAGACAGCGACGCGTCCGCGGCGGATGTCCCACCGGGCTTCCGACTGCGCTCCGACGACTGCTTCAAGCCCGTCGGCGCGCCCATCGGGAGCGACGAACCCTGCCAGCAACACGCGCCGAAACGAATAAACAAAGCAGCGGGGCTCCTGGACGCGCTGGCCGGCTTGCAGAACGCGCAGGTGGCTTTCCACCTTCTCCGGCAGTGCGCCTCCTACTGCAGGCTCGGCTACTCGGCGCGCGCGGTGCCGCCCTCCGCCCGCACAAGGCCCTGTTGGAGATGGAGGCCGCCGTGCGCTCCTGCCTGGAACAGTTGGCCCGCGCCTCCCTCCGCGACGAGTCCTCAAGCGCAGCTCCGCCTAGAAGCACTCGCCAGCTGGGGCTGCGAGGCGCGAAGCGCCTTCGCCGTGAGAGGCCATGCGCGCGGCCGATGCGCGCGGAGAGGAAACCGCCAGCACGGCGGACAGGATGGCCCAGCGACGCTCTATCGCCCTGCACCAGGAGACTGCGCGAGCAATTCTGCAGCGGCTGCAGCAGCCGCGGCCCGGGGCGACCGCGGCCCGCCTGGCCGCGGCGGCGGCAGTGCAGGCGGCGGCCGCCGCGTGAGGCACAGGGACAGACGGCGGGCGCCGAGGGCGACGAAGCGAGGGCTGGAGGAGGAGGAGGAGGAGGAGGAGGAGGAGGAGGAGGAGGAGGAGGAGGCGGCCAGGAAGGCGGCAGCGAGGACTGGGTAGAGGCCCCCCTAGAAGGAGCCAGGAGGCAACGCAAGACGAGCCTCGAGGAGGAGTGGGAGGAGGAGTAGGAGTAGGAGTAGGAGTCGGAGTAGCAGTAGGAGTGGGAGTAGTAGGAGGAGGAGGAGGAGGAGGAGAAGGAGGAGGAGGAGGAGGGGGAGGAGGAGGAGGAGGAGGAGGAGGAGGAGGAGGAGGAGGAGGAGGCGGCGGCGGCGGCGGCGGCGGCGGCAGCAGAGCAGGAGGAGACCGCAAAGGACACGACCATGACCAAGGCAGCTCTGGCGGAGAGCGGCGAGGTGGAGAAGGGCGTTATCAGCACGGTCTTGGGCACTCTTGCGGGCATTGCATCGCAAAAGACGAAAAGAAACGGCAAGTTCGTCATTCCCGGTGCTGTCATGATCAAGACCCGCCAGAAGAATGCGACCAACGCCGGGGAGCGCGAAAGATTCGGCAAAGTCGTCACGGTGAAGGCGAAGCTGGCCAAGCCCATCGTGCAGGCCTTCCCCGCGAAGGCCCTCCAGGACGAGTTCTGAAGGCCCCCTGCTCGGGGGCGTGCCCATCTTTCTTCATCGAGGATGGCCCAGGCACTTTTTGGCTTGTCCCTGTCGCCGCCACTGCTTGGCATTAGTGAGAAGACTCCTTCCCATCCGAAGGCGGTCGGGTCGCTTGCAGCTTGCGAAGGATCACTATGCGCCCTGTGCCCATTCTCGTGGCAGAGGCAAGGACGGTGACCAACCTGGGGGCAACTTGGGACGGAATGCTCGAATTGTCGCTTCTGGCTCATGCTGTTGGGCCCCTCTTGGGGCCGTCTTGGGGCCCTTCTGGGTTGCCTTGGGCACCTCTAGGGCCGTCTTGGGGATTTCTTGGGCCGTCTTCGCGGCCTCTTGGACGCCTCTTGGGCTGTCTTGGGGCCGCCCTGGGGGCCTCTTGTGACGTCGTGGAGCGCCAGAAGCTCGAAAAGTCGAGACTCCCCAGATCACTGAAACTTCCCAAAGACAATCGTTGGCTTTTGCCTCTTGGGGCCCTCTGGGCAACGCTCGTCGAATAATCTTGGACCGTTTGGGCGCATCTTGGGACGGAAGGCTGAACTTGTCGCGTTGGGCTGCTGCTCTCAGGCCCTTCTTGGGGCCGTTTTGGGGCCCTCGTAGGATGTCTTGGGCGCCTCTAGGGCAGTCTTGGGGCACTCTTGGGCCGTCTTGGGGGCATCTTGGGCCGTCTTAGGGAGGTCCTGGGGACCTCTTGGGACGTCGTTGTGCGCCAGAAGCTAGAAAAACCGTGATCCCCCAAAACACTGAAACACCCAAAGGCACATGTTGTTGTTTGCCTCTCGGGGCCCTCTGGGGAGCACTCGTCGAGTCCTGCTGTGCCGTCTGGGGACATCTTGGTACGGAAGGCTGAACTTGTCGCGTGGGGCTGCTGCTCTCGGGCCCCTCTTGGGACAGTCTTGGGGCCCTCTTGGGCTGTTTTGGGCGCCTCTGGGGCCACCTTAAGGCCCTCTTGGGGTCATCATGGGCGCCTCTTGGGCCATCTTGGGGCGATCCTGGGGGGCCTCTTGTGACGTCGTGGAGCGCCAGAAGCTCGAAAAGTCGATACCCCCCCAAAGTCATTAAAACACTGAAAGCCAATATTGTTGTTTTGCCTCTTGGGGCCCTCTGGGGAGAGCTCGTCGAGTCCCGTTGGGCCGCCTGGGAAAATCGTGGAACGGGAGGCTCGAATTGTCGCGTCGGGCTGCTGCTCTTGGGCACTATGGGGCGCCTCTCGGGCCGTCTTGAGGCAGTCTTGGAAGGCCTCTTGGGGCGTCGTGGCGCATCGGAAGCTCGAAAAATGAAGAACCCCCCAAACATTGAAAAACCGTCAGAAAATCAGTGGTTTTTGCCCCCTGGGGCCCACTGTGGGGCGCTCGTCGATTCCTCCTGGGACGTCTTGAAAACTATCTGGGGCCGTCCAGACGCCACGAGAGACATCTTGAAGCCTGCTGGTGTTTCTTCTTACGGCCGTCAGTGGGGCTGTCGGGCCTGGAGACGGTCCCTGGGGAGCCTGGAGCACCCATGGCGACACGAGGCAGCTGGGCGAAGGCCCCTGACCCGACTTTGCAATTGTACCCCGATAAACATATTCCCCCAAAAGTGCTTGCACTCAGGGTATCCCCCCTGTCTTCTCAGGAACTGGGCCGTGAGGCCAGTCTGGTGGCTATGTTGTTGCCGTCGCCGCCCCGCCGCCTCGTCGCCGTCCGGCGTCTGTCTGGGCCGTGTTGCCCGCCTGGCGGATATGTTGTCGCCGTCGCCGCCGCGTCGCCGCCTCGTCGCCGCCCGTCGTCTGGGCCGTATGGCCGGTGTGGCGGCTATGTTGTCGCCGTCGCCGCACCGTCGCCGCCTTGTCGCCGCCGCTGGTTTGCATCACGACGAGTGCGTACAAAGAAAACACGCCAACGGCGCGCTTTTAGATCGTTCAGAACATAGATTGCAACGCAACATAGCGTGCACCATGTATATTGCACAACCACATAGATTGCACCACGTGGATTGAACAGCATATATGGCATACGATATGTAAGCACGCATATATGTACATATACATATACATAGAATATACATATACCTATACATATACCTATACATATACCGAAACATATACATATACATATACATATACATATTCATAGACAAATACATATACAAATACTTATACATGTACATATACACGTACATATACACATACGCACATACACATACACATACACATACATTTACACAAATACATATACATCAGTATATACAGATATACATATACATGTATATATATGTACATCTAATACACAACCGCAGTTTTCATGTGTATATATGTGTATATTCCTGTTTCC
>CAUYUJ010022370.1:315695-358195 GCA_963575745.1 Prorocentrum cordatum
TATATGGTGCAACATAGATTGCGCAACATAGATTGCAACACACATGTTGCACTTGATGTGTTGCAGAGCGGAAGTAGCATCACATAATGCATACCAGGTTTTGTACACCATAGCTTGCTATAATCACTTTGTTTGGGGCCAAGCTGGCTAATAAAGCCTTACATATGCATTGAATACCTATGCACATAGGAAGCTGACCTAGCACGACTCCTGGTCCGTCCGGGGAGCCTGATTTCGGAGCGCCCCAGGAGGGGCCCAAGACAGCCCTAGATGGCCCCAAGACGGCCATGGAGGACCAGGAGGCCGACGAGCGCCCCCATACAGCCACGATGGGCCCAATATGGCCCAAGATGGGCACAAGACCTCCACTCCACGGCCCAAACGGGCCCCAGATGGCCCAACGGGGGCCCGAAGACGACTTCCAAGAAGCCCCCAGGAGGCAAAAATTATAGGTTTTCCTTATGTTTCGGTGCAATATTTTCGCATACTCGGCGTCTCGGTCTCGAGAGCGCCCGAGACGTCCGAGCCACCAGGACGGCCCAAGAGGGGCCCAAGACGACCCCAAGACGCTCGAAGAGGGTCCCTGCAAGGGCTCCAGACGGCCCAAGAAGGCCCCAAGACGGCCCAACTGGGCCCCAGACCGCCTCAGAACAGGCCCAAGAGGCCCAAAGATCGGCCTGAGGGACCAACACGGCCCCAGAGGGCCCCAAGACAGCCCAAGTGCCCCCCAATACGGCCTGAAAACAGCCTCAAAAGACCGCGAAGAGGGCCTCCCTCGGGACCCTACATTGTACGGCGACCGTCAGGATGCGTATGTATGTGTGTATGTGTGTATGTGTGAATGTATGTATGTATGTATGTATGTATGTATGTATGTATGTATGTAAGTATGTAAGTATGTAAGTATGTAAGTATGTAAGTATGTAAGTATGTAAGTATGTAAGTAAGTATGTATGTATGTATGTTTGTTTGTATGTATGTACGTACGTACGTACGTATGTATGTATGTATGTATGTATGTATGTATGTACGTATGTGCATACGTGCATGCATGTGTATGTGTATTGTGTGTGCGTGTGCGTGTGTGTGTCTGCAAGTAGAGTGAACTAGTGTGTACAAACGTGTGTGTACACACGCGTACCCATACTATAGGCCCACCTCTGTGTAGAGGGACGCGACTCATCTTCCCAACCTCCTGGGGCCCCGCGGGCACGGGCGGATGCCTTCGGCGGCGGCGCCACCGCGTGATCCCGCGGACCCGAGACGTCGGGGGCACCTCGCGGGGGGGGGGCGGGCGGCGGGGCCTCTGAACCCAGAGCCGTGCGAGGGGTACGGCGGGGGGGCCTTTCCCACAGGGCGAGGCGGGGGGGGCTTCCCACAGAGGGCCTCCGGGGAGGCCTCTCCTCCTCCTGCTCCTCCTCCTCCTCCTCCTCCTCCTCCTCCCCCTCCTCCTCGTCCTCCTCCTCCTCCTCGTCCTCCTCCTCCTCCTCCTCCTCCTCCTCCCTGGCAGCCTCCGCGGCCCCGCAGGAGGCCGCCCGCCCTCGCAGAAGGCCGCCCCCCTGGCGCCACCCACCCTGTGCGCGCGGCCAGCTCTGAATGCTCGGTTCGCTTTTGGGCCTCCTGGGTGCGGTGCCACGTGTTCAGAGTGGCCACGTGATCTGCGACAGCCGCAAGCGCGTTGCATCCCGACTCGTTGGGTCTGCGTCGGCCGCTTCGTAAGCAACGTCCGAGATCTTGACTCCAACTTCCACAAACGACTGCGGCCCAGTCTGAACGGCGGCACAAAAACCTGTGCCTGGACGCCTTATCACTTATCATGCGCAAAACGGGAATTCCGAACAACGGAAAGCGGTATACCCCAAACTCAGTTTCGCCAAACATATAAGTCTGGAGTTGCTGGAAATTAAAGATGGCATCGTCGACTCTCAATATAGGAGCTAAATCCACACTTTCCGAAACGACGTTCCAGAAAATCCGAACCCACAAACACGAATTCCGGAAACTATGGGATCGCTGCCTGGCGATGAGGCGTCATGGAATGGACATCTGTGTCGCCGTTAAGATTCTAAATTACCCCAGCGCGACCCTACCTAGGAGTTGGAGCCCCTAGGAAAGCAGCAGTAGTAGTAACGGTAAACGCCGTCCTCCTCCTTCTCCTCATCGTCGTAGTTGCCTTTGCTTTTGCTTGTTTTCGTTGTTGCTTTGTTTTGTTGTTGCTTTGCCTTCGCACAAACACGCATGTTTCTGCATTCGCTCACCGGGTGGGCTCTCTGATCGTACTGTTGCACATTGATTTTGCTTTGCCTTTCCTTTGCTTTGCTTTTGCTTTTGCTTTGCTTTGCTTTGCGTTGCTAGTGCATTGCTGTTGCTGTTGATGTTGCTGTTGCTGTAGCTAAATTAAGCCAAGCTAAGCTAAGCTAAGCCTTTTGCTTTTGCTTTGTTATGCTTGATTTTGCATTTACTTGTGTAGTGACCTTGGCCTCTACGTGCTCGGCGTGGGACGCATGGTAGGGACCTCGGCCACTAGTGCATGTCGTTGGACGCTTGGTAGGGACCTCGGCCGCTACGTGCAAGTCCTGGGACGTCTTGTACGGACCTCGGCCTCTAGCGCTGGTCGTGGAACGCTTTGTAGTGACCTCGGCCTCTACGTGCTCGTCGCGGGACGCTTGGTAGGGGCCCCGGCCATTAGTGCATGTCGTTGGACGCTTGGTAGGGACCTCGGCCACTACGTGCAAATCGTGGGCCGTCTTGTAGGGACCTCGGCCTCTAGTGCTGGTCGTGGGACGCTTTGTAGTGACCTCGGCCTTTACGTGCTCGTCGTGGGACGCTTGGTAGGGACCTCGGCCACTAGTGCATGTCATTGGACGCCTGGTAGGGACCTCGGCCACTACGTGCAAGTCGTGGGACGTTTTGTAGGGACCTCGGCCTCTAGCGCTGGTTGTGGGACGCTTTGCAATGACCTCGGGCTCTACGCGCTGGGCGAGGGCGCGATGTTAGTCGAGTGCAGTGCTGGCGGGGCTTGAGCGCCGGTGCTGGCGTCTCAACAGGCCGCGGGAGGAAGTTCAGGGAAAAGAACGTCGCTGGTGGGGCGTTAGTGGGGAGTTGTGCCCCCTCGCCGCTGCTGTTGCCGTTGCTTTGAGCTAGTGCTTTGCATTGCCTTTGCTTTTGCTCTTGCTTCTGCTTTTGCCTCGGCCTTCGAGCTCGACGGGGCGCCCTCGACGGGGGCTCGGCGGGGCGTCCTCGACCTGGACCTCGCCCAACGGGGGCCCGGCGCCCGCGCGGGCACGGCGGGGGCTCGGCTGGGGCCCGGCGCCCGTTCACTCGCGCGCTCGCGCGCGTCTAGGAACCGCCGTATTGCGGCTGCAGGCTGCGCAGCACTGCAGATTGGGCGTTGGATGGCGGAGAGCAACGCGCGTTCGTTGCCGATGATCTGGAACGCGTGCGCGGAGAGAGCGCTTCGTCGGAGCTGGGGGGCTTTCTTCGCATCGCCTTGGGGCCTCCCGTTGCGCAATCGCTCGTACTCCTGGACCGTTTCTGTGTTCGTCCGCGACCCATGGTCGTTCATCCACTCCATGTGGATCTCTTGCATGTGGGAACTCGTGAAGATCGCGTCGGAAGCCAGGCCTGGCGCGCGGCGCAGTTGATTCGCGCGCTGCTGCTCGACGATTCGCAAGAACTCTTCCAGCTTCTGCCTAGGAACCTCCGCCTCCACCGCGGAACCTCGAGCCATCCGAGAAACGCCCGGCCGAACCGCGGCCACTCTGCCGAACAGGAACTCTCTGCGGATCTTCTCGAGCACCTCCTGCAACGCTGCTTCGGCGGAGGCATCGTTGCCGAAGATGGCGTTGATGCGGGGCGTAGCGGGCCTGAGCGCCACGTTGGAAGAGGCGGCAGGCTGCGCAGCGCTGCGCGGCGGGCTGCGCGGCGCTGCGCGGCGAGCTCCGCGGCGCGTCAACTCGGTCGCGCTGGCAAGCAGCGCAGAGAAGGTGGACCGTGCAGCACCACCTGGCGGGGGTTTCTTCGAGTTGCGCCCCTTTAAAGTGTAATAGAAATTCCACTCCTTGGTCACGTTGGCGTCGATCCTCTCGTTGGTCAGGAATTCCGTGCCTGGCAGGTTGAGGCGACGCAGGAGTTGTAGTCGAACTTGTCCCTTGAACGCGATAGGATGCTCACTGATGCGCGCAATTCTTCAAACCGAGAAGCAGGCAACGCGAAGATGATGTCATTCATCTCCTTGCGCCGGGTCTGATAGAACGGATCCATCAAGTTTGGCCCCATCCACTCTGCGTCGACGCTGGACAGAAGTTCTGCGCCAAACCGTGTGAAGAGCACGTGGGAATAGCGATCCAAGTCGCAGGCCTTCTGGAGAACGTCCATGGCCGATTTGAACGTCTGAGTCTGACAACTACCCTTGGCCGAGATGTAGAAGGCGACCGGAGCGGTCAGCGCAGCGCTCGCCATATCTGCCAAGGTTCTCTGGGTGATCCTGCCATCGGAGAGATCTGCCACTAAGGCGATATCGGTGCGAGGCTCAGTCAGGGCGTCCACTATCGTGGTTTTGCCGGAGTTAAAGACGCCCTCGAGATCTTCCAATGATGTCCTTGCCAGGCCCAACATCTTTGGACGACGCAGAGCGTAGAACTTCGCCTCGGTAGACAACTAGGATACGCTTCGTATCCTGTTCACGCGAAGGGCGCTTCCCTCTGCGGGGAGGTGGGCTGCGCAGCGCCGCCGAGGCATCCCCGCTGGCGCTGCGTGGCCCTGCTGGGAACGTGGGCTGCGCAGCGCCGCCGCTCCTGCGGCGCCTGGCCTCAACTCGGCGAGGGTCATCAGCATGATCGTCGTCGTCGTCGCCGCGACGACGGCGCGCGCGGCCGCGCATGCGGCCAGGCTCGCGGCGACCGCCGCCTTTACGCAGATAGATCACCTCCGCCGCTGTCAGAGGCCTGCCTCGGCGCGACACGGGGCGGGGCCTCGCCGGCGGCCCGAGCTGCGCCAACTCATCCCAGATGTCCAGTGGCCCCAGCTGGGAACATTCGGCAACCTCGAACCACGAGTTGCACCTCTCCAGCCAGTCGTCGTCTTCATCGCGCCACCACCTGCTGCGCGCAGGGCGGAGGCGCATGTGCTGGATGACGCGGTCTTGCTCCGCCTGATCGACAGGCCCGAGTTGCCAGCTCGGTCGTTCAAGACACTCCACAAGCACGCGAGATCGTTGTCGATCATGTGGGTCAGCTGCAATTCCCGAGAAGCAACGCGCTTGCCATCCCGCCCGCTCTTCTCAGACGTCAAACGGACGTTCGCCTCAGGCATCCCCATCTCGAGCAAGCCTGTGCTCCGGATCAGCCTGGCGACCGACGCCTCTACCCTCCCCAAGCGGGCGCGGCGCGACTGCCACGTGCCCCGCGTCGTGCGACTGACGAAATGCATGTCCTGAAGGCCGAACTCAGCCGCAAAGAGCACAACGAACGCCCAGAAGCCCTCCTCGACAGCCGTGTACATCACGCTGCCCGCTGATCGTCGTTCCGCTTGGACGCGACGTCGCCCACATCGATGGCCACAACAGGCGGGGTGGGCTGTGCAGCACCACCTGGTGCCGAGGCGGGCTGTGCACCACCTCTGAAAGCCTCCCTCCGCCAACCGCGGGACATGAGCGTGAGCGGATATGTGGCAGGGCCTCCGGGCTTGAATCGAAACGGCTACGGGAGGCACTGCTTGCGGGGGTTCCAGTCCGGCCGTCGAGGCTAGCTCGGCATCTGTCGCACATTGCTTTTGCTTTGCCTTTCCTTTGCTTTGTTTTTGTTTTTGATTTGCTTTGCTTTGCGTTGCTTGTGCTTTGCTTTGCTGTTGCTGTTGTTGATTTGCCTTTCCTTTGCTGCTATGCTATGCTATGCTATGCCATGATATGAAACACTATGGTATGTTATGCTATGCTATGCTATGCTATGACATGCTGCGCTATGCTGCGCGATTCTATGCTGCGCTAGGCTGCGCTATGTTATGATAGGGTATTGTATGATATGCCATGATGCGTTATGTTATGATATGGTGTGCTATGCTGCGCTATGCTATGCTATGCTATGCTATGCTATGATATGCTATGCTATGTTGCGCTATGCTATGTTATGCTGGGTTATGCTATGCTATGCTGGGCTATGATATGATATGCGAAGCTAGGCTAAGCTAAGCTAAGTTACAGCTACAGCTGCGCGAAGCTAAGATGAAACTAAGCTAAGCTAAGCCAAGCTAAGCTAAACTAATCTAAAATGAGATACGCAAAGCTACGGCAAGGGGGTGCAACTGGGGGAACCGCGGGGCGGGGACCGGGGGAACCGCCCGGGGCGAAGCGCATTGCCCGGCCCCTGTAAGCCCAGCGAGTAAGAACCCTCTAGGCAGAGCCTAGGTAGGGAACAAATGTAGTTGTTGAAATTGTCTGAAACGGTCGACTCAAAACCAACGTTATTAAAATCGGCATGCAACGCACGTTCGTCGAATTATTGTGAATTCCATCGCTAGTTCGACCGCTGGCACCACAGCCTGTTGACACCACGACCCATTACGACCTCGGAAGGTCACATAATTAATTGCGCGCGCTGCCACACATCGCGCCCGGCGATGCGTGGCGCACGGTTATCTTCGCGCCCTCGCGCTCTCTCGCGCCTCCCCCCTGGGGGACGGGCAGCTGCTACCCCAGGCCGCGATACGCGAGGCATAATTTTTTCGCACCCCCACAGGTGGCCTTGGGAAACAGCCGAAGGCTAGCGGCGCGCAATGCCTGGACAGATGTTGGTCGGGCTCTGCAGCACTCTCAGATAGGCACGGCTGCAGAACTCTCGAGGCCGAAAGAGGGGCCGAAGACCACCCGCAAGCGTGGCGGGCAGCACCCTGGTATCAGGAACAAAGCGGCTCACTGCGCTGGCGTCGCTGCTGTAGGCTGCGTTCTTGCCTGCTGCCCAACTGATGCATCTGGGCGGCCCGCGTCAAGCCAGCGCACCTGCGCACGGCACGGGCCGTGCTGCTGCCCACCAGGCAAACGCAAAGTGCTGCTGCCCAATGCAAGGCTGCTTCCACTTCCTGCAGAATGCTGGACGCATCACTGGAATCGTCAAAGCGGGCTGAGAAGTGGGCATGGGGCTGGACCCAGATATGCGACGTTGTTCCAAACAGCAATCCCCAGCAGTCCCGACCCAATCCCCAGGGCCGGCTTTTCGTCCCGGGTCGTCTTTTGACAACCTCGGGGCCTGGCAAACGCCCCTGGAGGCTGAAAATCGGCAAAAACCAACCGTCGTGAACTTTTCGCGACGCGAGCATGTCTGTGGACGCATCGTCCGACGGCTTCCAGCTGCCCGCGGCCCGCCTGGCACGCCAGCGCCCTCGGGTCCTCGTTCCCTCTCCGTGTCCGAGTCGATGCCTGCAGGGCGGCGCTGCTCCTCCACCTGCAGGTCGAGCGGGGGGGCCCGAGCGCACACCCGTGCAGAGAGCGTTGGCTCGTGACGGAGCGTGGCGGCCAGCGCAGGCACAACACCCTCGCTCCATGGCAAGACATGCTCGCGCCGTGAACCAAAACAAAGATTTGCTCTCTTTGTTCTCATTGCCCTTTTCGGCCTCCGAGGGCTCTGACTGGGACCCGGGGCCGTCAACACACGGCCAGGGACGGGACTTCCGGGAACCGCGTATTGCACAAAATCAGGACATCGCACGTCTAGGGACGCACCTCGCTCGCTCCAGACGCGCCCGCTTCCCCGCCCACTGCTCCCCTTCGCGCTCGGCCTCACTCCTCCTTCCACAATTCCACAATTGGATCATCACTCTCCTCTCTCTCTCTCTCTCTCTCTCTCTCTCTCTCTCTCCCCCGACGACGTGTTGAGAATGTCGCGCCCCCCTCGGCGTTTTGTCTCCTTAACACACAGGACTCTCCAAAGGTGATCTTCCGCATGTGTCATTTCAATCCGATTTTTTCGGTCCGTCCACAATGGTGCTCACGCTGCAACGTTGGGTTAATTTCCGCATTCTCGGTCCTTCAAAAAGGGGCTCCCGCTGCAACATGGACATCCTGTCCACATTGCCAATCCTTCTCAACGGTGATCCCGCTATAGCCTTGGCTTCATCCCGCGGTTCGGTTATCAAGCATGATGCTCCCGCTTCGGCGCTGACCTCATTCCAGTGCTTCTGTCCTTATCAAAAACTCTCGCGCTGCATCTAAGGCATCACGTCCGCTATGCGATGGCCACCTTGCTCTGCAATGCTGTAGTATGCAATGCGTGGCGATGCAATGCCGTAACATGTTTTATTTTGTAGCGCGATAATATGGCAGGTTGAATAACGCTATGTCATACGCCGCCATGCGATGTCATGTCTTGTTACGCAATCCTATGATATGCAGTGCTTGGCTACGCAGAGCCACACCATGCTATACAATGCTACGCTCTGTCAATCCTCCCTACAACGTGCTATGCCATGCAATGCTGTGCGGCGTTTACCCTTTTGGGACCATTGCCTTTTTCGACACAAGGTGATGAGAATAGAGAGGACTCTTCGGAATGGTAAGGGATTGGAGGGAGGGGTAGGACGTCAAATATGACGCGAACGCACCTAGCTTGTCCCCCCCTGTCCTCTCTGCGCCGCTACCCCGATCGCCCCTTCACTCTCTCCCACCCCATCCCGCCCTGCCCTTGCCCCTCTCCGCTGAGCATCGGCCCTCGGACCCCTTCCAAGGCCGAGCTGCGCCCGGCCCTGCGAGGCGATGAGAGCAGGCAAACAGTATATCTCTGGTCTGCATTGAGGTCTGGATCCTGTGTTCTGCGGCAGTCCGTTCCCAGTGATGGCGCTGGCTCCACAAAAAGATGCCGTCTGAGAAAGCGCAAACGAATTCACGCAAATCAATATCGAATGCAATGTCGTATCGCACCACTCCGTCACTTCACCACACATGCGGTCGACTTTCATACCATACAACAGAACATCGGATTCAGAAAATGATCGGAAATCTGGGCCAACGTCCCGGAAATGTCTGAAACCACGCCTGGGCAAATTACTGCTGTCAACGCTGGAAAGGCCACAAGGCTCAAGGAACTGGGCCAGTTGTCCGGCAAATTGGTTAAGAAACGCTGGCCCAGCGGTTCGGGAAGAGGTTTCTCAACCAGCTGCTCGGCTGTATGTTTCACACCCCGACAATTAGTCAATCCCGTGGGCACGCCACAATCTGACTCGGATGTGAAATTCGTCTCGCCACTGCCGAACTACATGCCAGCCGCTCATGTTCTAAGCAACCTGGAACCGTGCAGTACATGTCATGTCGTCTGTGAACGCGATTGGGTCGCTCAGTGTGCACCTCGCCCATACCGACGAGAAAGGAAAACAACTGGTTTGGCAACCACTGGGAACCTTTTCAACTTCAACTCGCATGCTCTTCAAATCTGTATGCATTCATAGCACGGCATGGTTCCACCTTTATTTGCAATCTGCATTTGCAGCATCCCAACGTCACGCCAAGAGCGCCCCGAACAATTCCGAGTAATTCGCCTTATCCATAACATGTTTCTGTCCGTCAATACGGTCACCAGCAACTCCTTTCCCCCCCTCAGTTGCCTTCTGAGGTCGTACGGAACAAACACACTTCGCCAGGATAAACATCTCCTTTACCAGTAACGACGCCGAACTGTTAATCGCACAGTGTGGCCCTTGCTGTGTTTCATGTATAGCGTGTAGCGCCACCCGGTCACCTTCACAATTGCCAAGATTATTGGAGTCGCTGGTGATATTCATGTTCATCAGGCTCGCCACTATCGTACCCCGTGTGCGCCAATGGTGTCACGATCGGCTACCATGAATCTCTTACTCATCACGGCATTGGCACCATCTTCGCAAAAAACGTGTGCGTGTCTGCGAACGCAATTACGCACGAAATGCTGGAATGGCTGCCGTGCCCGAGCCAATAAGTTGGTGAGTTGGCATTGCATGGCAGGCGTGCGCTGTGGGGCAACGGGCCCGACAGCTGCCGTCCAAGTGGAGCCACGCGGGGCTGCGAGATCTGAAATACGCCTCCCGGCCCGAGGGGCACGGGGTGAAATGGGGGCGGGAGGGCTTGAGCGGAGGGCTGGAAGGAGGGAATTCTATTCTGCCATATCCTCTGGCGTGTGGACCTGCTGCTGGGCGGGGCACGCTTGACGGAAGGAGGGAGGGCGGCGCGGAGGGCGGGGCGGGGCGGGGCGGGGCGGAGTTGGAGTGGAACGGACCACGCGGGAGTGGCGCAGCGCCGACGGGAGATGGCAGCGACCAGGCGCATCGCTGCGCTGCCACCTCGGGGAGATCCACAGGCCAGGCTGCCTGCGAGGCCGCCTGCGCGGCTGGCCGCTGCGCGACACCGCTCTTCTGGCGGTGGCGAGGGCGAGGGCGGCGAGGGAGCTGCGCTGCTCTCCCCGTGCTCCTGCGTCAGCGGGGGCACGGGGACATGACTGGTCTTGTCTGCTGGAGGGGGGTTCATCCTCGATCGGCGCAGCACGGCCAGGACGAGCTCGGGGCGCGTCGGGGCTGGAGGGTGCCACTGCCACTGGACCTCGTGCGCACAAGAAGTCTGGAGCCCGCTGGCAGGCCTAGTTGGACAGCACGGCGTGGCGAAAGATCTGGCGACGCTGTCTGCCGACCATGCGCCTCCCCCGCCCCTCCGATCGCCTCCCCTCCCGATCGCATGTGTGCGGCGCGCACAAGGGGGCGGGGCCAGGGGGGGGCACCCTTCTCAGGAGGCAAGGGGCTCCCCAGGAGGGGAACGAAGATTCCCGAGAAGAGGAGCGAGACCCCTGCATGCATCCGACGATGGGACTTTTTCCGATCCGAGGCCCCAGGCCTCGCGGCCATCTCCCCCCAGGCAGTCTTTATCCCGGACCAGGTGTCGATGCTCCTGGTGCCCGACGGGGGCCCCCAGACTCCAAAGGATAGGAAGTACCACCACACCGAAAAAGAACATAATCCTTCGGATGTCTGGGTAGAGAGCAGAAGGGCTCCTGAGACGCCCCCTGCCCTCCCGATGCCGCCCCAACCTCTCGCGCCACCTTCGTGGGCTCGAGGGAAACACATTCTGGAAGAAAGGGCCCCTAGTCACTGGTGCATCGCCAATGCGTCGGCGATACATCGGGGATGCGGCGCGATCCTCTGACCCATTTTGCTCAGATCCCATATGGGAGGTCTAGGGCTCCTGGACAGGGGGGGGGCCTGCACAGGACTGGCCGTCCACCATGAGTAGTTCCTGACAGCCTGGGGGCATCGGGAGAGCCCCGAAAGAGCCAGAAAGACCCAGACATCCAACGTCAAACATCAACGCAATTGTTTCTGAGTTTTCAACCTCTAGGGGCCCGATTCGGGCTCCGTCGGGACTTCTGGAACCTCCGTGCTGACAAAAATCAAACGTTCAGGACATTGGATGTCCAGCATCATGACGGCCCGGAAGCCCAGGGAGGGCCTCGAATGAGCCACACAGACAGCGAACACACAACTCCAGGGCACCGTTATTCCAGGCCTTCCCAGCCATCCAGCGTCTCGATCTTTCCAGCACAGGTTCTCCGGACGAGCCCAAACCCTTCTTCGTGGGCACCCTTCCCATCCCGAATTGTGTTCTACTGCCGCAGGGCCCGAACCTGGCCCACCGTGGCCGAAAACAACGGGAGGCCCCCGCCTTGACTTTGTCAGGACCTTGGCCGCATCGCTCTCGGGCCGTGTGCCTCGGCGGGCTTCTCTGGCGGCAGCCGCTCGGGCCGATCTGTAGGCACCCCAAGAACGCTCTTGGCGAGGCGCAGCTGCTGGCAGGCATCCCGAGGCGGGAAAGCCCGGGCGGCCAACAGAGACCCACAACAAAAGAAACACCGGCGGCATCCCGCGAGGCGTCGGGCGCGCCGCAAAGGGGGGGGGGCAGGGAGAGGGAAGGGGGGGGGTATTCTGGCCCGAGGCATGTGCGCGGATTTGGACGCCCGAAATGGGTACCGAAAAAATGGGTACGATGCCCAACAGCAAATGTTGTCCCAAACCAACAGCGGCCGCTGTTGGGCGGGCGGCCTCCTGTCTCGAATGGACACAAGCCGCGGCGGCGTGGACAGCGGATCTTGTTCAAAACGAACAAGGTCCGCTGTTGGGCATAGTACCCATTCTTTCAGTACCCATTTCGGGCGTCCAGAGCGGACGAGTGAGGACCACTGGGATGTATTGGCCGGACCGACAAAGAAAACGAGGGCCATGAATCTGGCAGATTTCGTGGCCCCGGCGATGCCCCCCCTGGTCCCCACCCCGCTCTCTGGACACCCCCGGAGGAGCGAGGGTGGCTCCCTGGCGATCCTGGGCCCCTGGGCCCTGACTAATTTCTTGAGATCCGAGGTCGCGAACAAATGATTAGGATTATGTTGCATCTTCGGGGGAGCGTGTCTGTCCCGTCGAGCGCCTATCCGCGTCGAATCCGTGTCGAATCCATGTCGGACTCGTCGGATCCGCATCGAAACCACGTCGAATCCGCGTCGAATCCACGCCAAATCCGCGGCTGGTCCACTCGGACACAAGGAAAGACAAAGACTTTCGGGGACAGACTCGGCCCCACGAAGATGCAAAGTAATGAACATAATAAAGGTTACACCCGAGAAAATCCTCAATCATGGTTTGAAGGTTCGTGATATGGATTTTGAGATCGATAATGACACCAATAGTTGGATCGATCGTATAAGGACGATAATAAGGTCGATCGTGAGACCGATCGTGAAGTGGATTCAGTTACATCGATAGTGAGATCGATCGTGAGATCGTTCGAGCGATCTGTAGTGGGATCGATTGTGAGATTAATTGAGAGGTGACAACTGAGATCGATGGTGAGACCGATCGATAAGGAGATCGACCAAGAACCCGGGAACATGGAAAACCGGGAACCCCACCGCCCACCGAAATCGGTCCGGAACCAGCAACTGGGAACCCAAGAACCCAGAACCGGGAACCCAGGAACCTGGCCGCCCACCGAAATCGGCCCGGAACTTTCGTCGCCAAATCTTTCATCTTTCAATCTCCGCTAGGACCCCTCCAGTGCAAGCACTGATTGGGGAACCATCGCTGCATTTTTCGAGACGGATCCAGCCGTGAAGGCCCCAGGGCCCGAAAGCAAGCGACAACGCCCGGTGTGGAAAAATGCGATGCTGGGAACAGAGGGTCGAAACGCACGACGGCTTCCGCGAGCCGCCCAGCACGGGGCCCCGGCCCCCCGCCAAGGGATTGGAGGTCTAGAAAATGGGCACCAACACCAGCACAGAGGGGGTTTGCCTCCATGGGGTCACCTTGGGTCACCTTGGAAGCCAGAGTATTACCACCATCACCGAGATCGGGATCTTCTTCCCTCGCTGGAGGCACACCGCCGATCTTGTTGGTGTCAACCTCTAGGCCTGCGAAGGGAGGAGGGGGGGGGTCGGCGCAGCGCGCGCCCGCGCAGCACCGACGCCGCCGCTGTGCCGTCGCGGCCCCACCTCCGGGGACGGCAGGGCGGGCATCTGGGCGAGCTCGGCCTGCTCCTTGGGTGGCCTGCCGTGGGCGAGGGAGGACTATACGCGCCGTCACGAAGCAAGCGGGTCCTGACGGAGACGAGCCCTGCGGGGCCCTCCGCGGGCCCCGGGGCCGTCAACCAGACGACTCGGGGTGAAGAGCTGGCTCTGGGCGAGGTCCCCCCGGCCAGGACCCGTGTCCCTCGGGACCCGTGCGCTTCATGCCGAGCGCGTTCGATCATGCGCCCCTCGTTACCCCATCGGCCCTGGGCGGTCTCCTGGCGGCCTTCTGGCGGTCTCCTGGTGGTCTCCTGGTGGTCTTCGGCGGGGGAGCAGTACGGCTGCGTTGAACCAGGGGTCCCTGATCGAGCACCTGACGGAAAAGCGTGAGGAAGAACCCGGCACCGATAACTACCGCTGCCCTCTCCTGAGAGGCCCTCGGCGCCACGGCTGGTTTCGCTTGGGAGCCCTGGGGGCAGAACGCGCCCCCAGAGAGGTCCGGGGAGTAGCGGTATGGGTGTCTTCTCGCTCTGGGCGAAGCTGGACCTCCAATGGTCTCCCAAGAACCACAGGGGTGGAGCTGTGCCACAATGTTCTGCCTCCTGGGGCCCGTTTCGGGCCCACCCAGAAGACAGCTCGGGAGGAAGCACCAGTCCTGGGGTGTCTAAAGGTGCGGGCCGGGTGCGATGCATCGAACAAATCGAAGCGCCAGACTTCTGGGGACGACAGGGTGGATAGCACAGGGGAGGTCAACCAGCAGCCGGTCTTCCCAGCGCCTGCCGGCGCCGGGAGCGGCCGTGCGTCGAGGAGCGCGCCGGGCGGTGGGGCCGAAACCAGCTGCATGCAGCAGATGTCGTATACCGCCCTGTTCCCGTTCCCCCCCGTGTCCAGAGCGCAGAAGGACTAGCACGACGCTCCCCTTCGAGCCGTGCGTCCGAGGAGCACATGCAGAGCACAGCAACACGTGTGGCAATCCATCGCCACCCGAGCAGAGGATGGCCAGAATGCGCCCGCTGCTGGGCTCTTCCAGGAGATTTCTGAGCGTGCGCGTCGCCCCTGCGGGGCCGACGCACAGACAGCCGGTAGCACTCGTGTGTTGGGGTGATGCCGACTGTCGGCCGATCCGGGCCGCGGCAGCGAGTCGAGGTTCGAGGCTCGGGGCTTGTACTGGCTTTTTGCCCCGCCTTCGGCCTGGGCGCTTTTAGTCGTCACGGCTGGGCCCGCCTGGACATTCTCGAGCAGCCCTGGACGGGTCGGTCGGCCGATTTCTTACCCCCAGACCCAAACACCCTGCGGCTTGAGCAAGACCGAGACGGCGCGTTATTCGCCATCCAGGGCCTCTGAATTCCAGAAGGCCTGCAGAACCCTCGGAACATCAATAGCGATTCAGGATGCAACGCAAGCCCGTGGGGATGCAAGAAACACAGCCAGACTTAACAACTGCCCGAGACGTACCCCGCGCCTTCTCCACGCGAGGCGAATATTCAGATGAACGTTCCATGGGACACATGCTGCGATATGTGCAGCACTCTGACACCCATCGCAAAACAATGTCGAGCCACGCGCGGCCACGTCTCACAGGTTGCGCAGCTCGCAGCCCCCGAGGGAGCCGCGAGGTCTCAAACGGCTCTGCGCTGCCCTCACCTCCGCCTCGCCTCCGGGGAGCCGCAGCCCCCGAGGGGGCCGCGAGGTCTCACATGGATCTGTGCTGCCCTCACCTCCGCCGCACCTCCCAGGAGCCCACGAAAAAGGCAACGGTTGAACAGCTCGCAACCCCCGACGGAGCCGCGAGGTCTCAAACGGCTCTGCGCTGCCCTCACCTCCGCCATGCATCCTTGAAGCCCAAAAACAATAACGAGAAATGCACAGCTCGCAGCCCCCGAGGAAGCCGCGAGGTCTCACATGGATCTGTGCTGCCCTCACCTACGCCACGCCTCCCATGAGCCCACGAAAAAAGGCGACGGTTGCGCAACTCGCAGCCCCCGAGGGATTCGCAAGGTCTCAAATGGATCTGCGCTGCCCTCACATCCGCCTCGCCTCCGAGGAGCCCAGCAACAAAAAAAGGAGAAATGCACAACTCGCAGCCCCCGAGGAAACCTCGAGGTCTCAAATGGATCTGCGCTGCCCTCACCTTCGCCACGCCTCCCAGGAGCCCACGAAAACAAGGCGACGGTTACGCAGCTCGCAGCCCTCGAGGAAACCGCGATGTCTCACATGGATCTGCGCTGCCCTCACCTCCGCCACGCCTCCCAGGAGCCCAAGAACAAAGAGACCTGCACAGCTCGCAGCCCCCGAGGGAACCGCAAGGTCTCAAATGGCTCTGCGCTGCTCTCACCTCCGCCGTGCCTTCGGGGAGCTCACGAAAAAAAACGACGGTTGCGCAGCTCGTAGCCCCCGAGGGAGCCGCGAGGTCTCACATGGATCTGTGCTGCCCTTACCTCCGCCGTGCCTCCCGGGAGCCCAATAACAAAAGGGACGGTTGCGCAGCTCGCAGCCCCCGAGGGAGCCGCGAGGTCTCACATGGATCTGCGCTGCCCTCACCTCCGCCGCACCTCCCAGGAGCCCACGAAAAAAGGGGCGACGGTGGCGCAGCTCGCAGCCCCCGAGGGATTCGCAAGGTCTCAAATGGATCTGCGCTGCCCTCACCTCCGCCACGCCTCCCAAGAACTTACGAAGGTGGCGACAATTGCACAGCTCGCATCCCCCAAAGGAACCGCAAAGTCTCACATGGATCTGCGCTGCCCTCACCTCCGCGGTGCCTCCCAGGAGCCCACGAAAAAAGAAAGGAGACGGATGCGCAGCTCGCAGCCACCGAGGGAACCGCGAGGTCTCAAATGGATCTGTGCTGCCCTCACCTCCGCCGTGTCTCACAAGATCCCACGAACAAGAAGGCGATACTTGCGCAGCTCGCAACCCCCGAAGGAGCCGCGAGGTCTCAAATGGATCTGCGCTGCCCTCATCTCCGCCACGCCTCCCAGGAGCCCACGAAAACAAGACGACGGTTGCACAGCTCGCAGCCCACAAGGGAGCCGCACAAGCTCAAATGTATCTTCGCTGACCTCACTTCCGCCACGCCTCCCACGAACCCACGAAAAAAACGACGGTTGCGCAGCACGCAGCACCCGAGGGAGCCGCGAAATCTCAAATGGATCTGCGCTGCCCTCACCCCCGCGGTGCCTCCCAAGAGGGACTGTGCCGGGTAACCGTGAATTAAAGTCAACAACGAAATGTCAACAGCGTACTGTCAACCGCGTAGTTTCAACCGCGTGGTGACAACTGCGTAGTGCCAACTTCGTAGTGTCAACCGCGTAGTGTCAACGGAGTAGTGCCAACAGCGTAGTGTCAACAGTGTAGTGTCAACAACGTAGTGTCAACAGCGTAGTGCCAACAGCGTAGTGCCAACAGCGTAGTGTTAACAGCGGGGTGCCAACAGCGCAGTGTCTTTAGCGCAGTGTCAGCAGCGCAGTGTCAACAATGTAGCGTCAATAACGCAGTGCCAACAACGCGCGGTTTCGGCGATGTTCAACAAACCCATTCCCGGCAATTCTGGGCGCGACAGGCAGCAGCGCAGTGTCAACAGCGCAGTGTCAGCAGCGTAGTGTCAGCAGCGTAGTGTCACTAGCGCAGTGACGACACCGCACGGGCGTGGGAAACATAGTGTTTCCTATGCAGTCTGTCCTGCACAGCGTTTCCTACACAATGTGTCCTGCGCAATGTTTTCTGCGTAGTGTCTTCTGTGTACAGTCGTGCTTCCTGCGTAGCGTTTTCTGCGTAGTGGCTTTTGCGCAGTGTGTCCTGCGTAGTGTTTTTCTGCGTAGTGCTTCCTTCGAATCATGTCCTGCGTAGTGTTTCCTGTGTGATGCTCCCTGCACAGTGTTTCCTGCGTAGGGTTTCATGCGTGGTGTTTCCTGCGTAGTGTTTCCTGCGTAGTGTTTTTTCCCAACCATCCTGTGGTGTTGGGTCCTCGTTTTGAAGAGACAGCGCCCCGCGTCCACTCCTCCCGCTGCCCCCTTCCTCCTCCCCCTCCTTGCCTCTGCTCTCGGCACACCTCTCACGCGTTTCGTAGCCCCATAGGGAGCTCCACCGAAGGCCCCAGTGGGGGTGTTCGCATGCGGTTCCCCCACCCAGGGCAGCGTTTCGTGGCCCCATAGGGAGCTCCACCGAAGGCCCCAGTGGGGGTGTTCGCATGCGGTTCCCCCACCCAGGGCAGCGTTTCGTGGCCCCATAGGGAGCTCCACCGAAGGCCCCAGTGGGGGTGTTCGCATGCGGTTCCCCCACCCAGGGCAGCGTTTCGTAGCCCCATAGGGAGCTCCACCGAAGGCCCCAGTGGGGGTGTTCGCATGCGGTTCCCCCACCCAGGGCAGCGTTTCGTGGCCCCATAGGGAGCTCCACCGAAGGCCCCAGTGGGGGTGTTCGCATGCGGTTCCCCCACCCAGGGCAGCGTTTCGTAGCCCCATAGGGAGCTCCACCGAAGGCCCCAGTGGGGGTGTTCGCATGCGGTTCCCCCACCCAGGGCAGCGTTTCGTGGCCCCATAGGGAGCTCCACCGAAGGCCCCAGTGGGGGTGTTCGCATGCGGTTCCCCCACCCAGGGCAGCGTTTCGTAGCCCCATAGGGAGCTCCACCGAAGGCCCCAGTGGGGGTGTTCGCATGCGGTTCCCCCACCCAGGGCAGCGTTTCGTGGCCCCATAGGGAGCTCCACCGAAGGCCCCAGTGGGGGTGTTCGCATGCGGTTCCCCCACCCAGGGCAGCGTTTCGTGGCCCCATAGGGAGCTCCACCGAAGGCCCCAGTGGGGGTGTTCGCATGCGGTTCCCCCACCCAGGGCAGCGTTTCGTGCCCCATAGGGAGCTCCACCGAAGGCCCCAGTGGGGGTGTTCGCATGCGGTTCCCCCACCCAGGGCAGCGTTTCGTGGCCCCATAGGGAGCTCCACCGAAGGCCCCAGTGGGGGTGTTCGCATGCGGTTCCCCCACCCAGGGCAGCGTTTCGTGGCCCCATAGGGAGCTCCACCGAAGGCCCCAGTGGCTGCTCTCGCATGCGGTTCCCCCACCCAGGGCAGCGCTTCGTGGCCCCATGGGGAGCTCCACCGAAAGCCCCCGTGGCGCAGTTCGCATGCGCTTCCCCCACCCAGGGCAGCGTTTCGTGGCACCATAGGGAGCTCCACCGAAGGCCCCAGTGGCGCAGTTCGCATGCGGTTCCCCCACCCAGGGCAGCGTTTCGTAGCCCCATAGGGAGCTCCACCGAAGGCCCGCCCCGGTGGCGCAGTCCGCATGCGGTTCCCCCATCCAAGGCAGCGCTTCGTGGCCCCATATGGAGCCCCACCGAAAGCGGCACCCACAACGCGTTACCAACAATTGCTTATGGTTGGGTCTTTCGCCAGGATAATTGTGTGTCGTGCGCAGTTTTTGTGTACGCAGTTTTTTTGCGTTGTTGTACGCAAAGTTTCTTATGCATTGTTGATCTGCGGAGAGATGTGTTTACGGTGTGTTCTGCGCAGTGTTTCCTGCGCAGTGTTTCCTGCGTAGTGCTTCCTGCGCGGTGTGGTCAGCGTCTTGTTTTTTGTGTGTACGCGGTGGTGTTGTTTACGCGGTGTTGTGTACGCGTTATATACATATGTATATAACTATATATATATATATTGTTAAACAAACGTGCTTATGTACGCAATGCTTATTTACGCAATGCCTGTGGCTACGCAATGCTGTTTACGTGTGGTTTCCTGCATCGCGTGCCCTGAGTAAGTTATTTCTGCGTAGTGGTTCCTGCGTGGTGTTTCCTGCGCAATGTGTTGGCGCAGAGCGTTTTATTCGCAGTGTGTTCAGCTTACGCAGTTTGTTTGGTGCGTTGTGTGTTCGTGCGCAGTGTTTCTTTTTGCGCAATGTGGTTTGCGTTGCCTGTTTTTATGATACCGGAGAAAAACCCAATCAGGGCTATAGGACTAGGGGGCTATAGGGCTATAGGGCTATTGAGCTATAGGGCTATAGAGCTATAGGGCTATAGAGTTGTAGGGCTATGGGGCTATAGGGCTATAGGGCTTAGGGCTATAAGGCTATAAGGCACCCCCGGGCACCTCCGGGCACGCCCGGGCACCCGGGCACGCGGGCACTCGGGCACCCGGGCACACCCCGGGCACCCCCTGGGCCCCGGCACCCCCGGGCACCCGGGCGTGTAGCGCAAATCGGCGACAAACCTAACTTAACTATATGAATCTGCTAGGACCCCAGACAGAGGCAAGCTCTGATTGGGGAATAAATAAGTCGTGGTGTTCCGCAGTGTTTCTACGCAGTGTGAACTTCGTCTGCGTAAGGGTGCCTGCGTAGTGTGTCCTGCGTAGTGCTTCCTACGCGCAGTGTTTCCTACGCAGTGGTTTCCACGCAGGGTGTCGTACGCAGTGTTTCCTGTGCGCAGTGTTTCCCACGCAGTGTTTCCTCCGCAGCATTTCCAACGCAGTGTTTCCAACGAGGTGTGTTCTACGCAGTGTTTCCTACGCAGTGTTTCCTGCGTTATGTTTCCAACGCACTGTTTCCTGCGCAGTGTTTCTTACGCAGTGTTTTCTGCTTAGTGCTTCCGACGCAGTGCTTCCTGCGTAATGGTTTCTGCGAATGGTTTTTGTGTAGCGTTTCCTGCGTAGTGTGTTCTGCATAGTGGTTCCTGCGTAGTGTTTCCTGCATGGCGTTTCCTGCGTGGTGTTTCCTGCGTCGTGTTTTCTCGCGCGCAGTGTTTGTTGTACGCAGTTTGTGTTTGCGCAATGGTTTTGTTACGCAGTGTTTTTGACGCAGTGCCGTTTACGTAGTGTCTCCTGTGTAGTGTGTTTTCTGCGTGGTGCTTTCTGCGTAGCGTTTCCTGCATAGTGTTTCCTGCGTAGTGTGTTCTGCGTAGTGGTTTCTGCGTCGTGTTCCCTGCGCCGTGTTTCCTGCGTGGTGCTTCCTGCGCAGGTGCTCACCAGGCTCGTTCTGGGCAGTTCTGGGCGCGACGGGCAGCAACGCAGTGTCCACAGCGCCGTGTCAACAACGTCGCGTCAACAGCGCAGTGCCGACAACGCACGGTCACAGGGGAACAACGCGATGCCCAACAACGCAGCGTGAGTTCGGCGATTTTCGCCAAACTCGGTCAGGGCATTTCTGGGCGCGACAGGCAGCATCGCAGTGCCACCAGCGCAATGTCGGCAGCGCAGTGTCAACAGCGTAGCGTCAACAGCGCAGTGTCGACAACGCACGGCCACAGGAGAACACCGCGATGACCAACAACGCAACGTGAGTTCCGCGATTTTCAGCAATTCCGAAGTTTTGCGTAGTGTTTCCGCGGCGTGCCAAGAGTTCAGTGCCAGCAGCGCAGTGTCAAGAGTGCAGTGCCAGCAGCGGAGTGTCAAGAGTGCAGCGCCAGCAGCGTAGCGTCAAGAGTGCAGTGCCAGCAGGCACTACGCTGTTGACACGACGCTGTTGACACTACGCTGTTGAGATTAACTCATGGCTAAAATCTTTAACTCACGTTAAAGAGAGCCCTTGCCCAGGAGCCCACGAAAGTGGCGACCGTTGCGCAGATCACAGCCCCCCACTAGGAGGAAAGGTACGAGGAAGGGAAGCAAGGAGGCAGGAGGCAGCAGGAGGGGGGGGGAGGAGTTGTGAGGAAGGGGGACTGGAGACCAGTGCTCTACTCAAGATGGGGTCCGTACGGACTTCTTGGACTGGCGTGGGACAGTGCTGCAGTCTTGGCTGGGCCAGGGGCATGCCCTGCCTATCGACGAACGGTGCATGTGGCTGGCACTGTGCTGCAGCAAGCGACAGCATCGTCAGATAACTTATGCAACCGTAGAACAATCGCTAATCATGCCAAAGCAGTCCTGCATGCAGTGCCCAGCCGTGGTTTGGGCATTGATTTTGGTCGATGGCTCGTCCTCGGAGTCACTTGCCTGCGCCACTCGTAAACAATCGAGCTTCAAGGTCGGGACAAAACGGCGCGTTTGTGGAGCGGGTGCTGCGAACCGGGTCATGCCTCTATAACTTACGCCTTGAGCCAGCATGGCTACCAGCGCCCCAACTTTCCCATGTTGGAGAGCCGAAGGGGCTGCTAGATCTACGCTAACGCCAGACATGCTAGTCCTATCAGCCTGGCAAAGCTGGAACCCAAACAACAGCAGCAGTCTAGCCAATGCCAAGCTCATCCCACAAAGCTACGAGGTTTGAATGAAAGGGGTCCCAATCTACCCAACTACCTGTTCGGAATGTTCGCCGCTTTGGCTTGACTGGTAATCCTTTCCTTTGTTTCACTGGTGCTCCACGGCTTCCCTTATCACGACAAACCCCCCTCACTTCTGGATGGATTGGTGTGGGCACGCGAATCGTTGGTGATCGTCTCTAAGAGCTACCGTAGGAGAACTGTGGAAACATGAACTTTCGAGGTCCGCGCGGATTTCTTGGGTAGGCGCGAACCTGAAGCACTGGCACCATGGACCCCCCTCCGTGGCGCGCGGAACGCGCCATGGGCGGCGCCAGGAATGTCAAGCGACAGCCCCAAACATCTGCGCGGACCTCCGAAAGTTTATGCTTAGCGCTCTTCAAGCTGGAGCGATGGGGGTAACGCCAGGGTGGCGGTGGGAGGCGCAATACTTCCATTGTGCGAACTATTGCGTAAACTCTTGCGCGAACTGTTGCTGGGGGGGCGAGATATAACAAGCAGTAGAAGCTATGGCGTGCGAAACAATGCATGATTGCATCCACGCGCAACCCTTGCGTTCAAATCGCAAAACTACTGAACCCATGCAGCAATCACTGCAAATACGATTACGCCTTCTCCAGGCTCCAGGCCGCCCATCTGTGTTGCCCCCACTACTCCGGCTTTGAATTTCTATCTCGGAGATGGACAGAAGTCCCGGTACCAGACGGCCCTTCGATGACAAAACGACCCAGTGCCAGACCCGGCGGGCGCAGGCCCGCCCACTGACTGCTGGCGCAAGCACATCTCGAGAACAGGACACACTCAATTCGCTCATCGACTTGTCTAACCAGCCTCTGATTTATTTCTATCCCTACGGTTGGCAAGCCCAAAGGCGATGACAATTTCAGGGAGGGGCCCTCAGTAGCTCAGCGAATCCTCAAGGTCGACATCGAGCTAAGGCCATGCAAGTCATAGGAATATGGATATGTTCCATACGGGCAATCATCAAGGTGGGGGGGGTCCGTGCGGCTTTCGTGGATCCGAGCTCTGCCACCCTCCCTGGCCGCGCCAGGGGCGGAGCCGGAGGCGCCGCCAGCAGGTATGTTGATGCATTTTCCTTCCTCGACCTGTACCCACCCCACATGCGCGGTCGACGGCAACACCACACCGCTCACCCTCCGGGACTTCGCCTCCGGCTCCTGTCCAAGGCGTTCCTTTTCCTGTGCAAGCTCCTCAGCACCGCCTGCACCCCGGCCCGCCCTCCGGCCGCCTGAGGCCCTGCCCGCCTGTGCTCTGTCTCCCCAATTAATGCTTTGCGCGGCCCGCCTAGCTCTTAACCGGAAGAGGCTCGCTCTCCACCCGCAGACCAAAAAACTGTACCCGCCCCACCTGCGCCCTTTTGCAGGTACGTGCTGAGCTGTTCCGGCTGCCCCTTCGCGGGCCTCCCTTCGGAGCCTGCGCCGCTGCACCAGCACCCCGACAAGCTCCTCCTGCACTGCGTGCCGCCCCCGCAGTGCCCCCCCTCTCTTCGCCGCCGCCCTCCCTCCCTCGGCCGTGACACCCATGTTGCAAAACTCCCGTCCTGGCATTCCCGCCCCGCTCTTCCAGCTTGCGCGAGCGCCAGATCCGCGACGACAAAAGCAAACCTTCCGCCCCCTCCCCGCCTCGTTGCTTTCACAGCAGCAGCTGGAGTCGATGCCGTCTCCAGCGCGACGAGCTCTGCGTCGGCCCGCTTCTGCGCCTCCTGTAGGGCACGCAGCCGCTGGAGTTCCGCAGCCAGGGCCGAACACTTGGCCTGCCGGGCAGGGAGCTACCTCTCTCCCTTTCTGTATCTCTCTCTCTCTCTCTCTCTCTCTAGTTGTGACTGTTTCTCTCAGATAAAGCTAAAGCTAAAGCTAAGTGTTCGTGGATGGGGGGAAACCGAGGACGAAGAGAGAGAGAGAGAGAGAGAGAGAGAGAGAGGATGAGGAACGGAGGGGGATACGGGGTCAGGAAGAGGGTAGGCGATTGCGAGGAAAACAATGAGACGGGGAGGGGGAGGAGGAGAAGAGCAACATGATGATGCTATGGAGAGCAAAGAGCGATTCGAAGGAGAAGATTTTTGGGCCCACAAACAATCGCGCATACAATCGCATCCTATCAAAAAAACAGGCACCCTCACATCAACCAGGGTTCAATTATTTTTCTACCAGCGGCCCTATCGTTTGCCTAATTTTGGCCGATCAAAGACGAACCCTGGATTTCTATCAATAAAGGGGACATGGGCATCTCAACTCTCATCCTTGTTTCTCTTGATTGATATCAATGTCCTGATGTCTCTGTTTCTCTCTCTCTCGCTCTCTCTCTCTCTCTATTCCACCCTTCCAACCGTAATACATGGTTTGATCATTGTTCATTATCTATATGTATCCCTCTGTCTCCCTCTCAAACACAATCTACACATACATCTACATAGCCCCCGAAGTTGTGGACAAGAGTAATGGGGCGGCGGGGTCGTCGGCAGTCTGCGGCGCTTCGAAGACGCCCGCAACGGGCGCCGCTTTTTCGCGCATCACAGAAAGGTCCCTCCGCATGCGCCGAATCTTGGTGAACACAAGGTGGGTCGAGGGTGGGTCGCGAGCGGGTCGCGGGCAGGTCGCAGGTGGGTCGCGGGTGGGCCGCGGGCGAGGACCACACCAGCAGCAAGCAATGAACTAGCAGCAACAGCGATGATCATCACCGCGGAAGCCTTCCGCAGGCACGCACCCAGGGATGGTGTAAGACCACTCGGTCCTCTCACTGAACGCACTTCTCTTTGCAAGCCCTCTCTCTCTCTTTCACTGTCGGGCGCGCGCTAAGATTGGTTAGAGATCCGTGGATCTGGCGCGTGGGCGCCAGATCCACTGATCACCCTGAAACATTGAGCCAACGCCGCCTGCCTTGGCGACGGGTCGTGCCGATTTTGAATGGGAACGGGACCCGTCAGTAATCCACGTGCCTGAATCCATGTTTGCGTTTCCTCGACTCTCTCTCGCTCTCCCCCTCCCTCCTTCCTCTCTCTGTCTGACTCTCTGGCACTCTGCCTCCCGGGCTCTTCCCGGAGCCTTCCCCCCCTTACCTAGGGGTCTGGCTATATCCGATCCGAGGGCAGAAGAAGAACATGCCGCTCGCCTCTCCTGAGGTGGCGCCTCACAGGTGCAATGCGGCCTCTTTAGCACGCCCCCTGCTGGTGCAGCTGCTAGTGGTAGACGCTGGCGGGGATGCGGTGCGATTCCAGCAAGGACCATGCCTCACATCCCAAACGTGCTGTGCTTCATTGTTTCAATACGCGGTCACCGGAAGTCCGACCCTGTCCCAGGGCCAGCTTTTCAACCCAGTCGTTGCTTGAGGGTCCCGAGGCCCAGCGAGGGCAGCGACCAAAGTCCTTCCGTCGTGTTTTTGTTCGCGACGCGAGCATGTCTGGGCTCCCCCCGCATCCTCCCGGGTCGCCGCTGGCTGCCTGCAGCTCCGTACGCGACTGCTTGGACGAGTCCAGCTTCGCCTGGGCGGCCTGGAGGCGCGTCCTCGGGCAGTGGGGCAGAAGGTGCCGGAGTCACTGGGCAGGGCGAGGAAGGCACTGCTGGGACGTCGGACTGGCTGATGCACCATCGATGCGCCTGAGGCGCATCCCAACACTGGGGGCGGGCCATGCTGTCATCGTGCTACCATGAGGCACGCGGAATAAGGAGCGAGGAGCTTTTCTGGCCACCGCGAGCCTCGGCCACGACTATTTCCCACGACCTGGATCTACGCACCGGTCTGGAAGCCAAAGCCCCTCCAGAGACACCGGTGGTCCTCATGTCAACGTCTTGACTGTCACCAGCTGGGCCCGGAGAGGGTGGCAGGGCGACGGCGTGGTGTTGCCGAGCGTCGAGTAGTCAGCAATCAACAGTTGCCAGGCGCGTGTTGGTGCCCAAGATCCAGGGAGGAAACGGAGGGAGAGAAACGGGGGGAGAGGAGGAGGAGGAGGACGAGGGAAATGTCCTCCTCCTCCTCCTCCTCCTCGTCCTCCTCCTCCTCCTCCTCCTCCTCCTCCTCCCTCGGTTCCAGGGACAGGGGCAGGGCGAGATCAAAGACGGGGAGAGAAAGGGGTGCCACGTGCGACGGTGGCCGATCAGGGAACTCACGAAATCAGCAAATCCGCATCCTGCGTAATCAGCAGGACGGCATCCTGCGTCCCATGTCCTTTCTTGAATGCGTCCTGTGCGTGCAAGATTTCTTCATCCTGCCCTTTTCCATATTGATGCTCCGATTGGCCTCCTGCGCACCATCGAACAATCAAAAAAGATCAAGACTTGGATGTCGCTCACGCTTGCGTCCCCTGGATGTCGACCACGGATGTCGGACACGCAGAAGGAGATCGGTAAACACATTTGGTTGTCAGCCCGCCACCCCAGGCACCAGCAGACCACTGCAGGCAGTTGACCCAACGACACAGACAACGACGATTCAGCTCGACGATGCAATCCACCTCTCACCCCTCCATCCAATCGTTTCTCCTTCATCGTTTTTTCTCGCTCTCCGGAACTACTGCACTTGGGAGCCAAGCTTATTTGCGCCAGCCTGACAGTGTCACCACAGTGCCACAAAAGCGGCGATCGACGATGCTGTGCCCATCCTGACCCCGGACCTGGCATCTACACGCACACGGAAGAGCCAATTTCAACTGGGTTGGGCTCGAACCAGCTCATCGCGAAACAAATGCCTTGGGTGTTGTGGGCGGTATTAGGGAGGACGATGCCCTGTTCAAAGTGCGAGATGCGGACACGGCACAGGCACCGTATCGGGAGTCTCGGTTCAAAGACGCGAGCGTATGTGAGCGGAGAGGGGGGGAGCAAGACGAGGAGAGGAGGGGCGGCGGATGAGAAGGAAGAGTCAGGGCCCCCTTAACGGACACTCAGCTAAACTACATCGCATGCGCGCCTGAGAAGAGTGCAACCGTGGGTCGACACATTCTCCACCAGTTGTTCTCTCGAGGTGGAATCTCCAAAAGACTTGCTCAGAAATGCCCTTGTTGAGGGGGCGCTGAAAGAGGGGGGTCCCCTGGGCTCCGGTTCATCGCCGCTTCCTCGCCTGCGTTGTCCGTGGTCTCCTCCTGGCGCCTCTGTCGCGCGCGAGCTGCGACGTCTGTGAAACGCTGCGGCCATCCCCGATCGGTGACCCTGCTCCCCCTCTTTCTCCGTCGGCCTGAGGTCCACAGGGTGCCTGACTGCACAGTCGGGCGGTCCCCGACAAGCTCGCTGTTGGACCCGCCAGAACTACCGATTCCGCGCCGATGCAAGGCAGACGGGCACAGGGCCTCCTGGCATGCGACACGTGCCCAGCACGAAACCTCCGTGCGGCAAGACATGGCCCGGTGCTCTCCGGCCTCACGGAGCTCTGCACAGTCGGCGAACGTGCCCAGATCGCGGCGGCATCGAAGGGTGTGGTTTGCAAAGAACGTGGTTTGCCACCGGCACCCAATGGGGGGCGCCCCGGGGGGCGGGCGGAGACCTCGACAGAGTTCTCCGCCGCGCCCCCAGTGGGCCCGACGAGGACAGTGTCGTGCCCACCCGGCCCCAACGGCGCCGATCGCAAACCACACCTTGGCGTAGTCACACCCTCCGTGGTCGCCAAATATCCACGCCCTCGCGGTCAGGATGCCAGGGCGCGAACCAGTGGATGAATGGTCGCAGGGAGACGCTCCGTGCGGGGCATCCGCAGCATGAGCGCCCTCCACCCGCGGGGTCGCAGCCCTGGGCCACCAGACGCGAGGCCATGGACACGGATGTGCTTCACGCCCACGCGCTCCTCTCCAGCCGCCACGGAACGAGGCCGACCCCAGAAGCTCTGAACATGTTTTGGCTACCAGCGAAAGAGGAGCCCAGTGGCAAAGAGCAGAGAGACGTCAGGACATGACGACGAAGACGACGGACGACAGACGACAGACGAGGCCGCGGGGGGGGGGGGGCGGGGCGGAAGGGGGCGGGGCGGAAGGGCGCGGGGGCGGGAAAAGGCGAGGGGCAGGGCGGGGCGCGCGCGCCCGCACACGCGCACGCCCACAGCGCCAGCCGCGCCCGCACAAGCGCACGCTCACAGCACCCGAAGCCCTGAATACAACTTGGAGGCGGCCCTGGGGTCTGAGCTGGATGAGCCACGAGAAAATCGGCCAGGAAGGGGGGGATGGTCCCCGGACCCCTCTTCGAGGTCCACCTGGATCCGTTTTTCACCTCGGATCCGTTTTTGACGGTTCCGGAGCCCGAACCGAGAGCCGAGACCCCCCCCCCTCTCCCTCCCACTGGCCAGAACTATGGCCAGGCCACCTCAGACTCAGACCCCCATCTTACTTCCGCTGCCTTCCGCCGGGCCTCCGCAGGTGGACCCGCCGCTGTCTTACTTCCGCTGGCTTCCGCCGAGGGCGAGTTGAGCCGAAGGCGATGCCACTTTGGAAACGCTCATGCAGGCGTGGTCGGCGCACGCTGGCGCCCGCGAGATCTGCTGCAGGCCCTGCGGGGTGGACGTGCGATGCCTCGATCTCTGCAAAACACGGGGGGGCCCCGGGAAGCCCGACCCTTCTCTGGGGCCGGCTCTGCGCTCTGCGTCGTCCTTGGCGGTTCCCCGGGCCCGGAGCCTGCCCCCGGAGGCCGAGAACGACGGCAGGCCACCGCCTCGATGTTTGTCAAGAGGTTGGACGCCCAGTGGGGGGCAGCCCTCCGCTTAAGGGAGCGCCGTAAAGGCTTGCATCGGAACGCCTGCAGGGCAGCTCTCCACCCGCGGTCCACGGGGCCTGCCGGGCCAAGTGAAACGGATCTAGCCATCGTGCGCCGACTAAGGAACCCAGGGGCTGTTCTGCCCACGGCGAGCCTTGGCCATGAACAGGCCCCCCGACTTGGATCCAAGGAATGGCTTGAAAACCAGAGCTCCTCCACAGCCAAGAGTAGTTTTTTTGTTGAGAGGAGGGAGGAAACGGCGAAAGGCAGACAACGCACACACCTGATTGTTGTCCAACTCGTGCCGCAGAGTCGACAAGCAACCCTGCCGCAGGACCGTCATCGCCTTTTCCTCCCGAGTGACACCTGCAGGAAACCAGATGGCGCCTGAGACAAATTGCTTCAATTGGCAGTGGCTGTTTGGGCCGAGTGGTAGGGGGTAAGACACAATGTATGCAACTGCGCCCCGATTCGTTTAGAGGGCGATTCGTCTCAGAGCCCAGAGTAGTTTTGATGCAAGCGTCTCCACTGTACTCGCAAGTTCCATCCTAGTGCTAACAAGCAACTCCTGGGAAGTCACCGTGGGAACGATTCAGGGCTCTTAGGCCGTATTGAAAAGCGACGGAGACGGATCAGCCCAGATCGAGACCATGATTAAGCCGAATCAGACTGAATCGGCAGGATCAAGCCAAATTGCGATGGACTCGGCCAGGCTAGACCCAAGGTAATGCCGCCACCGATGCCGAATTGACCCCCAAGGAGCTGCAATCAGAGTCCGTGCACGGCAGAGTCGACAACGCAGCGGCCCGTGCACCGAAGCGGCAGCGTTCTGTTCTAGATCTCAGGCCGCTCGCTTGATTGTCGGTCAAGGCAAGACAGCTCGGCGGTCAACTGCGAGCACTCTGGGCCCATCCTCCCCTCGCGAAATATAGCTGCGGGACAAAACTTCGAGACAATTGTAAGAGGCTCAAAAACTTGGACGGCGCCCCGAAGCTCTCACGCCAGATCCGGACAGCTTAAATGGGGGCCTCTGCTGGACAGGCACGCTAAATTCTCAAAGAAGATCTAAGGACTCCCATTCGGACGGGATGCATCCGCACGGCGTGGAAGATATTCTCTCACGACCCTAGTGTCCGAACCAACCTTCCTGAACGCTGGCCGTCCCATTTTTGCGGATCCCCCGGATGTCGGTAGCATAAATGCTCGATCCCCTTCCCGCTGCGCCACGGCACCTTAGCGAAATCGGCCTACTCCCTAGGTGCGGGATAGATGCCCCGAAACTTGGAAGCGACATCATATATTATGATCCAGGGTTGCTCCCCCCATTCCTCGAATGAATATGAGATCGACCTCCGCCCCCCTCCCCCAGCTGGATGGGTACGCCCGTGCGCCTCGCGAAGGCCTCACAAATGGGATCGCTCCCCCCCCGTCCCACCCTGTGGTGTGGCCGTGGCCCTGTGGGAGTGACGTGGTGTTGTGGAGAATGCCGGTGCCCATCCCTCTTGTGGGTGTGGGTGGTTCGTCGTCGTGGTCGTCCTCGTCGTCTGTCCTCGTCATTTTCTGTCGTCGTCGGCGTCGTCGTCATCGCTTCGTCGTCGTTGTCGTCGTCGTCGTCGTCGTCGTTGTCGTCGTCATCGTCAAGATGGCCGTCTTGGTCGTCGTCGTCATCGTGGTCATCGTCGTCGTAGTCGTCGGCGTCGTCGTCGTGGTCGTCGTTCGTCGGCGTCGGCGTCTGCATCGGCGTCGGCATCGGCGTCGGTGTCGTCGTCGGCGTCGACGTCGTCGTCGTTGTCAGCGTCGGACTCGTCGTCGCGGTCGTCGTGGTCGTGGTCGTCGTCGTTCGTCGTGCGTCGTCCGTCGTCGTGGTCGTCGTCGTCGTGGTCATTGTCGTTCGGCGTCGTCGTCGGCGTCGGCCTCAACTCTGTCATCGTCGTCGTGGTCCATCAGCGTTGTCGGCGGCGTCGGCGTAGGCGTCAGCGTCTGGTCATGCGTCGTCGTCGTGGGCGTGGGCGTCGGTGTCGTCAACGTCGTCGTCATCGGCGTCGGCGTCGTCATTCTCGCCGTCGTCGTCGTCGTCGTCGTCATCGTCGTCGTCGTCGTCGTCATCGTCGTGGTCTTCGTCCATCGCCGTCGTCGTCGTCGTCGTCGTCGTCGTCGCCGTCGTCGTCGTCATCGTCATCGTCGCCGTCGTCGACGCCACCGTCGGCGTCGGCGGCTGCGTCGTCGTTGTCGTCGTGGGCGTCGGCCTCGGCTTCGGCGTCGTCGTCGTCCTCGTGTTCTTCGTCGTCGTCGTCGCTCTCCGTCTTCTTCGTCGTCGTCGTCGTTGTCGTCGGCGTCCTCGTCGTCGTCGTCGTTGTCGGCGTCGGCGTCGTCGTCGTCTTGGTCGTGGTCGTCGTGGTCGGCGTCGGCGTGGTCATCGTCGGCGTCGTCGCCGTGGTCCGTCGGCGTCGTCGTCGTCGTGGGCAGAGTCGGCGGCCTCATCGTCGTCGTCGTCATCGTCGTCGGCGTCGTCGTAGGCGTGGCGTCGGCGTCGGCGTCGGTCGGCGTCGTCGTCGTCGTCGGCGTCGTCGTCGGCGTCAGCGTCGGCGTCGGAGTCGGCGTATGCGTAGGCGTCGACGTCGTCGTGGTCATCGTCCGTTGGCATCGTCGTTGTCCGTCGTCGTCGGGGTCGGCGTCGTCGTGGTCGGCGTCCTTCGGCGTCGGCGTCGTCAGCGTCGTCGGCGTCGTCGTCGGCGTCGTAGTCGTGGTCCGTCGGCGTCGTCGTCGGCTTTTGCGTCGACCGTCGTCGGCGTCACCGTCGTCTTGGTCGTCGTCTGTCGTCGTCGTCGACGTCGTCGCTGTCGCCATCGCCGTCGCCGTTGTCGTCGCCGTAGTCGTCGTTGTCGTCGTCTGTCTCTGTCGTCGGCGTCGTCGTCGTCCGTCGACGTCGTCGTCGGCCTCGTTGTCGGCGTCTGCGTCGTGGGCGTGGGCGTCGGCATCGTCGGCGCAATCGTCGTGGTCGTCCTCCGTCGGCACCGTGAATCGGCGTCTGTGGCGGCGTCGGTGTTGGTGTCAGCGTCGTCGTCAGCGTCTGCGTCGTCGACTGCGTCGGCCTCGGCCTCGGCGTCTGCGTCTGCGTCGTCATCGTCGTCGTCGCCGCGGTGGGCGTCGTCCGTCGGCGTCGTCGTCGTCGGTGTCGTCGTCGGCGTCGGCGTCTGCGTCGTCGTTGTCGTCGGCGTGGTCATCGTCGTCGTCGTCGTGGTCGTCGTCCGTCAGCGTCTGCGTCTGCGTCGTCGTCGTCTTGGTCGTTGTCGTACAGCGTCGTCGGCGTCGTCGGTGTCGTCGTCGGTGTCTGCGTCGCGAAATCGTCGTCGTCGCGGTCGGCGTCGGCGTCGGCGTATGCGTAGCCATCGTCGACGTTCTCAGCGTCGTCGGCGACATCGTGGTCGTGGTCGTCTTCGTCGTCGTCGTCGCTGTGGACGTGGTCGTCGTCGTCGTCCGTCGGCCTTGGCGTCGTCGGCGTCGTCGTCGTCGTCGGCGTCTGCGTCGACGTCGTCCCCGTCTTCGTCGGCGGCGGCATCTGCGTCGTCGTCGTCGTCGTCGTCGTCGTCACCGTCGTCGTCGTCGCCGTCGTCGTGGTCGTCGGCGTCGGCGACTGCGTCGTCGTCAGCGTCGTCGGCGTCTTCGTCGTCCGTCGGCGTCTGCGTCGGCGTCGCCGTCGCCGTCGTCGTCATCGTCGTCATTGTCATCGTCGTCGTGGTCGTCGTGGTCGTGGTCGTCGTCCGTCGGCATCGTCGTTGTCGTCGTGGTCCGCGTCGTCGTCAGCGTCGGCGGCTGTGTCGGCGTCGTCGTCGTCGGCGGCGGCGTGGGGTTCGTGGTCGGCGTCGGCGGCTGCATCGTCGGGGTCGTCGTCGTCGTCGTCGTCGTCGTCGTCGTCGTCGTCGTCGTCGTCGTCGTCGTGGTCGGCGTCGTCGTCGCGTCGGCTTCGGCGTCGGCGTCGGCGTCGGCGTCGTCGACGTCGTCGTCGTCGTTGACGGCGTCGGCGTCGGCGTCGGCGGCTGCGTCTGTGTCGTCAACATCGTCATCATCGTTGTCGTGGTCGTCGTCGTTGTGATCGTCGTTCGTCGGCATCCGCGTCGGCGTCGTCGTCGGCGTCGGAGTCTGCGTCGGCGTAGGCGTCGGCGTCGTCGGCGTCGTCGTCGTAATCATCGTCGCCGTCGTCGTCGCCGCCGTCGTCGCCGTCGTCGTCGTCGCCGTCGTCATCGTCGTGATCGTCGTTCTTCGGCGTCTGCGTCGTCGTCGTCGTCGTCAGTCGGCGTCGTCGTCGTCGGCGTCGTCGGAGGCGGCGACATCGGCGTCTGCGTCGTCATCGTCGCGCTTCGGCGTTGTCCTCGGCGTCTGCGCCTGCGTCGGCGTCGTCGTCGGCGCCTGTGTCGTCGTCGGCGTCGTCGGCGTTGTCGTCGTCGTCGGCGTCGGCGTCTGCATCGGTGTCCTTCGGCGTTTGCGTCGTCGGTATCGTCGTCGGCGTTGGCATCTGCAACGGCGCCTGCGTCGTCGTCGTCGTCGTCGTTATCGTTGTCGTCATCGTCGTCGTCGTCGGCGTCCGCGTCGGCGTCGGCGTCGTTGTCGACGTCGGCGTCTGCGTCTGCGGTTGCGTCTGCGTCTTCGTCGGCGTCGGCGTCGGCGCCTGCATCATTGCGTCGTCGCCGTCGGCGTCGGCGTCGGCGGCTGCGTCGTTGTCGTCGTCGGCATCGTCCTCGGCATCGGCGTCTTCGTCGTCGTCGTCGGCGTGGTCTTTGTCCTTCGGCATCTGCGTCGTCGGTGTCGTCGTCGTCGGTGTCGGCGTCGGCGTCGTCGTCGTCGGTGTCGGCGTCGGCGTCGGTCTAAGCGTCGGCGTCTGCGTCTTTGCGTCTGTGTCGTCGTCATCGTGGTCGGCGGCGGTGTCGGCGTCGGCGTCGGCGTCGGCATCTTCGTCTGCGTCTGCGCCTGCGTCTACGTCTTCGTCGTCGTCGGCGTCTGCGTCGTCACCGTCGTCGTCGTCGTCGTCGTCGTCGTCGTCGTCGTCGTCGTCGTCATCGTTGTCGTCTTCGTCGTCTTCGTCGTCGTCGTCGGCGCCTGTGTCGTCGTCGGCGTCGTCGGCGTTGTCGTCGTCGTCGGCGTCGGCGTCTGCATCGGCGTCCTTCGGCGTTTGCGTCGTCGGTATCGTCGTCGGCGTTGGCATCTGCAACGGCGCCTGCGTCGTCGTCGTCGTCGTCGTTATCGTTGTCGTCATCGTCGTCGTCGTCGTCGGCGTCCGCGTCGGCGTCGGCGTCGTTGACGACGTCGGCGTCTGCGTCTGCGGTTGCGTCTGCGTCTTCGTCGGCGTCGGCGTCGGCGCCTGCATCATTGCGTCGTCGCCGTCGGCGTCGGCGTCGGCGGCTGCGTCGTTGTCGTCGTCGGCATCGTCCTCGGCATCGGCGTCGTCGTCGTCGTCGGCGTGGTCTGTCCTTCGGCATCTGCGTCGTCGGTGTCGTCGTCGTCGTCGGTGTCGGCGTCGGCGTCGTCGTCGTCGGTGTCGGCGTCGGCGTCGGCGTCGGTCTAAGCGTCGGCGTCTGCGTCTTTGCGTCTGTGTCGTCGTCATCGTGGTCGGCGGCGGTGTCGGCGTCGGCGTCGGCATCTTCGTCTGCGTCTGCGCCTGCGTCTACGTCTTCGTCGTCGTCGGCGTCTGCGTCGTCACCGTCGTCGTCGTCGTCGTCGTCGTCGTCGTCGTCGTCGTCGTCATCGTTGTCGTCTGCCCCGTCTTCGTCGTCGGCGTCGGCGATGACGTCGGCGTCGGCGTCGGAGTCTGTGTCAACGTCGTTGTTGTTGTTGTCGTCGTCGTTCTCCTCCTCCTCCTTTTCCTCCTCCTCCTCCTCCTCCTCTTCCTTTCCATCCCATCTGCTGGGGGGGGGGGGCTGTGGAACCCTGGGGCCCATCCCGTCTTTGGGGGGGGTTGCTGTGAACCCTTGGCCCAGAATCAATTTCCTCAACTGGGGGGTATGTCGGACAGCGGGGCCCAGACTTTTCCAGTGGGGATGGGGAATGCTGTACCGATTCTGTGGAAGAGCCGATAACAATCAACATCGACTCGGGACATCGGAAAAAATGAGCACATGTACCGGGTCGGGCCACATTGGCGCGAAATCGGAACCAGATCGGATCGGCCGCCTCCAAAGTCAGCTGCCTGCAAGGCCACTGGCGGACAAATCCTGCCCCCCTGTAAGCTGCAAAGGCACAAAATAAATATCACGGACTCGGTGCGCGGACGATTTTCCGCGACTGCTTACGAGAACACTCTCCCAACAAAACGTGGCTCTCTTCCCGCCGCGGGGGTGCAGAGAAGCGGGAAAGAGGAGGAGCAGGAGGGAAGAAGAGCACACTTGCCCATAGATGCGAATTCCCACAAAAACGTATCGTCCTTGGTGGGCACGTGCTTGCAACGGCCTTGCGGCCGGGACAAGCAAACGCTACCCTTGACAACAATTGCACGGGCATTTGCCCGAAGTCAGCGAGACAAAATGAAACCACGAATAACAACACATTTAGAACCTCACACTCGGATGCCAGGGCAGAGGAAGAGGAAGAGGAGGAGGAGGAGGAGGAGGAGTAGGAGGAGGAGGAGGAGGAGGAGGAGGAGGAGGAGGAGGAGGAGGGAGGGAGGGAGGGAGGGAGGGAGGGGAGGAGGATGAGGAGGATGAGGAGGAGGAGGAGAGGGAGGAGGAGGAGGAAATAGAAAGAGAAATTGAGAGAAGTTCCGAAATTCGCACTGCCACAATCAGTGCTACGAGTTATACAGTGCAGACGGCGACCACAATAGTGAAAGAAGAGTCTGTGCAACGGGCACACACGGGGCCGAGGGTTTCCCTCGGGGCTGGACGGTACCGCCCACAAGCCCCAGGAAGAAGCAGCACGGCGTGCCTTTGCTAAACCTAGATAGGTCACTCCCGACGTCATCTGATGCGGCGCGCTGCGGATGCTGGCGAATGGTGCCGGCGTGCGCGCGCGCTGGAAGCGCTGTTGGCCGGCGCGCTGGCTCACCAAAGCACTTCCTGAAGCTTGCGATCGCCTCGGATACCCCCACGTGATGCCTGATTAGCACAGTCCTTCTCGCGTAAATCTCTGAGGGGCGGTTGTGACTGGAACGCGCATGATTGCTACATACATGCTTGCTGCTAGCTGGCGAAGCCGCAAAGCGGTGAGCGGGCACGCAGAAAACCATGCGGAGACGTCATTGCCTGGGGGGGGCGTCTGCTTGCTGCGGGCCCTTCATCCACATGCGCGCAATCGGACATCGAAGGCAGTGTAAGGTACTGCCTTGGCCCGACCCGGAGCAGCCCAATCGACGCGTGCAGAAACCATCCAGGACGCCCCGCATGCTGCGGTCCGTGACCCGTGCGTTGAAGAACGAGCTGGAGACAGCAGCGGCGATGCGAGGGGTCACTAGTCGGTGAATGCGCTGGACATCGACGCAGGCTCGGCGGCGTGCTGTGCGCCAGCGTACTCCTGGCAAGTTCCACCGCTGAAATCTCTGTCGACGACTCCCCTCGCCGTTGGAGCCCGTCCTTGCGAGCATGTCCGGGGCCAGCCAGCGCTGCAGTCATCTACGCAGTCTGCGCTCCGCGTCCGGGAGGGGCGGGCCCGCGCCTGCTTTCGTGAGCGCCTCCAGTGTTCGAAGACTCGCCAGGCCGCCCTGCTCTGCTCCCGCGCTGGGTCAGCACAAAATCGTGGGGATGCGTTTCTGATGCCACCCGCGCCCAACGGTCCAGCCCGGGCAAGAGATCTGCACGCGAGGGGCACTCCTCCCACTTCCGCCGGGGGCGCTGCTAAGAGATGCTGCCTGCCCCACCTTCGTGCCGAAAGGTTCGGACCATGGCCGCCATGCAAGTCACGTGCATGGTCGGAGGTGGATGGGGGGTGCTCAGCTGCGGGCCACGGTGGAGATCCTGTGGCCGACGCCAGAAACCTGGCCCGGGTGCGTTTCGTCTGACTGCCGGCGCCTCCAAGTCCACGACCTCTGCAGGAGGCTGCATCGACTGCGGGGGGGAAAAAACAGAAAGTTTGTGAGCGTTGTAAATCCTGATCGACGTCGCAAGCCCCAGTTCTGACCATGACCATTCCTTGAAGCGGCGCGCACGCTCGCCTCGAGGACCGCCCCGGGATAGGTTGTCGCTGCCCGGCCCCATCACAAAATCTAGATACTTCTCGTGGTCTGACCAAGTGATGAATGGATTCGACGCGTCCTCCTCCGCCCAGGCCATCACCGCTGGCGGGCGCTCCAGCCAGAGAGGTGCGCCCACGGTCTTCGCGAAGCTTTCCTCGGCGAGGCCGTTCCACGGTCCGCAAGAGATCGGAAGAGGCTTCGTCCTTCCGCCCGCCGCGAGGAAATGACTGCGGCAGCACGCTCTCGGGGGTCGATGTCTGGATGATCCGGAGAAGACTGTCGCTGGAGAGCGCAAGGGTGACAGTGGGCCCCCCTGGCGAATGCCATGCCCCGAAGATACCCCCGAACTTCTGGCCGTTCAGCGCGAGCATGCGTCGCGCATGAACAAGCTCTCAACTACCCGGATCGCGCTGGCGAGCAATCCCGCCGCGCGCAGGGGGCCATCAGACATGATCTCGATGGGGGCGAACATGCAGCCGAGAAATCGAAGGGCACGGTCGCTGGCTCGTCGAAGTCTACAGAGCACTGCTGCGACGCGCCCTCTATCTCAACGACGTTCCCGATCATGCCCCCGCCCGCAAAAAAGCCGCGCTGAGCGCCAGCGACAAGGGGCGCGACGGGCGGCCCCCATCTCCAGCGAAATGCCTGGCGACAAGTCGATAGTCGGCATTGGTGATGGACGAGGGCCCTGTCGTCGCTGCCGCGTGGATTCGTCGCCCACAAGGGTCCGCCCTCGATGCGGTCTTCGGGGGGCCGACCACTGAGCCTCGTTCCAGCCAGCATGGGCGAGATCGAGATGCCCTGGCTGGAGGCCATCCTCCAATTGGCGCGCCACCCCGTCTCGCGCCCAAAATCCCGAAATGTCTTCGCGCCACGAACGGCGCCCCGTCGGGCCCAGGGCGACCGTTGCTACGGGGGCGGAGAGCCCGTGCGATATCTTGCCGACGCATCCGCCACTGACTCGTGGAAGCGGTCGTTTTCTTGGCCCCAGCGCCGGCGCCAGGTGGGGCAAATGTTCCAAACAAGCGTCGTCCTGCTCCGCAGGGGTGAAGACCTTGCCCCAGTGCTCCTGCAACGTATGAGCTAGGCGGCGAGGCTCCGTAGTGGGCTCGTGTTCTGGGCCGCCCATGGCCTGGGTGCCGGTGGCGCGCGTGCGCCGTAGAAGGCGCGCTAGCTTGCCCTGGATCGCGTTCCTGCAAAAGCAAGCCGCCGAAGGCTCAACGCCCTGCGACTGCTCGAGATCCCCCCTTAAATCTGACTCCATATATTTCTTGGTCAGCGCGATTGCTCAATCCTGGAGGCGCCGGGCTACCAGTCGAATCGTCGCCCCGCTGCGTTCCGAATCCATTTCCCGAACCCGCTGCGGCGGGGGCGAGCCCTGGAGAGCTGCCATAATCTGCGCGCGTCAAAGCCATTCGGCCAGAAGGATGCGGACGGCAGGGGCTGATGTGGCAGCGTCGGAGCAGCCCTCCAAGTAGACGCGGCCCAATTGGGTCTCAGTCATAATGCCTGTCACCTCCCGCGTGGCGTGCAATTTGTCCGCGGGGCCCAGCTTTGAATGCTCGGCGCAATGGGCCCGCCCCGGGTCGAGCACTGCGCGGCCCGCCCAGCGCGCCGAGTCAGGATGGCGCGCCAAGCGGGGGGGGGGGGGGGGGGGGGCGAACAGCGACGGGCTCTTATTTGGTCGTCTCCGGCCGAAGGACAACGGCGCGCGGTCCGAATATGTCGAGCGACGAAGAGCGCGCCGTCGAAGAAGTCCGCGCCGTGGCGATTCGTCCAAATGCGATCCAATCGGGCCGAATAAGACAACGCGCGGCGTGCGCGACGTTCTTGATATGGCTCGCGGAATCCAGCGCGTGGCCGAACATTGCGCCGCCAGAACGTCGCCTCTGCGGCGTCGCGATGGCCCGCGTGCGTCTGGGAACGAGCGCCATAGCGGCCTTCGTCCTGCTCGGTGCAATCCCAGTCGCAACCAAGTGCGCGCAGGGCGTCTATGTGTTCATCGACCCAAGCTTGAGCAGGGGCCAGCCGCCCCAGCTTTCCTATCGGCCTACCGCGACATGTTCGTAGAACTGCAAAATGTTCCTGGAACGTTAACCCGATGCCTTAAACAAGACGGCCCCAATCAGAACTGCTCCAATGGCATCTCGCGCAGACCGCAATGGGTTCCTAGAACATGTTTTGGTGGACCTATAGGGGGGCCAAGACGCTTCGCCACTGCTCGACGCGCTGCAATCTCCCTCGCAATTCGCTGAAGTTCCGAAACCGCTTGGCCCGCGGGCCGGGCCGCGCAGTCGATGAATGCCCGCCCTGCGCGGCCCCGTTCCGAACCGGGGCGCCGACGAGGGCGCGCTGAAGTGTTTCTGGAAACTGTTCTGCACCGGGGTCATCGAACCGCCTCGACGCCGCCCCCCCCGCGGGCCACGCGGGGCGCGGTCTCAGACGGAGGCTGTCATGCGCGGGCAATGCCTTCCGCCCCGCGCACTTCCCGTAGGAAATGGAAACCACGGTTACCAAGCAATGTCATCATCTGCGTTCGTTCGCGCGCTTGCACTTCCAGGTCGCGCGCCAGAAGGCCGCGTGCATTCCAGCGAGCGCCGCGGTGGCCACCGCCGAAGGGCAATCGTGCATGAGACGACAAGCGAAAGCAAGACCTCCTCGAAGTAGGGGTCCAAATGGGCAGCTGCCCCGGCCCGACGGTGGGGGCGCGGGCGGCTGTCGTCGTGGAGGACTGGCTGGAGCTGGCGAGAGAGGTATAGGCCGCCCTTCAGCAACCGCTTCCAAGTCCCAGGTAGCAAGGATCGCGCAGCGAATTGCGATCCCCACTAGCGTCGAGGGAACCCTTCCCCGAGGTTCGTGGTGACCGAGCTCCTTGCGCTGATCCGCCAGACCTGAAGCGCATCCCATGGGCGGTCGGCTATGCCCGCGGAGTCCAGGCAGCCCGCCCCGCGCCCCAGCTGTGACGCCCCGAGCTCTGACCGATCCCGGCGGTCGAGACCTGCAATTGCGCGCGCTCGCGAGGCCCGCTCCCGGGGGCGTCGCGCCGCCCGCGCCTGGTACGCAGCAGCCGTTCACGCGGGATGCCAGCGCGATCGCCTTCTCCGAAGATGCTCCAACGACCGCCATGCCCCCGCCAAACTTGCCGGTGGGGTTCGGGATCGGCGTCGAGGAGTGGCGAGAGTCCTCCGCGGTGCCCCCTTGATCTAGACGTGGATCTCAGTGCGCGATGGGCCTGCAACCTCCCTCCAATTACCTAACATTGATGCCTGCTGTCGCAGATTGCGAGCCATCGGTAAAACTCAGCTCCATCCGCCGCGCGTGCTCGCCCTCCAGGTGATGCGAAGTATGCGTGCTCCTTCTCCTCCCTAGCGTCGCTGCGTCAGCGCGCGTTCCCACATCTCCTGCGGGGTCGTCGTGATCAGGGTCCCGCGCTCGCAGGCAGCCGCATCCAAGCCGTGGACATCGACGATGAGCGCCCCAGGGTCGTTGAGGAGCTGCGCGCGTCCAATGATCACATTGGGGAAGGCCCGCAGACGCTGTCGAAGACCACGACGAAGTATCGTGATTTGTAACGGGGAGGTCATCGACGTGCATCCGTCGATGGGCGACCTGAATTCTGGGCCCCCTGGCTCGTCATAAGCCTGCTCCATCCCAAAGTGCCCTCCGCCCCGACTTGCCGAGTCAAGGCGCTAATCTCCGCGTCTTGGTCGTTGGCCATGTCGACCGCGATCGACTCAAGGTTCCTCGGGCCCTCCAGGGGAATCCGTCCGCCAGCGCGCGCGCATGGTGGGCGCTGTAGGGGCCCTTTCCCAATAGCGGATACTAGCAACGTGCTGCTCCTGAGCTCGGGGTGTGGCCCGTTTGCGATCATCCTGACCGGAGGCCCGAAGAAATCAATTGTCTTCATCTGTTTGCCAGCTAAACTGGACAGGAGCGGCGTCCTCCATCAGTCAGCGAATGCCGCCTCGGAAGGGATACCCGGCATGGGCGGCCTACTCGCCAGGAGGCTGATGTCTGCACCATTGTTTCCGAAGCCAGCATCCTACCCCACTGTGCGGAATCATCTGGAACGTGAAGTACCCAATGTTCTGTCAAAGTGTCCTCCAAACATATTCCCGCCGCCGAGGCGTGAAACTGTAAGGTGGATCTGCTTTGCCTGGCGTGGCTCGAGCATCCTAAATAAGTCATGGCGTTGACTTGTAAGCCCCAAGTTAAGGATATCAGAAAACTGCAAGCAAATCAATTCCTCGCTGCTCGGTGCAACAACCTCGTGGAGTACGTGATGTAGCCTTGCTTGAGCTCCTTGTACCTGTATGCCGGAACTCCCTGGCGACGGCCCCGTCGCACTTTGAGAATAGGAAGGAGGTCCCTACAGATAGTCGCCGCGGTGTCTACTTCGAGCTCGATGGCATATCCCTGGGCCACGACAGTGTCAGCATCGAGCGTTGCACGCACGCAGTCGATCCACTGGTGGATGCACCGCTGTTGATTCTCGATCAAATTCGCGTCGGGGAACGGGTCCTCGAAGGGATGCCAACGTGCTCCAAGCCAACTCGCGCCCGAGCCGTAGGCTGCCGGCCGTACTGCAGAAACTGCCTGAAGCCATCCACCGAGCCCACGATTACGTCTTGAGATGGCTGTGGAGGAGGCTGAGATGTCTGAGTGGCCAAGCGCGCCTGGAGAGTGTCCGCTACAATGAAGTTCTCGAGGCCACGCTGGATCTCAGGGAGCTCCAGGTCCGGCCGTTCCAATCCTGGTGGGGGGCTGCGTTTCATGAGGAGCCCGTCGATCGCTTGGGTGAGACCCGTGCCGCTGACGTCCATGTCCGCGTTGTTTTCCCTGGCCGGTTCCGCTGCTTCCGCCAAGCCAGGCCGTGCGCGGCGCAGAAGTCCGAGCCTGGGAGCGCCTCGCCCTGCACGCCACGACTGAAGCATATCCGACATGGCAGCGTCGCGGGGGGAAGCAGGGAGGTAAGGAGATGAGTGGTGAAGAAGATAAGAGAAGACGGCACCCCACCTTTGGCAGGGCTCCTGGCCGGGGGCCCTTGGCGGTCTGAGCCTTGGTGGCACTTGAGCCACTTGAGCCTTGAGCCATCGGCTGCCTCAAGATGCAACACCATGCAAACATCGGGCTGCCTCGGATCGTCGGCATGCCGGAATTCAATCGCATCGAGCCGGCCTAGAATCGATATCGAATCAGACCCAGACGCCCGAGGAACTATTATGTTTTGTTTCAGTCTGCGGCTGCAGACCACCGACAATTTCCCCAGGGACAGTCTTTACCCTGGAGAAGTTATTGATGGCCCAAGGGACGAACAACGCCCAAAACAACAAGTCCTTCTGATTCCTGTGGACTGATCGGCTCGACATATGACTCTGGAGCAGCGAGGGGGACCGACTCGGGGATCAGCTCACAAGGGGAACCATCGAGCCTGAATCGGCGATACATCTTCGGCAAATCGGCGCTAGGCCCTCGATAGCGAACCCGCACGTTCCTGGGCGGGGTGGGATATCGGGTTCCAGTCGGCGATGGATGGGCGATTGGAACACGGCGCTTCCCCCCCCTGAGCCAATTCCCCCCCCCCACCCCCACCCACCCGATCGTTGTCCCTGAGGAGGGCCAAGGAGCACACACCCTAGCCGCCGCCCCGACAGCTGGCGGCTCGACTGGTTCGGGACACGGCGCCCTGGACTGCGCCGGCCCCCACACCCAAGGATACTGGCGGCGCGCACAAACGGCATGGGCGCGAGGGAGAAGGATTTCTGAGAAGTCCAGGGGTCGATGCTTCTTCCTCTAAGCCACCCTCACCCCCGATCGTTGCCCCTGAAGGGCGCGGTTGTCTGTAGATTCTGGCACATGCACTTGCGTGGTATTTACCGCCCCCCCGCGCCGCCATTACAAGCAGTACTGGGCCGAAACGGCGTGCAGGTAAGCCGCGACCTGCGTGAAATCCGCATTTCCTGTCGGGCCTCGCCACACTGCCCA
>CAUYUJ010022370.1:363195-478195 GCA_963575745.1 Prorocentrum cordatum
CATATGCGCTACCTACTGGGCACCCACATGAAACACACGTCCAGATACAGCCACACTCGCATCATACGCAAGACACATACGCGAACCTGCAACCAACACATACACATGACACGTAAACCACAGACGCACCTCTCACAACATGGTAATTACTCGGTGCCACAAGGGGGTGCGCTGGGGGTGCGGTCGCTATCCGCCGTACACTCGGAAAGGAAAGCGTGGCAGGCGTGTACTTTCTCGACGCCGCAAGGGAATGCGCAGGGGGTGCGGTCGCTATCCTTCGCACGCCTGCAAAGCGTGGCCGACGTGGCAGCTTGTTGATGCCAAGGAGCGCGCTGGGGGTGCGGTCGCTATCCGTCGCACTCTCGCAAAACGCGCGTGGCACTTCCTCGATGCCAATAAGGGGTGCGGAGGGGGTGCGGTCGCTATCCGTCGTGCTCTCGCAAAGCGTGGCAGACGTGCACTTCACCGACACCACGGGAAGCTGCGCAGGGGGTGCGGTCGCTATCCGTCGCACGCTCGCAAATCATGGCAGGCGTGGCAATTTCTCGACGCCACAGGGGGTGCGCTGGGGGTGCGGTCGCGATCCGTCGTGCACTCGCAAAGCGTGGCAGGCGTGGCAGTTTCTCGACGCCACAGGGGCTTGCCGCACACGCGAATACTTCAAGGCGAACGCGAGCCAGACCACGGCGAGGTAGAGGGAACCCGAAAAACAAATATAAGGAAACGAATGGGGAGGTTGCATTGCAACTGTTGCGTGCCAGCGTAGAGGATGGCGAAGCACGGTGTGACATGGTGTACGAACACACGCGAAATAACATCAGAATGTGAGGTTGGTCGATCAGGTAATTGGTAAATCCGTGGTTTTCTGTTGACAGGGCGTTCTCCAGGCCTGGGAGTCCAGAACACCGAAAATCACAGACAGTGTAAAACCAATGCGTCGATTGAGACGTCGGTGATATGTACATATATATACACACTTTTATACACAACTTACCTTCCACCAACACATCCGGCCCCATGTCTCAAGCGAACCCTTCAGTAATATACGTCTTCACTAATCCGGGTCTCGCTTGAGACATCTTCAACAAAACAATCTCCCATCATTCCTTGTTGCTCGATGTCTCAAACGAAACGTTGGTTATTGAGGACATCTGCGCAACAATAATGTTCTCGCTTGGGGCATCGGGCAAACAGCAACATGTGATCAACAAACTTTAAAAGATCGTCTCATGCGAAACCTCGCTTGTTGATACAACCTCCCTGACAATCAAAGCAACCGTCGTTGGCGCCCTCCTCCCCTTCTTCTTCGCCCCAGCAGACTCGATAGTTCCTCCTCCTCTTCCTCGAGCCAGCAACAACGCTACCAGGCGACCAGCGAGCATAAGAAACAAACGCCAACTTGCCGCAACCACCTGAAGTGCAGCTGGACGCCCTCGAACAGAAATGCGTATACATATCGAATATCACCCATGCAAGTCACGTTCTACTCTTGCAGTTGGCTAGGGTGCCAGGTCAGTGTGGTGATGAGATGGTCTTCCCGGGGCTCGCACCCGGTTTTTTATCAGGGAAAGTCTTGAGGGTCAAACTGTGTCGTTGGCCCCCGGTTTACAGCAGCAACAACAACAGCAACAACGGCTCCCGCTGGAGGTCTTCCCAATTTAGCCAAGACCCTCGCTCCCGCCCGAGACTTCCTCGCGTTTCATTCAGGAATCGCGCTCTCGCTTGGGACTTCCTTAGAATGTATTCTCCCGGCGCTCTGGAGTCGCGCTCTCGCTGGAGACTTGCTTGCAATTTACTTCAGAATAGCGCCTGTGCGTTGGAATTTCCTGCAATTTACTCAAGCGCCGCGCTCCCGACACCCAGGCACCCAGGAGTCGCGCTCACGCTTAGGACTCCCTCACAGATTACATAGGAATCGGGATATCGCTGCCCTTCGTGGCCCCGTTGCAGCCCTTCGTGGTCCCCTCGCTTTGTTTCGTGGCCCCGTTGCAGCCCTTCGTGGCCCACTCGCTGCCCTTCGTGGCCCCGTTGCAGCCCCTCGTGGCCTCCGCGCTGCCCTTCGTGGCCCCGTTGCAGTCCTTCGTGGCCCCCTCGCATTGTTTTGTAGCCCCGTTGCAGCCCTTCGTGGCCCCCTTGCTGCCCTTAGTGGCCCCGTCGCAGCCCTTCGTGGCCCCGTTGCAGCCCTTCGTGGCCCCCTCGCTGCATCCCTTCGTGGCCCCCATCGCTGCCCTTCGTGGCCCCATATATGTATGCCCTTCGTGGCCCCCGCTCGTTCGCGCCCGTGGTGGCCACATATGCATCTGTCCTACGCGGCCCAGTTGCTACCCTCAGTGGCTCCATCGTAGCCCCCCGCATTATCTGCCCTTCTTGGCCCCCGCTCGTTCGCGCTCTTCGTGGCCCCATACGCATTCCCTTCGTGTCCCCGCTGTTGCCCTTCGTGGCATACTTCGTGTCCCTGTGGTTCTGCAGTCGATCTCTTTCGCTCTCGCTTTCGCTCGTCGTCGCCGTCGTCGTCGTCGTCACCGTCGTCGTCGTCGACGTCGTCGTCGTCGACGTCGTCGTCGTCGTCGTGGTCGGTCCCCTGTCTGTTTCTCTTGGGGTCGGGTCGACGGTCCGTGGCCGCCCCGCCGATCAGCGCTGCCGCTGGCCAGGCCGACGGTCCGCGGCCGCCCCGCCGCTTGCCGGGGCCCAGCCTGCAGGGAAGAAAGGTATACTCCCCAAAAAGGGTTCGGTCGAAGACGAAGAGGGCGGGTATCGAGGGTTTGGGAAATAGGCGTTATTGGACACTCGAGCAAATAAGGGCGAACAGTCTTAAAATGATTGTTGCTGTTGTTGTTGGTGTTGTTGTTGTTGATGTTGATGTTGTTGATGTTGCTGTTGTTGTTATTTGTTGTCGTCGTCCCTCCCGCGACCCGGCCCGCGACCCACCCGCGACCCACCCCGCGACCCACCCGCGACCCACCCCACGACCCGCTCGCGACCCACCCGCGACCCACCCGCGACCTGGCCCGCGACCCACCGTCGACCCACCCGCGACCCACCTGCGACCCAACCCGCGACCCTCCTACATTGTTTTAACAAAAAATCGGCGCCTGCGGCGGCCTCGTTGTATAGCTTGAAAATGTTGCGCCTGCGGCGGGCTTTTTCCAGAGCCTCGCAGACTGCAGACGCCCCCGCCGCCCCTTCACTCTTATCCACAACTGCGGGGTGCTACGTACCATATCGGGCCACCATCGGCGATCCTGAGCCTGCGGCGCCGGAAAATCCAGGTGTCGAGAATCAGCATCGCGACGGCCTGCTTTTTGCTATGCGATGCCTTTCCCAGCCCCACGGGCCGTCCGAGAACGGCCCGGGTTACCTCGGGCTGCTTCTGGCGGCCGGCCTGTCTGGACTGCCTCAGGAAGACAGTGGGGTCGTCTCTCATGGTTTTCGCTGTGCTGTGGTGCAGGAACAAAAGAGGTGGAACTAACAAGCTCGGCTCGGGACGACAAGCTGCTTTTCCCCGGGGGTAGGGTCATCCCTGGGGGGACCTTTACTGGATTTCGTGCCCCCAAGAAAGGACGGGAGGGAGGGACTCAAAACCGATCCTTGCAACATCCCCACCACCCCTGGCGTAGCACGTGCGACGCCAGGGGGGGGCGGCCCGTCCACCCATCTCCCCACCATAGGGGGGGGTGCGAAGTCCCTGTGGACGGGGCGGGGTGGGCATCGAAGGGCACCGTAGGCCTTTCACGACCCAGTGGTGGGCACCACATGCCTGCCGCCACCACTTGGAGGTACACCATATGCCCTCCACCATTCGCGATTTCATACCAACGCCCATTGAACTTTGTCATCTGATACTTCAACCTCTCTCCAGACTTCGGGGGGAGGGAGGGGGCCTGGACCCGCCGCCCGAGACGCCCGGGCGGGGTAAGTCGACGAGGGGGAGGTAAGTCGACGAGGGGGAGGGGGGCAAGTCGACGAGGGACGAAATGCTCTCCAGACGCACCTGGAGGCAGCTCGAGAACGCGCCCCTGGGGGCTGCTTACAGGCCCTCGGTCTCTGCCCCCTGCACACCGGGGGCGGGCGGCGCCTCGCGGCAATCCAAGGCCGCCTGCACGCAAGAGTGGCCCCAGGCAAGAGTGACTCGTGGTGCGCGGCTTGGCGATTGTTGTATGGGAGATGCGACAGTAGCGGCCTGCGCACGTGGGTTTGCCCCACCGCCCTCGCCTCCACCGCCCCCCGAAAGCTGCGCACCAAAGGTTTCTCTGCCGACGGGTCTCCCTGGCGAGGGGGCAATGCCCAATGTGCCAGGGTCGGAGCCAAACGCACGGGGGCAACCAGGGCAATGACCCTGGTGGCCGGGCCCGACTCAGATATCCGACGTCTTGATGTTTTCAATGCTGGGTCCCTGGAAGGAAGTCCCGACCCTTTCCCAACGAGGAGTTAGGAGTAGGAAAGAGAAGGGAGGAGCGAGGATGATGATGATGATGATGATGATGATGATGATGATGATGATGATGAGGAGGAGGAGGAGGAGGAGGAGGAGGAGGAGGAGGAAGAGGAATAGATGAGTAGGAGCAGGAGGAGGAGAGGGAGGATGAGGAAGAGGAGAAGGAGGAGGAGAAAGAGGAGGAGAAGGAGGAGGAGGAGGAGGAGAAGGAGGAGGAGGAGGAGGAGGAGGATAAGGAGGAGGACGGAAGGGGGGGGAGCGAGCGATCCCAAAGCGATGTCCCAGTGACTGCACCAAGAATGCGAAGAAGCACACGACATTAAAGGAAATGGTCAAGGCCGTATGGTGTTGAAACCCTCCTGCTTCGCCACCTCCTGCTCCTCCGCGACTGCATCCCAGACGTGCGACGTCTTGAGTTGTTCTATACGCGGTCCCCAGAATGTCCGACCCTTTCCCCGAGTCTGATTTGTCATTCGGAGTCGATTTTTTGACGGTCCCGAGGCCCGGCGAGGGCCCCCAAAGGCCGAAAACGACAAAACACCTCGCGCCCTGGCTTCTGCTATGACCCGAGCATGTCTGGGCCCTACTCCTCTGCGACTGCATTGGAGGCAGTTGTTCCCTAGGTGTTGGCGAGTCTGCTTGCATGGAGGGGGGCGGTGCGGGGGCAATCTGTATGCCACGCACGTCGGGATTCACTCGAAAGCCTTTTCGGACCAGCGCTGGTTGAACTGGCGGCGGAGGGGGAATGCCGTGCAAGTAAAATTGCCAGAACCCATTTTAAAAGGAAATAATGATAATGATAATACGAATGGTAATGGTAATGGTAATGATAATGATAATGAGACTAATAATTCGACAATCGAAAACGAGACTCTTTTTGCTATATATATATATATATAAAAAAAAAAAAAAAAAAAAAAAAAAAAAAAAAAAAAAAAAAAAAAAAAAAAAAAAAAAAAAAAAAAAAAAAAAACGATCCCGCCGAGGCTTTGGACGCCCGAAATGGGTACGGAGAAAATGGGCACGATGCCCAACAACATATGTTGTCCAACACCGACAACGGCCACTGTTGGGCAGGCGGCCTTCCGTCTCAAAATGCGAAGCGCTCGTGGCGGCACCGACAGCGAGCCCTGTTCAAAACTGGCTGCCAATTGTCGTGCTCGTTCTCTCCATACTCCAGATTTCGTAATAGAGGGAGGGGGGGCTCATTTCGGGGGGGGGGTCTCCTCCAGGCTATCTTGGAGGGCCTGGGGGGGTCTGGGGACGATGTTTTGGAGGGTTCTCCCACGGGGGGGGGGGGTCTAAAACTTGTCGTCTGGGAGGGTTGAGACCCCCTCCCTTTTATTACGAAACCTGGAGTGCCCGTTCCGATCCTCTGAGCCAATGCGCGCTGGTCTGGGCCCGTGATGCACTTGTGGGACATACGTCGGGCCTCCGGCGGCCTCTCGGGGCGCTCCCGGCACCCCGGGAAGGCCCCTTGGCGAGGCGCTCTGCTGGAGAGCACCCCGAGCCTGGGAAACCCTCCACCTCCTCCTCCTCCTCCTCCTCCTCCTCCTCCTCCTGCTCCTCCTCCTGCTCCTCCTCCTCCTCCAAGAACCATCGAACAAGTCCGCGAACCGATGGGAACCGACGCAACAGTTCGTACCCATGCCGAGCCCCTGTCGGTCTTCGTCCCTGTTCCTAAAGGCTTGATGATTAGCCATATCCACTGCGCCTCGGCTTTGTCGCCCGTGTCCAAGATCCCATGACGCAGTAGATGTAAATCCCACCAGCCCTTTGGGCGTGAGTGTTTTAGCGAGCTCTCTCTGTTCTCAACCCCCCTTCTTCCCCTTCGGGCAGGGGTTTACCCCTCCCCCTACCCCCTCCCCCTGGACCTGGAGAGGGGGTTTCGCGGGTCGTTGGAGGGGTCTTTTTCGACTCCTGGGAGGGCTAAAATTTGACACCCCTCACGAGGATTCTGGCCCCGACGGGGGGGAGGAGAAAAGTGTTCCCCTCTTCTTTGAAGCCAAAATCATTGATTTTACTACGGTTTTGGCCCCATTTTGGCCTTCTGAGGGGGCAGCGCTAATTACAGCTCCCCTCTTCTTTCAAGCCAAAATCATTGATTTTACTAAGGTTTTGGCCCCATTTTGGCCTTCTGAGGGGGCAGCGCTAATTAAAGCTCCCCTCTTCTTTTTTTTTGGGGGGGGGGGGGGGCGGAACAATGGAATCACATTCCACGCGGCAGAGGAGCTGTTGCGGGCGCGGTGGACGAATTCCACTCGGCATGCAACGCGAAAAAGTATGTTCGTTGTCGATGCGGTGGACGTGTTCCACTCGGCGTGCAACCATGAAACATACAGACGGCCGCAGGTCTAAATAGGATTCCGCATGATCCCACTTCAGCTGCCTACATACCCTTTGTTTCATTCCTCGTTACTTTCTTCCTCCTCCATATCCCCGTCCTCCACTCCCCAGCCAACACTGCAAGTCAGAGCGACGAGATCGACCCGCCACCAGTCGCGCGGCTCCCCATGCTGTCTGACCTCTGGGCGCTGTCAGCCTCAGGCGGAGACGCGCCAGCGCCCGCGGGGGCCTCGAGACGCGGCCCGCTCGTTACCACCGACTGTGCCGCCTGGTCGATGAGTCGCGGTGGGGTCAGGGTGTTGCCGGCGTCCTCCGGGGCCGCGGCCGCGGCCGCGCCAGCGCCATCCGACTCGAGGACGCCTGCTGACAAAGGGGCGTGAGAGCGCACGGGCGCGCTGACGCGCCTGGTCCAACGCTGATCCTGGATCCACTTGGAGTTCTCGAGAACCAGCTTTACCACGCACGAAGGTCGGTCCAGGCCCTCAGTCCAGTCCTCGCCGCCTGGCGGATCCACGGACACTCTCAGCGAATTCTCGATGGCGAAACGCATACGATGATGCTGCTTACTGAAACGGAAACTCACCCCGTCCACAGCGGGCAGCTCGAGTCTAGTGGACTCCTCGCAGGCATGACGAACCCACCACTTCAAGTCATTTCGCTGATCTGGCCGAGTACATGGCAGAAGAGTTCTCTGGGTGGCACAGATGTGCGCCCAAGAGCTGCCAACTAACATCTCGAAGGCAGTGGTGCAACGCAACATGGTTAACCCTGGTGACATACCGTCGACCCAAACAGCAACCTCGGAAATAGAAGACGATACGCCAGACTCCCCTTCAGAATTGGTGCCAGAATCACCGTGTTCAGTCTCGTGCGACGCACCCCAGCTCTGAACATCCATGTTCATTTCAGCACTAGGCATTGTCGGCACTCTCGGGTGCGTCCTTGGTGGAGGCAGGTCCGCGAATTCTCGAAAGCCGACAAGGTACAACTCCTTTTCATCACCACTACGGAAGCGCACGCAGAAAACTTCCACCGACACAGAGATGCCACAAGTGTCCCGCAATTTGACGTGAAAAGCCGTGCAGAAATCATCATACGCAGTACTGGAGGTTACGTGTTCGGCAAATTGTTCGAGATCGGCCTCTGCGGCAAAAAAAGACGATATACTCACTCCCGCCAAAGATCGAGGCTCGCTATGCATTAACAAAGCCGCGAACTTTTTGGAAGGCCGCACGAGCATCAGCTTGGCATCGAGCTCGACCACGGCGTCACAAACGCCTGCTCAGATCGACTTTGCGGCGCGCAACTCGCTCCGACATGCTTGAGCCTCTAAGAGGGCATTGACCACCATTGAGAACACGACGTGCAACATAACCAAAGATACAACGACCCCAATCCAAGCAAGAAACACGTCATTTGTGGTTTTAGGGTCGTGGCACGGCATGCCATTGGATTTGCCAGCAAGCGCTGTGGACGCAGCGGACAGATAGCAGAGTGTCGTCCAAAACAAATTCGCTGGAAGGCTGAAGTCAATCATGCAGTACATTACGCAATCATACACTATTTGAAACTTGAGGGGGCTGATCGATTCCGCGAATTGCAGCAGCGGTGACAGAGAAATCGCATGTGAGAGTGACAGAAGGGAATACCATACATGAAGTCGTGATGGGGTCAACAAGCTAGGAAACACATTGACTGACACAACTATCACCCCAGAGAAAGCATAATGCAAGCGCCTGGGAACGGTATGCGGGCGGTCATCTGCGGGGAAGAAAAGATCGGGAAAACTACCCCGACGGCTGCGACACAAAAGAACTGGTAGCTTCTCCGTGACATGGCAAGCCTGATGGATTGCTTGCGCTTGTGAACAGATTGTTGAGTGCCGTCTTTCCCAAGAATGACCGTCCTGACGACTGTAGAGAACGCGAGCAATCGAACATAGTAATCGTGAAACCAAGACCTTGAGGCGCCCTCGGTCCACAACTGCCAAGCCAGGCGCCCCAGCAGCATAGCGGCGCAGGCCGCAATGGAAATGAGCTCCACTTGGTGGACAATATCAGATAAGTCTGGCACGATCATTGGAGAGATCGGCTTGGCACCTAGCTCGTGCGGAAAGTCAGTCTGTCTAATACTCCATGTCAAAGGGCACTAATCCCAAAACTTGAGCCAAAATGGCTACGGATAAAAGCTCCCCTCTTCTTTGATCGATTTCCTCCAAGATGGCCCCAAGAAGCGCCCGGGAGGCACCAAGAGGCCCCAAGATGGCCCCAAGAGGCCCCCAGGAGGCCCCCAAGAGGATCCCAAACGGCCCAAAGAGGCCCCCCCGAGGAACCCAAGACGCCGAAAAGCCCATCAGGACGACCCTCTACTCGCCTGGGCGTCGTTTCTGGACGGGCAGGAGGAGGGGCTCGAACGACTCACACCAGGACGAGGGGCCCGAACAACCGAACAACTCACACCACGAGAAGCCCGAACGACTCACACCAGGACGAAGAGCCCGAACGACTCACACCACGAAGAGCCCGAACGACTCACACCAGGAAGAAGGGCCCGAACGACTCACACCAGGACGAGAAACCCCGAACGACTCAAACCACGAGGAGCGCTTTCTCTCCCTCCTCCTCCGCCTCGTCCTTCTCCCGCTCCCACCACAAGGAGGATGTACAAGGAGGCGGGAGGAAGGAGGAACAGGGGAGATATGCGGGGGCAGGCGGAAACACGCCTGAAAAACACGACTGTCGGCATGCTTCGCTAGAGTTGCTGCTTTGAGATGGGCTGGTGGGGATACGCGAAGCGTGAAGAATTCGAATCTTGCCCACCTCATTATTTCCGCATTTGGTTCACAATCGAGAAGAATTGCCGTCGGTCTTCGCATCTTCGGGGGAGCGTCCAAAAGGGGGGTGTCCAAGAGGGAGGTTCGCAAAATGGCCGGAGGAATAGGCGCGGATGATGGGACGACCAAGGGACGCACTTAAAGAAAAAAGCGGGGCCAGGATATCCATGGAGATATAGTGGCCTCCACTTCGATAGCCCCTCCTGGTCATCACCCCCCTCTTGGACGCTCCCGTTCTCCGTTATCCTTTCCGTACCCATGTGTCGCCGACACCACGGAAGACACACGGCAAACCGCCGGCACCGTGGCAAACCCCTTGCAAGCCCACCGCGTCCGAGGCGGTGTTTGCCCTGGCGGCCGCGGCGCCCTCCCCGAGACGCAAGGCCGCGCGTCGAAACAAACAGCGCGGCGACACGTCGATCGCGCCGAGAGCCAGCCACGGCGAGCCGCTGAGGCCCGCGCGCCCGGCGCCGCCCCTCCCCGCCGCCGGGCCGCCGCCCGGCGGCGCCAGCCGCGGGCTCGCGGCCGCAGAGCTGACGCCCCGCGGCGACAGCCGCGGACTCGGGCCCGCCCGCGGCCCGACGGCGCCCTCCTCGGGGCGAGCTGCACAAGAAGCCCACGACGCCTCCTCCCCGCCTCTTCTGTGGGTCGGCGGAATGGCGCAAACCTCTGGTTTCACAGACAAGACTGTGGCCGGGAGCCTTGCGACGGGGGCCACTGCAAACGAGGGTCAGCCAGAGCGCCGGTTCTTGCAGGATCCTGCAGGGCCAGGGTTGCAGTGACCCGGGTCGGGTTCGGCTTGCAAGATCCTGCAGGATCCTGCAAAGCCTGACTGACCCAGCCTGGGGCTGACCCGGGTCAGCAGGTCCCCGAGACAGGAGCCTCACCTCTCTCCCCAGCCCTGCAGCTTGCGCAAACCCCCTGTGCCTTCTCGCCCTCGGACTCTCGGGCATTGCGCCCAGACCGTCCCTCCGAGCAGGCATGGCGGGCGGTTGGCCTCCACAGGCCCACCAAAAGGTCCCAGCTGGCCTCCAACGGGCCCGCAAAGCAGTCCGCGGCGGGCCAATCGACAACTCAATCCAGGGGCGCGGAGCGCCCCAAATTCGCCGCCCGAGACGGCGCCAGGGTGTTGAGACCGCTGTGGACTACTCGGGGGACCTGTTGCTGAGGCCGGCTGGGACTACTCGGGGCGCCTGTTGAGGCAAACTGGGACTACCAGGGACCACCACCTCTCCCTCGTTCGCGCCCCAGTGATCCTGAGGTCCGCCTTATGCGCCATGTTTCGAGCCCGATCGGCCTAAGCGTGTTTTTGAACGTACTCACTCGCATGGCATTCCCACCCCCCTCCGCCGCCATTTCAAACAGCGCTGGGCCGAAAGGTCTGCGAGTGAGTGCCGACTTGCGTGAAGTCCAGATTTCCTTTCGTGCCTCGTCAACCCCCCTTTCCATGTAAGTAAACTTGCCAGAATCCAGCGCAACTGCCTCACTGCGAGGGCCCAACACGCCCAGCTCGAGAGAGAAGGACATCCGACAGCGAGTCCGCAGGTTCCTGGGCGGGGTGAGCTATCAGTTGGCGGCGCGCACAAGGAGGTGGAGGGAGGGGGGAGGGCTTCTTAGAAGGAGGCTGCTTCTTAGAAGGGGTGCTTCTAAGAAGCCCTCCCCCCTCCCCCCACCCCCCTCTGCGCGTGGGTCGATGCGTCCCCCCTAAGCCTGTCCACCAAGCGCCTTGCCCCTGCCGAGATCCACCACCACCCCGTGCCCCTCACCCCCTTCCCCGACTCCGAATGGTTCTTGTGCCAAAGCTCGAGCCTCCGACGGCCGCTCGAGACGACTTGGGCACCCCTGGAAAGCTCTCGACGAGGCGCAGCTGCTGGAGAGCATCCCGAGGCCAGAAGACCTCTCAGGGCCACCGAACGCTTCTCCCCCCCTCAACGCTTCCCCTCCTGTGCGCGCCGCTGAGGCCCCGGGGTGCCTCTGTGTGGCTCTGGCTCACCTGCGTGGGCGTGGCCCCACGGGGCGCCCGCGCGCTCGCTGCCGAACTCCTCTGCGGGGGTGGCCGAGCGGGCGGCAAACACCGATCTCTGCACGCCCAGGATGGGGACGGAGCGTATGGGTACGATGCGGTAGAGGGAAACAATTAGTGAACACCCCCCCTGCCCCCCAAACTCAAGGTTGGCACGCGCGGGGAAGACTGCGGTCGAGGTGCAACTCATCAGACCCACCGCCAACTTTGAACATTGGGGGGAGGGGGAGGCGTTCACAGATGAATGTGGCATGAGTGTTCGCTATTTTTTCCGAGGCCTGTGCCAAGCAGCAGCAGCAGCAATTTGCTGCTCATCTTGAACAGGAGCTGCTGACCGGGGGCCGCCCTGGCAACGCAGCTAGCCACTTCGGCAGCAACTCCTGTCCATAGGGACAAACAGGTGCTGCCAAATGCGGTCGAAATTGCAAGACGTGACATCCGATGGGCCCTGATGTGAACGCATGGCTGTCGAAATGCGAAGATGTGGTGCCCGAGGGGCCCCGGTGGACAGCAGACCCGGCTCCAGATGAACAGGCGCGGTCGCCCGCGGCCAGCAGGGCCCTCCTCGGCCGCCTGCTGCGCCACCAGCTTCGCCGCATCCTCGAGCCGCACCGTGCGCCGCTTCGAGGGGGAGTGTGAGCCGCCCTTGCCTTGCACGCGCGGGGCGCCCGCTGCCTCCGGGGGCCTCTCGGACAGGTCCTGCGGAGGCCTCCGCGCGAGCTCCCTGGAGGGCCTCGGGCCCGGAAATCCTGGCGTCTCCACCCCGAGATCCGACGCCTCAGCAAACATCGGGACATCACGCAACATCACGACGGGAGTCCTGGACTCCATGTTCCTGCGTCGTGTTTCAAACTGGATTGATCTGTGAGGGCCCCGTGGCCCTAATCTAAGCGAAAGCGCCCGGATCGAAAAAATTGAAACACCAGGATCGCAAGGCTTTCTGGGCCAGGGGGGCCGGGCGTTCTTGCCCTGTTTCGGGCCCCGAAGCCCTCGCAGATCGATCTGGCTCGAAACATGGCACGGAGAGATGGAGTGGGGGCCCCTGGGCCGGAGGCCTCCGGAGCATAAGAGGGACCTTCGTGAGCCTGCGGGGATTTCTGGAGACGAAAAACAGAAAAGCGGGAGGTGGAGGAGAAGGGGCAGGGGGAGGAGGAGGAGGAGGAGGAGGAAGAGGGAGGAGAGGGAGGGGGAGGAGGCCGACGACCGAGAAAGGTTCGACCTCACTCGACATGCAGGGGAGGGCGACCAGGCTGGGAAGGGCTCCGAGTCGTCCCATGCCTCCTTCACCGCGCGTCCCTGCTCCCTCGCCCGACCCAGAAGCCTCCGCTTCGGACTCGCGGAGGCCGAGCATCGCGAGGCCGCGCTCCCTGCCCACCGTGGGTCCCTGGCTCTGCGGGGCGGACGGGGCGCGGCGCGCGGGAGGCCCGGGAGGTCCTGGCCCGGGGCCCGGGCGGAGAACGAGGGGCCCCACTTGGCCTTCACTTCGGGGGAGGGGGCCCCCTACGTAGGCCATCGTGCGTCCGTTGGGCTCCGATGGGCGGGGCACCGTCCCCTTGCGAACGCACATCAAGAGAAAGCCGCGGACCCCAGAGGACCCGGGCCCGCAGGCCCTGCGAAGACCACGGCGTTTCGTCTCAGAATGCGCCGTGGCCTCGCAGCTCACTCGACACGGCAGGCGACAGGTGACAGCATCAGCCTCGAACGCATCTCCTTGCTCCAAGGAGTGGCCCAGCTGCTGCCGCACTCCGAGGGAAGGCTGGGCAGGAGCCGAGGAAGAAGCGGGCGGCTCCGCAACTGGGCATCGCAAGGACGAGTCCTTGGTCTCCTCAACCTCCGCCTTCCTTCCTGCAGGAACGGGCACGTGGAGGCCTGGGACCGCGTCCAGAAGCACATCGCCGAGCCACTCGAGGCCTACGCGGCCGCTCAAAGCAAGGTCGCGTCATTCCACCTGCTGAGCCGCGCGCAACCTGCCGAGTCTGGTGGCCAGCTCCCAGCATCCCCTGATCCTGAAACTGTTGCCCGAGGCCATGACGAGGGGTAGCGCCCCTTTCTTGGCGAGGCGGTCCGCCACCGAATTCCCGAACTTCTGAAGGTGGGTTATCTTGCCCTCTATGACATTCACCGCGGACGCGTGGGCTATGATCTCGATTACCGCTGCGCCCTCGAGATGGTTCCCGAGCTCGGCCCACATGTGGTCCCTGGCCAATCTGGTGCTCGCAGCTTCCGACGGGGGTCCGAAGACAACCCGCAGTGCCAGCGCAGTCGAGGCTTAATCAAAACAATCCGCCGACCCTGTTGGCGTGTGTGAGGGTTTTTTCCGTTCGAATCGTCGTCGCCGTCATTCGTTCATCGTCGCCTCTGTCGTCCTCTTTCCCTACGCTTTCCTTTCCTTGTGCTTGTCGCCGCTCCTCTCTCCTTTCCTGGGTTCTCCTCCTCTAGCGCGTCAGCCAAAGCGAAATTGAGCAACGTCCTCATACACTCGCAGGGAAACCCCTTCCCTTTGATCCTTCCCCCACCGGGAGGGGGGGGGGTCCCGGGTCAGATACGCTTCCCCTCTGGAAGCTCCCAGGCCGCAGGAAAGCCCCAAGACGGGCCAAGAGTGCCCCAAAAGCTCTCACAGACAGTCCACGAAGGCCCCGAATGGCAGAACGATCTGTCCCCACGAGCGGCCCACAACGGCTCAAGAGAGTCCCAAGACGCCCCTAAAAGGGCCCCAAAGGCCCCCAAGACGGGTCTACACGGTGGCAAGACGACGGACCAAAACGAACATTCCGAGCCCTCCGCCCCGAGTGCTCCCAGGAGAAACCGAGAGGCCCCCAAAAGGCCCCCCAAAAGCCTCGAAAAGACCCCAAGATGCTCCCGAGAGGCCCCCGGGAAACCCCAACAGGCCCCCAGGAGGCTCCTCAGAGACCTCTACACTGTCCCCCGAAGCCCCCGAAAGCGTTTCGACCAGACCCCAAGAAGCATCCTTGAGGACTCTGATGCACGTCAGCGTCGTCGTCGTCGTCGTCGTCGGCAGCCCGACCGACGGCATATACACAATAAAGTGGTTGCCGCGCTGCCTTTTGTCTTGGTGGCGACACACCATCCCCATCCTGGTTGATGGCGAGATCCATGGTGACTCCTCCACCATCCAGCTCGTCATCATCCCTCCTCCTCCTCCTCCTCCTCCACCTCCTCCTCCTAATTATCTTCCGTCATCCCTCCTTTTCCCCTTCCCCTTCACCTCCTCCGTCCCCCTGTCATCCTCCTTCCCACTCCTTAGCATTTTACAGATTTTCATCGTCGTTGTTTTCGTCGTCGTCCCCCGTCAGGGTCGGCGGCACCAGCCGTAAGGCCTTCGTTATAGATTTCTGGTCACGGGCCTGCTGTTCAGGTCCTTCCGTGCGTGGAACATCGCCCCTGCTGGCAGTCAGGATCCTTCCTGTGTTGCCCAGGACGACCCCTGACCACCCCGTTGTTCGAAGTCCTGGGGAGGTTCCTTCAAACCCCGAGCCGTCGGTGAAAATGTGGGCCTCCTCGGGAACGAACAAGGGCCCGTCATGGGGCCGCTGGAAGTACCGAGAGCACGTGTCCGGCAGGTTCTGTGAGGGCATTTGATCCAGGACGCGGGGCTCGAGGGCGCGCACCTATTATAGACTGTGCCAGCACAGGTCGAAAGATGGCCAATTCGCTGAGCAGCCCTGGCAACCGACGGAACCAGGATCCCGGGAAAGCCGGCTTTCCTCCGTCGCCTCTGGGCTGTGCTCAACAACGCGGTGGCGCGACCAATCAGCGACCGCCACGCACGCCGAGAGGGCAGCCTTGTGAGATCGGGTCCAAATCGCCGACCCTCTATCCGAAAGCAGCTGGCAGATCGGGCCCCAAAAGACAAGCCAACCCCACTCTCGAAAATAAATTGCTTGGCCTGTTCTTCTCTCTTGGCCGCCCTGCGCACAGCCCCTTGCGCAAGGGGCGTGAAAGGCTTCGGCAAAAAAACGCTTGGCAGGCCACGCCCCCCCCAGGTCATCTCGGATCGAGAGACAGCCCAGGCCAAATGTCTAGAGGATCCTGGCCAGCATCAGGAAGAGGGCATCGGCGGTCTGTCGCACCTGGCCCCACTGGGCCTGCCTGGCCTGGGCTTCGAACGCATTCTGGACACAAGACCGATGGGCAGGCCCAGACATAAAGTTGGCCCAAAACGCGCCGCCAAATTCTATACCCGCCAAGCTCACCACCACCACGAGCGGGCCACGGGCCCAAAGACGGGCCGCCGATAGAACACGAACGCTGAAGGAGGCCCACGCCAAAAGAGGGCCCCAAGACCGGGACGCCTGGCACGAAGCTTGTGGAGGGCGGCGGGCGGGGGGTCTCTGGGGCGCGGGATCCCCGCGTAGCCTCAGACACGAAGCCGACTCTGGACGCGCAGATCTCTCAGCGCCCTGCCGTCGTTCGAGGCGCCGCCGAAATCGCGGCGCGCAATGACCAGCCTGTCGGCGCCCAACTTCCACCGCGCATCCTGCGCCAACTGTTCCAGCGGGCCGTGACCCGACAGCACGCAACGTGTCGCGCCCAAATTGGCGGGCAACTTCTTGCCCTGCAGCCCCGGGGCGACGATCTCGAAGCTCCGCGCTGCGTGCTCGATCGCCGCCCGGGGTCCTCCGCGCGCGCCAGTGGCGAGGTCGTCGACTACATTGATCGCTCTGCAGGGAGGCGCCCCCGCCGCGATTCGCCAATGGATGGGGCAGGGCCAGCAGCTCGGCGACGCCCGTGGCCGCGTTGCGCCCAGCGACGACGGCGCCTTTCGCGGCCCAGCCTGCGGTCCCCTCCTGTCCACCTGGCCCTCTTCGGCGCGCGGCATGGAGGGCGCGGGGTTTGCGGGGGGGTCGCAGTTAAGTTGAGCGCGATCTGCGGCCTGCCGCAACTCCTGATGACTCGCGTTCTCGTGAAACTTGCGAGTGTTGCAATAGACTGTCGCGGCCGTGAACTTGCCCCTCCCGGGGCGGCGCGACGGCGCGTTGCGGGGGCGAGCCGCTTTGTCGCAGCCGCGCTTCCACTGGGAATAGCTGGCGCCCGCGCTGCTTGACGCGCGGCCCCCGCGCTCTCCATGCGGAAGTTGTCGAGGCCGAGCCCCGTCGAGCCTCCGAAAGACTGGGCCACGTCCACTACCTGCTCGGTGGGGGGGCTGAGGGTCCACTCGTAGTTCAACTTGATGGGGCGGGCTTTCTCCGCCCGCTCGGAGGAAGTCCAGTTGACCCCTCGCCCCCCCGGCGCCGCGCCGATGGCAGCGGCTCGCCAGTTCATGCTCGGACGCCATGGCGCGGGCTCGAAGATCTTCGAGCAGTTCGGGGCGATAGCTGGCATCGGCAAGCTTGGCTGAGCCCTGCGCGGCCGACTCCCCGAGCGCCCGCTAGGCCATGCTGTGAGCCTAGGCATCAAGCATGCGCCTTGCCGCGACTTCTTCGGACAACGCCGCTCGGAACCAGCGCGCGAGGCCTCCGCCTCGCAAAGCGAGCCCCGGCCTTTTCTCCACCTGCATGCCATGCAGGGTCTACGATTCCATGACATGGGTGAGCAAGCGCATGCCGCCGATGGCTCGGAACAGCCGCTGACGATGCTCTGCTGCGCCGGCCTTGGATCCCGACGGCGCCGCCCCTGCGAGCCCGAGATTGCCCCGCGGCAGCGGCATGGTCACCCGCTCGCGCGGCCACGCCCCGCCGCGCCCCCCGTCGACGCGCCCGCGATGCAACCGACGAGGCCCTTCTTGGCCATGGCGGCGCCCCTGGGCCTGCCGAGATAGAACCTCCCCCCATCTGTCCTTGGGACCCCGAACGGCCATCAGGTATAAGTCCGCCGCCGCGAACCAATGCCCGCCCGCCTGCTCGACCTCCCCTGGGCGACTGTCAAGGGGCGCGCGGGCCCTCGGAGATGCCAGGCCGCGCGATTGACGGCCCTTCCCCCTGTCCCCCTGGGCAGCCCGTCCTCTTCCGTGGCCGAGGGAGCGGGCTGGGAGGAGACTCCGCGCGCGCGCGGAGGAGCCCGGGCGGGCCCCCTCAATCGCGCGCGCGACGTAGCTATACGTGGCGAATGGGGGCCCCCGCAGGGGTCGGGATGGCATCCAAAACATGCGCGCCGATATTAGTTGTAGTCGCAATCGCGTCCTGGACAGGTTAGTTATCCAGACGAAGGGGCTGAGGCGCGCGCCAGATCGGCCCCCCCGCCCCCATTGCCTCCTCGGGCCCCATCTTCCAGGCGCCACCCCCCCCCGCCACCCCGAGAGAAGAAGCTACTACTAGGCCTCCAAGTGCGACCTCAGGAACTGGAGCAGGTCGAGGTCGGCGCCCCCGGCCCCCGCGACGACGCGGCAGCGGACGGGGCTCGCGACGCAGAACAAGCGAGATCCAAGGGCGAGGAGCCCGATAACCACTCTGCGCTGGAACTTCGCGGGCGCCGCTGGAAGTTCAGCCGCCACTCCCAACCGTGGAAAATGACCACCCCGCCAAGCAGAGCCCGCGCCATTCCCCCCGCGCGCACAGCCGCTCCCGACGCCCGTTTTCTCTGACACGTCCTGGACCACTGGAGTCCACTTGCTTCTGCGCTGGCGCCTAGAACTGTCTCTTGGACGGGCACGGCGCGCGGCGTGCCAAGCCGCTTCTCTATCCATGGCATTGTAGCTCTGGCCCGTGGCCAGCGTTGGCATTGACTGCGACGGTGACAGAATGAAGAACCAGCTTGAAACGCTGCCGGCGTGGCCCCTTCAGATCGAGCTGCTACCCAAGAGGAGCGCGCGGGCGATTTCGGGAACCCTGAGCCCAGGGGCGCGTTCATCTCTTGGGGGCGCAGCTAGCGCTGCCGTCGTCTTCCGCCGAGCTCCCGCCGCCTTCCGCCGGCGGAAGCGGCGCAGGTGTACTTCCGCCGACCTTCCGTCGCCTTCCGCCGAGGGAGAGATGGCAACTGCTTTGACCCTCGAAGGCAAGGCCGTTTTCGGAAAGCCCCACGCGGCCGCGCGATGGAACTCGAGCTCGAGGAGCGCCCGAGTCCGAGGTCTGATACCGATTCCGTTTTTCTGACACCAATCCTGCATGCCACGCGGCCCGACTGAACGGGGGCTCGCGGCGTCGGATCGCAGCGACCCGTCACTACGCGCAGCGTCGCCGAGTAGCTGTTCTTCTGGACCAGCAGCGTCGCGCGGCGACGTGGGCGGCGACGCGGGCGAGGCTGGGCTCGCAGAGCGCCCGGCTACGCGCTCTGACTCCGACGTGGATTCTGACGCCCCCCCACGCATTCTGTCCTGTCTCCCGCCAGGGGCCGCGGCGACACTAAGGGGTCGGGCAGGCTCGAGGCGCGCCTGCCCGCCTCGAGTTTCTAAGGAAGCACCAATGGCCACTTCGGCAGTGGCGGGCTCGAGGAGCCCCTCGCCCCCGCGTTCGAACTTTCTGTGACCTGGCCGACCGAGACCAGTCCGACTCGCACACCCCCCGCCGCAATCCTGAGGCATGAGCTTCCCCTCGGCCCCCCCTAAGACGGCCAGGGCCCTGCCCGACCTGCCGTCTCGTTCTGCTCCTCGGGGCCCTGCGCGGTGAGGGCGGCCCCCATGACCCTGCCGCGATCAATGAGGTTGACCCCCGCGTGCAGCCGCAGCGGGGGCCGCGCCCTTCTCCTAACCGCTGATGGTGGCCGCGCGCTGGGGGACCTTTGCCCGTGGCAATTGTGCCACGCCCTGCACCGCTTGGCCAGAACCTGGTTGCCCATCTTTTCCGCCGTTGCTGCATGCATGCTCTGGGCCTCGAGGAAGGCGATCACGTCCACTTGAAGGCCGCCACCATCGCCAGCAGCAAGAACAGCAAGCCAATAACTCTTGTCGAGCGCATTGGCCCAGCGACCGGTGGGCCGCTTCCTGTGTTCCGTGATGTCCTGCACGTCATTGGTCCTGGTGGCCAGGCACTGCTACAGGTTTTTGGAGCACCCACACAGACTGCACAGCCACGAAATCCTACCAGACCCAGGGCTGTTTTTTCCGATGCGGCCTGACTGCCAGCTGGTCCTGCCGTCCTTGCCATGGCGCCATGATCCGAGAGTCTGGAGGTGTCCGCGAAAAACCAAGCGCTGGGGCGGACCAGCGCTTGGCTCGGGTCAGCGGTTTCCACTTGCTCCACTGTGGAGCTCATCGTCTTAAGCTAACAAGGCGACGGTGGAGAAGGACGAGGAAGAAAGAGAAGGAGAGGGAGGAGAGGGAGGAGGAACAGAAGGAGGAGGAAGAGCCTAGCGTAGAAGGAGAAGGAGGAGGAAGAGGAGGAGAAGAGCGTAGGAGAGTCCAGGAGAAGAAGGAGGAGGCTTGCTCACGATGTTGCAATTTCTTCGCTGCGTCGGATCTCAGAGGGGGAGCTCCCGCGGATGTCGCCGCATGAGGTTTCCGTGTGAAGTCCCGAGGAGAGGCCCTCCCGGTGCCCGGGGCAAAACAAAAGGGAGCGGCCCCTCGAAAGCGTCGATCCTCCGATCGCCCCCTCCTGATCCCTCATCTGGTGGGAGGACGAAATAACTCCAGTTATGTGTGACCACATGCGGCTGCACGTAGATTGCGAAACCACCTCGGCGCGCAATCCCCACCCCCTAGATCTCAATGTTGGCCTCGATGCGGCACCCCAGGTCTGGGAGGACCACATAGCCCAAGTGAAACGTTGGAATGTGGGGGGGGGGATCTTGCAGAGATCGACAAACGTCTGATTCAACATGACGGTTTGCGGCTGATGCATTTGGGGCAACTTGCATATGTCCGCGCACTGTCCCACCTCCCTCCTTCCTCCCTCCTGCTCCCCCCTCGTCCCCCTCCTCCGCTCCCCTCCTCCCCCTCCTCCCCCTCCTCCTCCTCCCCCTCCTCCTCCTCCTCCTCCTCCTCCTCCTCCTCCTTCCGCCTCCGCCTCCGCCCTCGAACCGCCGAGAGCTTCCCCCCCTCACTCCCAACAGCAGTGTCAGGGCTCCGTAGGCGGGGCTTTTTTAAATAAAGCATGACATTTGCGCGCCCGACGAAACGGGTTACATTCTCTGTCTGCTCCAGCTGGAAGTTGCAAAGTCCTGGTTTGCAGTGTCCTTGCTTCGAGGTTGAAGAACCTCTTCAGCAACAGACCCTTTCAGTGAAAACGAAAGCTGGAACCAGACCCAGCGGACGAAGGCTCCCAAAATGGGCAGCTGCAACACCCCCTCGAGAAACAAATAAGTCGCCTCGGCACGCAAGAGGTTCTATAGAGGCCTTCCGAATGGGGTCCGGGTAGATGGGTTCGGAAGATTGCGCCGCATCACCAATGCATCAGCGATGCATCGGCGACGCCAGCGTGGAGACAGTCGAGCTCCACATCGAGCTACATCGGCGATGCACCGACGATGCGGATCGATCCTTCGACACCATATATTAAGACCCCATCTGAGAGGCCTAGAGCTCAGTGGGGGTGGTCAAGCTCCAATTTGCACACAGACAGCCTCCCGGTAGTCCCGGCTGGCTTCAACAGCCCACCCGAGTAGTCCCAGCTGGCCTCAACATGCCCCGCAAGCACTCCGGTGCGATCTCAACATCTCAACCCAAGGGCGCGGAGTGCCCCAGGGGCTCTGCCAGAAGGGGCGCCAGGGTGCTGGGACTGCCCTGGACTACTCGGTGGGTCCGTCGAGGCCAGCTGGGACTACTCGGGGGGCCTGTTGAGGCCAGCCGGGCCTACCTGGGGCGGCTGTCTGCGCGCAACCCGAAGCCTTACTGTTACCCCCTACCATTCCAACAAACCTCTGATTGCCAGACAACCTCCGCGGGAAACCTGCGGAGACCTCTGGGAGACCATGCGCTCGGATGTAAGAGGCCGGCGTGCGCGCAAGAGCTCCACGGGGACCGCCCCAGGAGCGCGTTTTCATTTAGATTCTTGCCAGTTCACTTGCATGGCATTTCCCCCAAACTCCTCCGCCGCCACTTCAAACAGCGCTGGGCCGAAAAAGCGTGCAAGTAGGAAGTAGGTCCCGATTTGCGCGAAAACCATATTTCCGTCCGGTCATCGCCACGCGCCCCCCCCTCCATGCAAGTAAACTTGCCAGAATCTATAGAAACAAGCTGCCCCCAGAGTTCCCAGGAACCTCGAAACGACTCCCAAACAGGCCGCCCCCGGGGCCTCCGAGAGGACCCCGGGGAGTCTTCGCCCGCTGGTTCCGGGGGCCCTGAGCGGCAAGACTGCTCCCGTGGCTGCAGGGCGGCGGTCCTGGTTTGCAGCGTTCGGGTTCCTCAAGGGAGCAGCCATCGACCCAGAATCGGCGACACATCGCCCACAGATCGGCGATAGGCCCCCGACGGCAACAACGCACGTTCCTGAGCGGTTTGGGCTGTCGGGCCGCTGTCAGCTATCAGCGACCAGGGTTGACGCATCACCCCTGAACTGGTCCACCCATAACGTTGCCCCTGATGAGATCCACCACCATCCCGCGTCCCTCGCCCCCTTCCTCGACGCCTGGTGGTTCGGGTCTCCGACGGCCGTTCGGGACGATCCGGGCACCCCTGGAAAGCTCTCGACGAAGCGCGGCTGCTGGAGAGCACCCCGAAGCAAGAAAACCTCCAAGCGCCAACGAACGCTTCCCCCCCGAACGTGCCCCCTGGTACCCCTGACGCGCCGCCCCCTGAGCCTATCTCTCCTGAACGTTGCCATTGACCTGACCCTGAAGATGTCCAAACGGAGGGGGCGCCGTGGCCCAAGCCATCGCAACCACGCTTCCTCTGGGTCCTCGTCCTCTGGCGCCGCCTGGGCACTCGGCACTGACGGCGTCGGTGTCAATGTTTACGCTGCCGCCCCCCCCCTCGGCGGCATTGCCGCGGGGGGTGATCAACCGAGCAACTGAAACATTACCCAAGGACGTACCCAACCCTTTGGCAACAGGTGGCATTATCAACTGGCGCTTTCGAAATAGCTGAACATCCGCTGGAGGTCCAAGAGGCCCACGAAAGCGACGACCATTGCATTCTTGGCAATCGCCGCGCTTGAGGGTCAAGCGCGGCGATTGCCGACAAATCCCATCGGCTTCAACTTTCGGGAATCCCTGGCAAATCCCGATAGTCGGTACTCTTCGCTAGAGTGGCTGTCTTGGGCCGTCTTGGGGCCTCGTGGGCAGTCTTCGGGCCCTCTGGGAAGCCTCTTGGGCCGTCTTGGGGCAGTATTGGGTGCCTCTTGAGCCGTCCTGTAGCTCCGGAAAGCCGAAAAGACGAGAAGGCCAAAATCCTTCAAAAACCATAGTAAAATTCGTGGTTTTGGCCTCTCGGGGCCCTCCCATGAAGCCTTTTGGAGGCCTCTTGGAGCGTCTTGGAAGCCTTTTGGGCCGTCTGGGGCCCACCTTGAACGTGAAGCGACCGTTCGGCGTCTCAGGAGCCCACGAAAGTGCCGACAGTTGCGCAGTTCGCAGCTCCCCCCGCAGGGAGCCGCGAGGTCTCGACGCGATCCGCGTGTAACCCCACTCCGCTGGGCCTCCTAGGAGCCCACGAAAGTGCCGACAGTTGCGCAGTTCGCAGCTCCCCCCGCAGGGAGCAGAGAGGTCCCGACGCGATCCGCGTGTAACCCCACTCCGCCGGGCCTCCCAGGAGCCCACGAAAGTGCCGACACTTGCGCAGTTCGCAGCTCCCCCCGCAGGGAGCCGCGAGGTCCCGACGCGATCCGCGTGTAACCCCACTCCGCTGGGCCTCCCAGGAGCCCACGAAAGTGCCGACAGTTGCGCAGTTGGCAGCTCCCCCCGCAGGGAGCCGCGAGGTCCCGACGCGATCCGCGTGTCACCCCCACTCCGCTGGGCCTCCCAGGAGCCCACGAAAGTGCCGACAGTTGCGCAGTTGGCAGCTCCCCCCGCAGGGAGCCGCGAGGTCCCGACGCGATCCGCGTGTCACCCCCACTCCGCTGGGCCTCCCAGGAGCCCACGAAAGTGCCGACAGTTGCGCAAGTTGGCAGCTCCCCCCGCAGGGAGCCGCGAGGTCCGACGCGATCCGCGTGTCACCCCCACTCCGCTGGGCCTCCCAGGAGCCCACGAAAGTGCCGACAGTTGCGCAGTTGGCAGCTCCCCCCGCAGGGAGCCGCGAGGTCCCGACGCGATCCGCGTGTCACCCCCACTCCGCTGGGCCTCCCAGGAGCCCACGAAAGTGCCGACAGTTGCGCAGTTGCAGCTCCCCCCGCAGGGAGCCGCGAGGTCCCGACGCGATCCGCGTGTACCCCACTCCGCTGGGCCTCCCACGAAAGTGCCGACAGTTGCGCAGTTGGCAGCTCCCCCCGCAGGGAGCCGCGAGGTCCCGACGCGAGCGTGTCCCCACTCCGCTGGGCCTCCCAGGAGCCCACGAAAGTGCCGACAGTTGCGCAGTTGGCAGCTCCCCCCGCAGGGAGCCGCGAGGTCCGACGCGATCTGCGTGTCCCCCACTCCGCTGGGCCTCCCAGGAGCCCACGAAGGTGCCGACAATTGCGCAGTTGGCAGCTCCCCCCGCAGGGAGCCGCGAGGTCTCGACGCGATCTGCGTGTCCCCCCCCACTCCGCTGGGTCTCCCAGGAGCCCACGAAAGTGCCGACAGTTGCGCAGTTCGCAGCTCCCCCCGCAGGGAGCCGCGAAGTCTCGACGCGATCTGCGTGTCACCCCCACTCCGCTGGGCCTCCCAGGAGCCCACGAAAGTGCCGACACTTGCGCAGCTGGCAGCTCCCCCCGCAGGGAGCCGCGAGGTCTCGGCGCGATCTGCGTGTCACCCCCACTCCGCTGAGCCTCCCAGGAGCCCACGAAAGTGCCGACAGTTGCCCAGTTGGCAGCTCCCCCCGCAGGGAGCCGCGAGGTCCCGACGCGATCTGCGTGTCCCCCCACTCCGCTGGGCCTCTCAGGAGCCCACGAAAAGGCCGACAGTTGCGCAGTTGGCAGCTCCCCCCGCAGGGAGCCGCGAAGTCTCGACGCGATCTGCGTGTCCCCCCACTCCGCTTGGCCTCTCAGGAGCCCACGAAAGTGCCGACAGTTGCGCAGTTCGCAGCTCCCCCCGCAGGGAGCCGCGAGGTCTCGACGCGATCTGCGTGTCACCCCCACTCCGCTGGGCCTCCCAGGAGCCCACGAAAGTGCCGACAGTTGCGCAAGATCGCAGGAGGCGACAGATGCGCAGATCGCAGCCCCCCAGAGGGCGCCGCGAGGAGGAGGTAGTAGGCAGGAGGGAGGTGGGCGGGAGGACGGGGCGACCAGAGTGCTCTATTCAAAACGAGTACCCACCCATAGGAGGGTTGGGAATAAAAAGCGAGACCACGACCGGCATCAGACCCCCTGAGGGGCGAAGCATCTAGGCCCCCCAGCACCCTGGCGCCGCCTCCTCCTCCTCCTCCTCCTCCTCCTCCTCCTCCTCCTCCCCCGCCTCTTCCTCCTCTTCTTGACCGCCAACCCCTGGCCTCGTCTGGGCGTCACCCTGCCCAGACCTGACCTTTGGACGCCCGAAGTGGGTACGGAAGATGCGGGCACCATCCCAAGCAAAGAATGACGTCCAACACCGACAGCGGCCGCCGTTGGCCAGGCGGCCGTCTGCCTCAAGTGAACAACGTCCGCGGCGACACCGACAGCGAGTCCTGCCCAAAGTTAATGGGAAATGCTGAAGGTCGTCGTACCCATCCTGTCGATCTTGCCTCGGAGGGCACCGAGGCAAGACCGCCCCCCAAACCTAACGAAAGGAATGGCGACCCCAGTCCCCCGACTTTGGTGGGCTTTCGGCTGGACCTCAAAGTTTGGGCTCAACTCTGGGATTTACGATTGGGGGTGCACCCATCCTCGATAGGGGTGCGTCCGAATAGCCCCCAGAACGTGTGTAACCGACTCGTCCTTCTTTTCTGAGCGACCTGGTTTTTCGGGGGCAGCTCGAGGACTGGGGGCGGAAACTCGCATGTCACGACTGCCGCCAGGGCGGCCTGGCCTGGGCCCGCGTTCGCCGCGTCCATCCACGCGGCCGCCGCGGCCGCGGCGCGCTCCGCGGACGGCTCGCGGCTGCGCATTGGCGAGGGGGCTGCCGCCGCTTCGGCCTCCTCGCGGGCCGCGGAGGGCATCGTCGTCGTCGTCGTCGTCGTCGTCGTCGTCGTCGTCGTCGTCGTCGTCGTCGTCGTCGTCGTCGTCGTCGTCGTCGTTGTCGTTTTCGTCATCGTCGACGTTGTCTTCAACGTCAACGTCAACGTGGTCGTCGTCGACGTCAATTCCGTCGTCCACGTCTGGCATTCGGGGGTCCGGAAGACCTCACCGGATGGTGTCCATCACCGCACGGTTTTGGGGATTTGGATGCGCCAGTCGCCCGAAAGATCCTCGGAAAACGACCCAAGTTCACAAGCCGTGCGCTCACCCCGAATCCCCATTGACTCACCCGATGGTGTGGTCACTGCACCGCATGTGTTTGGTCGACCCAAAAGGGGGTCCAGCTAAAAGGGGGTCAAACACTAGATTTTGGGCAATTGCATTGCAAATGTATTGCGCCGGAGAGCTGTATTGCATTGGATTGCAAATGTTGCATTGCACGCAAAAATCCAACAATACATCTGCGCCCCGAAATGTATCGCACCAAATCTATTGAACCATCCCCTTGTCGCTGGACCCCCTTTTGGATCAACCAGAATGTGGGGCATCCGACGCATGAGGGAAACGAGCCAAGGAGGAGCAAGGCTGCCGGAAACCTCTGGCTGTCTTTCGGGCGGGGATGAAGAACTGGTCCGAGGGAAAGGCATGCAGCCTGGGACTCGTCCCCCTTGGGACCCCTTCTCCCTCTTGGCGGTCCACGCCAGCGGCGGCGCCCTCGCCGATGGGCGACCGGCTCGTCGACGCGTCGCCGTGGTCGGCCTCCCCAGGGATCGAGGATCGAGGCTCGACTTCCAGGCGTTTGGGGCGTTTCTGGCCCCGCCCGGGCCTTCCGGGAGCCTCCTTGGGGGGGGCCGCGGCTCGTCGACGCGTCGAGGCGCCGGGGCGTTCGTGGCCCCTGGGCCTTCGGGAGCCTCCCGGGGGGGCCTCCCCGGGGCCACCTCCAGGGGTCCGCCGGGAGGTGCAGCCTCTCCGGTGCGCGGGCCTCCTCGCCCTATGAGCTCCTCTGCCTCCCACTGCTGCTTCCCCCTCGGCCCGTGCTCCCCCGCCTCCCTCCTCGTGCTCCTCCTCCCGCGCTCCCCCACCTCCCGCGCTCCCCCTCCCTCAGTGTGCGCTCCCCCTCCTCCCGCGCTCCCCCCCCCCTCCCCCTCCGCCCGCGCTCTCCTTTCCTCCCTCCTTTGTCGGCGGGGCCCGACAACAAAAACTCGTCTGCCCTGTCCCCCCGCCGCGCTCCACTCCTCGGCCAGACACGCTCAGACGTCTCCAATACTGTAGAGTTCAACCGAAGCATTTAGCGGGAGCTCTGTGGAGCAAAAGGGCGCCTGAGGCGGCCCCAAAGCCCCCGACAGGCCTGGAACGGGGCACCCAGCTGGCCCTCAAGAGGCCCCCAGCAGTTCCCCCGGGAGGCCGCCAGGCCGAGGGCGCCCCGAGTCAGCCCCCCGGGTAAAGACAAGCGGGGGCAACGGGGCTGCGGACAGGCTGCTCAACACCTGCGGCAACTCAGACACAGTCAGCGGGCTACCACAAGGAGACCTGCATACGGAACGAAGCGGCTCTTCTGGCCACGGCGGGCCTGGGCCACGAGTAAGTAGGGGTCCCCCGACTTAGATTTTTAAGTGTAGCCCAGGGCCCCTCCCGAGCCCCGAAATTGTCCTTACTTCGGCGTCTTGGCTGTCCGGCACTGATCTGGATTGGGTCTTCAACCCAACCTCCATTCAGCTGCGCTGCCTGCGCTGGCACAGTGGCGGTGTGTGCGGGGGGCAGGCAGCTGTATGCATAAATTGTACGCGCCCGTGTAAGTGCACACCGATTCCAGTCCGCAAGCAACGCAATTCGTATTGAATGTTACGTTTTCAAGGCCTGAAGCAAACATTAATAAATCGTTAACAAATCTCGGGCGCCGCGCCTGTAGGAAACTCAGCGATGGCACGAAACTAAGGAAACATAACCATTCTCATGTAGAATTCAACCCCTATCACAAGACTCCCCAAGCTAAGCATGTCGGACGTGTGTTCTGTCCTAAATACCATGGCAGCGGATACTGGAATCAGCCTCCCATGAGATAAGATGTGACCATGTACTCGCATGGTTGCGCCACCCACGCTTACCTCATACTATAACTATTTCTTGCGAAATTCTAATCGCCTTGGTGCGTGTGCGCTGTAAACAGTGCTGCTACCCAACAAGCCGACAGCTTGCACATATACACACACACACACACACGCAACGGCAATCATCTTTAGGCGCATTCGATCTGCACAGACGCTAGTGGTAACTCAACTCCCGCTCACGCTCGCCCTCTCCCCATCGGCACATCCATTTCTCATCTTCCACCGTCTTCCTCTCTGCCTCGCTGTATTCCCTTTCTCGATGTACGGTGCGCGTTGGAAATGTAGCGTGCAACATCGAACTGCGAAAAGCACGCTATCCCTGTGAGGCGATCCCCCTGCGAGGGCCCCTTCTGCGCACGCTATCCTCCTGTTGGGGCTTCTTCGGTGCACACTATCCCCAAGGCGGGGAATAACGAATAATAAGCAGGCCGGTGGCGTCACATCGCACGCTACATTCCCAACGCCAAGTGTGCTCCCAAATGCCTCCCGCCAACGCAGGCCCCAGAAGGGTCTGCAGCCCAGGGCGGCAAGAACGGCCTCCGCCAAGGACCGCAACCTGCCCTGCAGCTCGCCGATGTGGTCCTTCCTTGGCACGGCGGTGCTCCTTGCTCCGCCCCTCCCCTCGACGCCGGGGGGAGATCAGGAGGGGGCCCAGCGGTCTTACGCCATCCCCAGGTGCGTGGCTGAAGCGTGATTACGAGACGCGGATTCTTGTTGCTGTTTTGTTGTGCGACCACCCGCGACCCACCCGCGACCCAACGGCGACCCACCCACGATGCGTTGACGACAAAAAGCTCGTGGCAGGCTCGTTGTGTAATGTGAATCACAAAAGCGCATGCGGCGGGCTTTCTCGGAGTCTCGCAAACTGCCGACGACCCCGCCGCCCCCGCACTCTGATCCGCAATTGCCGGGGCGATGGTATTCGATCCACCGCACTCAGAAAATCTGAAAATCGCTGTGGCCAACGTCCGCCGCCCGCCGCGCCACTGTCCACGAGCATCGCAAGCAGGAAGGACGAGGGAGATGAGGAAAAGGGGAGGGAGGAGAAGGGGCGGATGGGGCAGCGCGAAAAGGAAAACGAGAGGGAGTGGCAAGATGAGGAAGACAAACAGAGTGGACCAAAAATGCAACAACGGCGCTGCAAAACGAGAGAGGCGGAACGAAAGGAGAGGTAGCCGGGCGAGCGCGCAGGCGAGTGGCCAGGGCCGGCGGGACGAAACATGGTTTCCTGAGAACCGACTCTCTCGAAGCCGACGGCTAAGCCACCGGCAGCTTCTGGCGCCGCTGGGAAACGCTCTCGATGTTGTCCCCAAGTTCGGCGCACGTGTGGGCGAGCTGAACGACCTCACTAGTCGGAGGCATCTCCTGCAACACCTGCTCGATCAAGTTCTTGATCTCTTCCTGAAGCGGCCCCCCCTTTTGGCAGTCGCGAGGAAGGGTGATGAAGGACGGGTCCAACAACAGATGTTGTGCAATCGTGGGCAACTTTGCATGGGCCTCGCTGGACAATTACCAAACCCATCCAAACACAAGTCAAGATGCGAACCTCACATTAAGTGCGGGAATTGAACACGCGGCCTCAATAATCAGAGTGAGGGGGCCGAACGGTCATTCACTGTCCCTGGGCGCGTGGCTGAAGTGAGATTCCGCGGTGCGGATTCGTTTTGTTGTTGTTGTTTGTTGTTGTTGTTTGTTGTCGTCGTCCCACCCGCAACCCGCCCCGCGACCCACCCGCGACCCACCCGCGACCCACCCGCGACCCCCACCCCGCGACCCACCCCGCGACCCACCCTGCGACCCACCCGCGACCCACCTGCGACCCACCCGCGACCCACCCCACGACCCACCCCGCGACCCACCCGCGACCCACCCGCGACCCACCCGCGACCCACCCCGCGACCCGCCCGCGGCCCACCCCGCGACCCACCCGCGACCCGCCCGCGACCCACCCGCGACCCACCCGCGACCCACCCGCGACCACCCCGCGACCCACCCGCGACCCACCTTCGACCCAAACCACGTTCAAGGTACAAACCAACATTTTCGGCGCCTGCGGCGGGCTTTTTTTGCATTCCTTCCAGGTGGAGAGCCCGCGACCCACCCCGCGATCAACTCGCGACCAACCCGCGACCCAAACCACGTTCAGGGTACAAACCACATTTTTCGGTGCCTGCGGCGGGCATCTTTTGCATTTGTTCTAGGTGGAGAGACCGCGGCCCACCCGCGACCACGTTCAGGGTACAAACTACATTTTTCGGCGCCTGCGGCGGGCATCTTTTGCATTCGTTCCCGGTGGAGAACCCGCGGCCCACCCGCGACCCAAACCACGTTCAGTGTACAAACCAAATTTTTCGGCGCCTGCGGCGGGCTGCTTTTGCAGGAGGACGAGGAGGAGAAGGAGGATGAGGATGAGGATGAGGATGAGGAGGAGGAGGAGGAGGAGGAGGAGGAGGAGGAGGAGGAGGAGGAGGAGGAGGACGAGGAAGGGGACGACGACGACGTCGACGACGACGACGACGAAAAGGAGGAGGGGGGAGGATCGGGAGGGGGGGAAGAGGAGGAGGACGACGAGGAGGAACATGACGACAATGGGAGGACGATGATGGAAGGACGAGGGGGGCAGAGGGAGGACGAGGAAGAAGCGGAGGAGGAGGAGGAGGACGAGGTGGAGGAGGAGGACGACGATGACGATGAGGACGAGGACGAGGACGAGGAAGAGGAGGAGGAGGCGGAGGAGGAGGAGGAGGAGGAGGAGGAGGAGGAGGAGAGCGCCATCGACAGGGAAGGTGGGGGCCACGAGGTCCGCCGGCTTGACGACGCCCGCGTCGCCCGCGCCCGCCCCCTCACTCTTATCCGCAATTGCGGGGTGCTACGTACTATTGCCAACACGTCCAAGATGGCATGGGCCGAGGCATGGCTGGCTATCTGAGGCGCGCAACGAAAAATTAACGAGCACCTCACAACAACGAATTGGCTCAAGGGCAAGTCCAACATTTCCCATTTTCCATTCCGATTACTCTCCAATTCTTCCTATTCCAACATTTCCCATTTTCCATTCCCATACCCGTACCTTCCGATGACGCGTGGGCCAGGAACACCAGTTGCCGAAACTCTCACCCGAGACGTTCGTCGCCGCTTGTTTAGCCCCCTCCACGAGATGGATGACGACCTCGACTTGTCCCCGCCGCGCCCGGAGGTACATCAGATATCTTCGCCAATGGCACCGGGCACTCCGGAGGAGGCAGCGGCGCAGCCGCCAACGCTCCAGCAGATCGCGAACCTTTTGAAGCAGGAGGTGCAGCCACTTCGGAAGGCGGTGGAGGGCTTAGAGCGCAAAGTGACAGAGATCGGAGGGACCATGGAGGAGAGGATGACGGAGGTAGAGAGCAAGATGGAGAACATGGACGCGCGCCTGACGCACTTGGAAACCAGTTCGGCGGGTTCCCGGACAGATGCAGAAGTGCGAGAACAGTTGAAGATGCTGGAGGCCCAGATCTCGGAGCTCAAGCTGATGGACAACACGCAGAAGAGCAATGGGAACCAATACGAGGAGTACACTGCGGTGGTCGGTGGCCTTCAGACGATCGGCAGCACGGAGAACGCGAAGAAGTGGATAGAGGCGAACATGTGGGACCTCTACGGGCCGCAGCCGGCAGAGGTGTACTCTAAAAGGGAGTTTCGTGGTCTCATCTTCGTTCGATTCAGGAGCCGTGCTGACAGGGACACTGCCGTGAAACTCCTCCGCCAGGCCTCTCTCAAGGAGGGCGGGAACGATATTTGGGCAAAGAGGGACATGGTTCTCCCCAAGCGCATCCTCACGTCTTTCGCGTTTAGCGTCAAACACCTTCTCAAGCAGTGGGGCTTCACGGCCGAGAGCGTCTGGGCGGACCCGGAGGGCACGGTGTGGGTTGGTGCCGATGTGGCGGTGAGCGGGAGGATCGTGGGCAACAAGTTTGAGACCGATTTTGGCACGGGCTGGGAGGAATGGTTCAAGCAGGACGGCTACACCAACTTCCAGGACTTGGTCGCGAACCTCAACGCCAAGCTCGGCAAGATCCCGTCCAAAGGCCTCGGGAAAGGGAAGGGGAAAGGGAAGGCTGCCGCCAAGGGCAGCAAGTAGGGGCGCCAACTGTGCGTGAGCAATGACGTTTCACCTGCAGTATGTGGACATCCAGCTGGCCAAGCCAAGTTGTCACTTTCTGCGGCTCGGGGTGGTCGTTTACGCCCTGCCACGGCTGACGAATTCAACATTGCATCTTGGAACATCGAAGGGCATACAGACTCGAAACAAATTGAGCTAGAATCCATAATGGATAAATTACATATCAAGATCTTGTGCCTACAGGAGACATGGACATCAAAATCTATCACGTACGTCACGGATTCCGGCTACCTCGTTGTCCTTTCCGGCGGCGCGGGAGACCCAGAGGACGAGCGGGCTGGAGTGGGCTTCATCGTACATCCAAGTTTCAGGCACTCTGTGGTTGGATTTTGCCAGGCGACGGACCGCATGGCATCGCTCAAGCTTCGGATCCCAGGAGGTAAAGCTGTTATTTTCTCTGCATACGCGCCGCACAGCGGTTACGAGTTCCGGCGGCGGTTTGACTTCTTCACGAGCTTGTCAGAATTCGTTTCCACAAGATCCGCTCATGGACCCAAGCTTGTGTTAGGAGACATGAATGCAAAGTTGTATGGCCAACTCGATGGAGAGAGTGACGCGGTGGGGCCCTATATTTTCAAACACCCCCACCAGACGTGCAAGGAAAACGCCAACCGGCACCACCTCATGGTTGAGATGTGCGAGAATCTGAGCATGTGCGTTGCAAACACATTTTTTGACGTGCCGGATCACAACCTTGTCACTAACTACAACGTGGGTACGCCTGCCGGGCTACAAATTGGATCCTCGACGCACTCGCAGATCGATTTCGCACTCTGCGAGAGGACTTTTCTCCAGGACATCACTGGCGTGGCTGCTAGGCACGACGTGCCGTTGTCGACCCATCATTTCTTGTTGACTGCGTGCGTCCGTATGTCAGTTGAGAAGACGGCGCCTGCGAGTCAGAGTCCACGCCTTGATGTCACAGCCCTCTCCGACCCACTCGCCGCTTGTTTTTTCAACGTGAACATGTTGAATGCTTTGGAGGGCTTCGAGGACACAGCAGCTGGAGGCGAGGATGTCGATCTTGGTTGGAGTCGTATCGTGGACGGTTTTCATCACGCTGCCGAACGCACGTTGCCATTCCTTCCGAGGCGGACCACAAGGCCGTGGACGAGCGCCGGAACGCTGGGGCTGATCGAGCGCCGTGGGAGCGCCAGAAGGCAGGGCGACACTGACGAGGAGAAGCGCCTGTCGAAGAAAATCCGCGCTTCGGTTGCCAGGGACAAGGCCGCTTGGATCGAATCGGTCACGGAATCCGCTGATTGGAATCAGATTAGGAGGCTCCGGAAAGGCCCTGTCCGCAGACAGGGCAGGCTTCGTGACGTCAACAAGGGCATTGTGGAGACGGACCAGCGTGCTGAGACTCTGGCCGACTACCTCGAGAGGGTGCAGTGGGCAGTCAGACCCACGTCAGTGGCACCGCCAGTTGCTGCACGGATTGCCGACAACGACCTGCCCATCTCCATGGGTGATATCACAGTGGGGGAGGTGAAGGCCGCAGCTGCGAAATTGAAGCGAGGACGCGCTTCTGGCCTTGACGGGGTGCCACCCGAATTCTGGAAAGCAGCGGCGAGCGACGCGGGAGGTCTCCCGAGCTATCTGGCAAAATTCTACACCGACGTTTGGAGACAAGGTAAGATCCCAGAAGCTTGGAGGCATGCGAGGGTGTCGATGCTGTTCAAGAAGGGCGACCCTGCAGAATGCGAGAACTACCGCCCCATCAGTATCTCGCCCATCGGCTACAAATTGTTCGCAACCATCCTGCTCCAGAGGCTGAAGCAGGCGGGGGCCGAAGACCGCATCTGGCGAACCCAATTCGGGTTCCGCTCCGGGCGGGGCACGGCAGACGCAGTGTTCCTAGCCCGCCGGGTGCTGGACGACACATGGTCAACAAGAGATGCAAGTCGCTTGTTCCTGGCACTCGACTGGGCCAAGGCATTCGACTCGGTCTCGCCGGACGCGCTCGCCGGGTCTTTGCGGAGATTTGGTTGCCCAGAAGTTTTCGTGGACGTCGTCGTGTCGATTTACAGCGAGCGCGAGTTCGTCGTGAGGGACTTCGGGGCCACGTCCAGCATCCATCAGCAGAGGTACGGCATATGCCAAGGCTGTCCGCTGTCCCCTTTTCTGTTCACCATTGTGATGACGACGCTTCTCACGGACGCGCACGCGCTGCTTCAGCAGAGTCGTGCCGGACTGATACCTGAAAACCAGTTTGCGAGGGAGCTCGTGTACGCGGACGACACGTTGCTCATAGACTCCGACCCAGCCCTCGTTCAAGAGCTGATGCGCTGCATTGAGGAGTGCGGGGGCCAGTGCGGGCTGCAGTTCAATTGGGGCAAGTTGGAACTTATGAAAGTAAGGACCGAAGCTGATATTTTGGGACGCAACGAGGTCCCCATCCCAGCCAAGCAATCATTAACTTATCTCGGGACGTCTCTTGCTGCGGATGGGCGCATAGGCGCAGAACTGAGTCGGAGAATTGGGGCGGCCAGAAGTGACTTCAAGGTGCTTGCAAGAATATGGTCGCATTCGACTTTGAGTAGGAGACAGAAACTACGTATATTTAATGCTTGCGTTGTTTCCAAACTCACGTATGTATTATTCACTGCGTGTCTTAACCAGGCCGAGCGAAGACGGCTCGACGGGTTCCAGAATTATTGTCTCAGACGTATTTGCAGAGTCTCTCCGTCGTACATCAGTCGGGTGTCGAACCGTACAGTTCTGCAGATCAGCCAACAGACGCCTCTGAGCCATAGTCTTGCGCGTAGACAGATGTTGTACATGGGCCATTTGGCGAGAAGACCAGACGAAGATCCAGTCAGAAGCTCGGTGTTTGAGCCGGGCGGTCTGGTTCTCAAGAGCCTTCTTGGGAAAAGGAGAAGAGGCCGCCCGAGACAGTCTTGGGGGCCCATGGTGCTGAAGAACTGCTTGAATGTTGCCGGCTCCCATGAGCGACTTGCTGATTACTTCCGCCGAGAGGGCGGTGCAGCTCGCAGGTGGGAGCAGGCGGTCAAGGCATGGGCGGCGTGCTGAAGGCATCCGTTTCCGTGCACATGTTCATCCATTGCTCACTCGCTGTGGCCGGCGCAAGGCTTCTGTTCTGTTCTGTTCACAACAACGCCTCGATACGTATACGGCACCCACGATGAACTTAGATAAGCCGAGGTCACTTACATAGTCTGGAGGCGAGCTACGATCATTCTACATACAGGCCATACCTTCCAGTGCAAAGTTCGAACTCCAGAACATGGCAAGGAAATCTTAGCTCCGCGTGCCAAGACGAGTTACCTTCAGCCTGAGTGGTGTCTAATCGTTCACCCCCGCATGGAAAAACGAGTACGGATTAGACCTGTTGTCTTAGCCGCTGGACGACGCCAATCTTCCAGCGAAGTCGTGGTCGGGCACAGCGACCAAATTGGAGTCGATTCATCGCGAGCAGAAGTGGCTGTCCCATGGACCCGAACAGGCTGGACGGCAGCAACTGGGACGGCAACGCAGAGAAGCCAGGGGTGCCACGGAGCAGCACAAGCGCCGATCGTGAGTGAGGCAATCGAGCAAAAAGGCGATGACAAACCTCCCCTGGCGGTGTACGCGCTGTCGCTTCCGGCCCAACGCGGCGCTGGGCCAAGAGCGGCAACGAGTGCACCTCTGTCATCGGTCCCTGGCCAACAGCTCGGCAATCCAAACCAATGGTCTCCAGACGTCGGCCCTCTGGCCTGGGGCCCTTGAACAAGAGTGCTGAAACGGGACCCGCCACTAGTCCACGCGCACTAGGAGCGTGTTGCATTCAGATTCTGGCAAGTTCACCTGCAAACGTCCCCCCCCCCCCGCCGCCCTTTCGAACAGCGCTAGGCCGAGAAGGCGTGCAGGTGACTCCCGGCTTACATGAAGTCCAGATTTTCTTTCGTGCCTCGCCGCTCCCCCTCGACCTGCATGCAAGTCAATACGTCACAAGATTGAGAAACATTGTCTCTAATCCAAGTCTGCGTGTCCTCAAGTGGTGGGCCAGACACGGTGGTGCGCCACGCTACTCCTATTTTCAAATGTGTCGCTTAGTTTGTTCTGTGGAGAAGTTTGTCACGACGCCAGCGCCAAATTAAACAATGCGAGAAATAGGGATCCGCTGGCGAGCGATTGCTGTGCCGGCTCCTTGCTAAATCTCGCTAGCGCACCGAAGCCATTCAGTGGTTCACACAAGGCGCCACCGCCAAAAGAAATATCAACAATTCCAGAAATTCGTATCCAATTAAATCAGACTGAGAGAGCCGAGCGGTCTCCCAGCATCCATGGGTGCATGAGTGACGTGTGACTCCGCGAAGCGGATTCTTGCTGTTTGTTGTCGAGTTCCCATTTCCAAAGAATAATTGTTCCTGACCCCCCAACGATGCACGTTGCATTTTTCCCCATGGAATGCCTGTCCCGGGTCTCGCACCCTGCTTTTTACACCAGAAAATCTCAAGGTTCGGAATGTTCGGAATTCGTTTCTGTCCCCCGAACTCCCGGTTCCTGCCTGATGCGCCCTCACAATTTCTTCATGCAGGATCGCGCTCACGCGAAGTCCCTGGGCGCTTAATTGAAGCGTCGCGCCCTCGACACTCAAGAACCACGCTCTCACCCTGGACTTCCGAACGATTTACTTGGAAACCGTGCTATCACTCAAGCAGGCGGACTGACGCTTCAGCGGCCCGCCCGTTCGACCCGGCCGTATGGGCCCGCCCGCCCGGCCCGCCCGTTAGGGTCCCCCCGCCCGACAAGCCCGTTTGGCTTTGCCGTTCGTTTCCTTGTTCCTGACCCCCGTCCTGGTAATCTCTCTCGTGCTCCCTCCTTTTCCCTCTCCCTTGTCCGTTCCTTCCCTTCCGTCCCATGTGTCAGGGCTGCGTCAACCGCACGTGGCAGGTAAGGAGGGTATACCCCCAAGGGGGGCACGATCCAAGACGAAGGGGGCGGGCATCGAGGGTTTGAGACACACCTGGTGAATGGCACGCGAATGGGCAAGAGCGAACCGTCCTAAACAGATTTATGTTGTTGTTGAATTCCCACGGCTGAAAAGTTTTATAGCCACCGTGGACCCCAAAATAATGGCTTCTTGTAACTTACGCGGTGAAGTACAAGTGGTGCAACGAACGTGGTGCATCGTAGTTGGTGCAATACATGTGGTACATGTACATAGCTGGTGCATAGGATGGTGGTGCAATAGATGTGCACCGTAGGTGGTGCATAGGGGTTGCCAATTCCGCTGCTCGCGCAATCGGCACACCCACCTACCCGCACACTGGTTTGCAAAACCCACGCGGCGGCGATTGCGATGACTGCTGGGCGCTGGCTGGCGCATTGCTGCGGCCGCGCTAGCGCGAGCAGGCTCGCGCGCACAGCGTCCAGCTTGTCTGGCGCGACCGACGCGGTCGTGGTGGCGCTGACTGCTGGGGATTCCCGCGCGTCCCGCAGGCCGCGCTGACGCGCGGGCACTCCAGTGCGAGTCGATGACTCGGGCGGGCGCAATATCATGGCGACGTCGCCAATGACGATGCCGATAGTAGCGATGCTGGTGACGACAATGACGCTGATGATAGTAGCAATGCTGGTGACGACGATGACGATGACGGCGGCAGGGCCAAGGACGGCGCCGATGCTGATCACGCCAATGACGATAATGGTGTCCACGGGTCGGTGATGCAGTTTGGGAACGATTCCAACGTGTGCGCGCGACCGACGGGCGCGAGTGGCCCGCATGGCATTCTCTGACAAGGATCGCCCCCCCCCGTCCCAGTACGCGCGCAAAGGCGTCTGAATGATTTCGGCATGCGCGCGCAAGTGGGCCGCTTGAACGAACTTGATGATACGGTTGAAAACAGATGGTTGCCTTACGAATTCGCAAGAGAGCGTGCGCGCAAACATGATTCTGGCAAAAAAAAGCATGTTGCACAACCACGTGGTTGATATATCTGTTCGGGGCACGGGATTTCGAAATCCGTGGGAGACGTGGGGTGCGGGGGATGTCGGCATGCGCACGCGCGGCGACATGCGTGCGCGTGCACCGGGAAGGCCCGAAGAAGCCAAACCCATGGGGTGTGCTATAGATGATTTGTTTTTCTGCATGTACGTCAAAGAGGCCTTCAGACGGCCCATGACGGCCCCCAGAGCGCCCAAGACGGCCCAAGGGGCTTCCAAGACGGCCAAGATGGCATTCAAGACGACCCTGGAGCGCCCCAGGAGGGCTCTCTACTACGGCTCAGAGAGGCCCCCACGATGCCCCCAAAGTATGGCTTCCGACGGCGTCAGACGAGCCAGAAACGTGCAAGGCAGCCAACGAGCCCCCCACCCCCCCCCAAGAAGCCTCCCACAGGCCCCCAGGAAGCTCCCAGGAGGCTGCAATAATGGCCCCAGAAGATCCGAAGAGGTCTCCTCATCCTTCTCCTCATCCTCCTTTGTCCTCCTTTCTCCTCCCTCTCCTCACCCTCCTCGTACTCCCCCGCGTGTTCCCCCGCGGGCTTCCGCAACGGCTGGGGGAGTGCATGGTCGAATAGCGTGGCCAAACTTTTCCTAAACGCTTGGCCACGTAAGCGTATCCTAAAATGCAGTCGTCGGCGGAGATTCGCTGGAGGCATCTTCAATAGAGGGTCTTTCATGCTAACGCCCCCCCCCCCCCCCCCCCCCCCCCTAAGCTCTCGGCTGGTAATTCAGCTCGTCCTTCCCCTCCTCGCCCTTTCCTTCAGCATCCTCCTCCTCCTCATCATCATCAGCATCCTCCTCATCATCATCATGATCATGATCATCAGCATCAGCATCATCACCATCATCACCATCCTCATCCTCATCCTCATCCTCATCCTCATCCTCATCCTCATCCTCATCCTCATCCTCATCCTCATCCTCATCCTCATCCTCATCATCAGCATCAGCATCAGCATCAGCATCAGCATCAGCATTAGCATTATCATCATCATCATCATCATCATCATCATCATCATCATCATCATCATCATCATCATCATCATCATCATCATCACCATCGTCATCACCAGGGATCTCCCTCATCATCATCTCATCCTCCCCACCTCGATCATCAGCGGTGACCACCGCGGGGAAAAAGGTGTAGCACCCCGCAATTGCGGATAAGAGTGAGGGGGCGGGCGCGGGCTGAGTCGAGGGTGGGTCGCGGGCGAGTCGCAGGTGGGTCGCGGGTGGGTCCCGGGTGGGTCGCGCGTGGGCCGCGCGTGGGTCGCGGGTGGGTCGCGCGTGGGTCGCGCGTGGGTCGCGGGTGGGTCGCGCGGTGGGTCGCGAGTGGATCGCGGGCGGGTCGCGGGCGGGTCGCGCGTTGGGTCGCGGGTGGGTCGCGGGTGGTTCGCGAGTGGGTCGCGCGTGGGTCGCGGGTGTGTCGCGGGTGGGTCGCGGGTAGGTCGCGGGCCGGCCGGGTCGCGAACGGGGCGACAACAAACAACAGCAGCAGCAACAACAACACCACCACCACCACCAACAAAAACAACAATCCGCACCGCGGAAGCCCACTCCAGCCACGCACCCAAGGACATTGAATGACCGTTCGACCCCGTCATTCTGATGCTCCCAATATCGTTGGGGTCATAGTCCGCCAATAAGCGCGCACAGAAAAACTATGTTCCCGATCAAAGGGAGGGGTAGAGACAATTCGCAATTACAACCTTAACGAAGAGGGCGGTAACCGTTTGTTTGGGAAGTACTTGTTGAATGATGGATGAGAGCGAACAGTCTCAAAACCTCAATGTTACAACGGATGGGTCGAAGTGGTGTTGAATTCTCCCTTCTGAGAACAATTATTGCTGATCCCCCCTTTGCGGTGCCCAGTCTGTGTTTTTCCTATTGAAAAGCTCCTCCCAGGGCTCACACCTTTTCATCATGTCGTGCGCCTCAGAATGCGGCGCTGCCCCCGAACTACAACAACAACCGCTCTGGCCTGATACCTCCTCACACGTTTATTCAAAACCGCACCCTCGCGCGGAGCTTCCTGACAACGTATCCAGACATCGCGCTCTCGCAACGCACTTCCTCGCAATTGATTGAAACGCTGCGCCCCCAACACTCAGGAATCACACTCTCACCCTGGAAGTCCTCACAATTTACTTGAGAATCGAGCTGTCGCGGGAGAATTCATTGCGATTCATCCAGGGCTGACGCTTCAACTACCCACCCGCCCAACCCCGACGTCTGGGCCCGTTCGCCGGACCCGCCCCGCCCGTCTGGTTCTGTCGCTAATTGTTCTGCTCTCCCCTTCCTGCTAATCTCCGTCGTGGTCCATCCTTCTCTCTTCCCGTTGTCCCTTCCCCCCTCCCTTCCCCTGTTTTCTCCGGGCTGCGCCAACTACACGCGGCAAGTCCGGAAGGTATATCCCCAAGGGGGCCTTGAGATAGAAGACGAAGGGGGCGGGTATCGAGGGTTTGGGATGTACATGTTGAATGACACGCGAGCAGATAAAATAAAAACGAACAATATTATAACTAATTTTGCTGTTGTCGTCCCCTCCACCCCCGCGACCACCCTGCGACCCGCCCGCGACCCACCCCGCGACACACCCCGCGACCCGCCCGCGACCCACTCCGCGACCCACCCGCGACCCACCCACATTGCGTTGACTAGAAATCGGCGCATGCCGCAGGCTCGGTGTGTTAAGTGTAAGTATCGGCGTCTGCGGTGGTCTTCATCATGTTTGCTCTCGAGCCTCGCAAACTGTCGCCGATCCTCCCCACCCGCCCCCTCACCCTTGTCCGCAACTGCGGGGGCTACGGTCGGGGCAACTTTTGCTCAGCGTGTCGCGGCGGCGGCGGCCCTGGCGACACACCATGCCCTGCGAGCGGATAGCGTATTGCTCCGCTGCGCGGGGCGCGAGGCCAAGGAAAGGCTCGGGACGTTGAGCGTTCGGAAAAGGTGGATGTGGACAGCGTGCCGCGCCGAAGCTTGGTGGGTCAGAGCCGGCGGCGCGACACACGCTAAACAGACAAGTCTGGCCGCAATCTGCGGCAATAAAGCTGGAGGCCCGAAACGGGTAGGGAAAACATGGGTACTGACTACCTACCAGACCACCCCAACCCAACCCGAAGACCCGAATTTCGGGTTGGGGGGGGTAAGGGTTCCACATGTGTTTTCTCGATGTTTCCCGACCCCCCTCCCACTGGAAATCGAGGGCAAATCTGAGCCTTCGGGTTGGGTTGGGGTGGCTTGGTGGGTGGTGAGGTACGATGCCCAGCAGCAAATGTTGTCCACAACCGACAGCGGCCGCTGTTGGCCAGGCGGCCTCCCGTCTAAAGTGGACAGTGCGAGCCCTGTTGGGAATGGGCAGCGAGTTGCGCAGAGTGGACGAGAACTGCTGCCAATCTTCGTGCCCGTCCTTTCCGTGCCCGTTCCGATCCTCGAAGCGAGCGCACGTTGGTCCGGGTCTCTGGCGGTCTGTAGGCCACAACTCGGGCCGCTCGGGACGGTCCGGGAACCCCCGAGCGCTCTCGGCGAGGCGCAGCTCCTGGAGAGCACCCCGAGACAGGGAAACCTCCGGGAGCAGAAGAAAAAGTCAGAGGGGCCCTGGGACACACAAATAAATACACACAAATAAAAATATTCCCTATATTTTCATATATTTTCTGGGTTTTTGTCTTCCCCACCGCTTCCCATATTTTCCCATATTTTCTGGGGGATCGACGATTGATTGTGTCTGTGTGTTTTTTCCCCTCCTGAAAAAAGTCAGAAGACCTCCGGGACCCGACGAACAAGTCCGTATCAATTCCGAGCACCTGTCGGACTCTGTGCCCGTTCCTTCCGTGCCCGTCTCGATGGTGCCGAGTACCGAGTAAAGAACTTGACGCGAAGCAGCCGCCCCTGACCGCGCAGCTCCCCCCCCGAAGGGTGGAGCGGTGCGGCCGCTCCTTGGCGTCCTCCGCCGACGACCGCTTGGCAACCCTGCGCGCAGAGGAAGGGCGCGCTAGCGTTCTCTACCTCTGTCTTCTCTCTGGGGCGGCTAGAAGGCGAACGAGAGCCCCTTTCTCTGTCTCTCTCTCTCTCTCTCTTTTTCTGTCTCTGTCTCTCTCTCTCTCTGTCTCTCTCTCTCTCTCTGTCTCTCTCTCTCTCTCTTGTGGGCCTTTTTTTGTTGCCGCGGCGGCTGCTGGGCTGGGCGTCTCTCGTCCACCTCGGGCCTCCTCCCTCCCCTTGCCTCCCTCTGTTACTCCTCCGCCTCCTCCGCCTCCTTCCCGTCCTCCTCCTGTCCTCCCTCCTCCTCCCCTCTGGCCATTCTGCCTCAAGTAGCCCGGCGTACGAGAGGCCCCCGCTGGCGCGCGTCTGTGGAGCGCTCGGGCGCGCGCTGGCGGCCGCGGTGGAAGCTCCTCCGGGCCTCCAGGTGGCGCGAAGAGGGCGGCAACAGCAGCCCGCACGCCGGTGCGGCGGCGGTGCGGCGGCTCCAGCGGGCTTGGCACAACGAGGTGGGCACCATCCGGGCGCAGGCTGCCGCCCAAAGGACAGCCGTCTTCCGCCGGTCCTTGTGCGCCCAGTGTGAGACGGGGGGCATCGTTGGCGGGCACTACATGTCAGCCATGGGCATGGCTGCCGCTGTCGAGCTCGCGGGCTTGAAGCAGGAGGCCAGGGAGCTGCGCGAGCTGGGTGCCCTTACAAATTGGAGGCAGCACCTGACCCCCGCGCCCCCTCCGCAGCCCCATGGAATGGCCGCCGCGGATGTTGAGTACGTCCGCGCTGCGCTGCAGGGGCTGCCAAGCTTCGAGCAGGCCACCGTGTTGCTCCGCGCCCTCGACGTGGCGCAGTGCCAAGTGCAGGAACAGGTCCTGGATGAGAGGGCCGCGGAGGTCAAGGACAGTAAGGAGGTGTTCATCGCGTCCGAAGATGCGGAGGATCTGCTGGCTTGTCTTGCTGCTTATCCGCATGATGGCGGTGATCGGGCTCAAGCAAGACAAGTTCATCAAGACTATGGCATCAAGTGTCACGCTTCGACAGCTGTGATAATGTGCTCTTAGTTTGCCTTGTGCGTGTAGCGCTGCTACAACCACGTGTGTCGAAGATTGTGTTCCAAGGCATTCGCTCCTTGCTGGAGTCTGTGGAAATCTCGATTTTCAACACTCTCACAAATGGCGGCCACATGATGCAAACACAAAATTGTGGTGGGATGCACTGCGCTGCTGCCGATCGTTACTTGACTCCGGAAAGCGAGCTGCTGCAAGCAAGCGCGAGCGGTCCTACATGCGTTGGCCCCTACGCACCAGGACGCACTGTGCAACCCATCCTCTTTGCGGCAGGCTGGCGGAGAGGCATCTTCGAGATGCGCGGACACATCGTTGATGCACTTGCATCGGCAAGCGTTAGCACCCACCGCGGCGCATGAGCCAGAGTCATCGGTCTATGCTTGTGTTGGCGCTGTTTTGGTTGTACTCTGGCCTCGCACCGCGCAATCGTCCCAGACCGCAGCGGCATCATGGAGGCGGCCTGTACCGACGGCTGGAACACAGATCTGGCCGAGCTCGCCGTGATCTTCCGCATTCTGTGAGGCTCCAGCACAGGCTCGCAAGGCGAACGTCGGCGACCCAGCAGACTTTGTGCGCGTTCTGGGACGGCTGGGCGGATGCAGGTTACCGACATTGCCTGCGTCCACGCACTCCCTTGCAATGCCAATGGGGCCGCCAGGGACCCCCCCCCCGGCCTCTGGGAGAGAAGGCCCCCCCCCCGCATTCGGATGGGATCTCTGCGATGCCGGCTTGCGCCTGCCGCGCGCCGGTGCCGTCGCCAGAGGGGACGACCTGCGCCCTCCCCGAGCCGCTCGGCAATGCGAGCGCTGGCAGGGCGAATGGTGGCAGAGAGTCTGTCAGGTACGTGCCCGTTGCTTGTCAGCGCGCAGGGGCCAGGGAGTCTGGCCCGGTTGACATCTGCTCATCTTGATGCTGGCCACTCTTTTCAATGTACTCTGGGGGAGACCAGAAGAGCCGTGGCGAGTGCCATGCGGGCCAGTCGCTGCAGCGTGCCTCCTTGGCTCGGTTTGGGGCCCGCTTTGTAGGCCCAGAGGCGAATCGATCAGGCTCTCCACTTTTATGGTCTTCCTGGCGTTTTTGTTTGCAACGTAGGGTCTCCCTGATGTTTGCGGGCGAACGCCCCTGACCCAAGCAGGTGCCTGAGAAACGGCACTCCGAAACACTCGCACTGCTGCAAAAAAAACGTGAGACAGGGCCGGCACGAGGAGGAAGGAGCAGGAGCACTCCAGGCGTTCCCAGAGTTATCATTCGCGTGCCATTCCCGTCGCAGATTTAAGCTGTTCGCAAGCTGCTGCAGGAAGCAATTCTTGTTGTGGGGACGGTCCTGGGCGGAAATTGGCCCGGTGCGCAGCCACTTTAAGATCGCGGCGAGGCGGTGCAGGCTGCATTGGACCGCGTCGACTCCTCGAGGGCGTCCAGGAGGGTTAGGAATTCTGCTTTTGACCACGTGTTCTCGAAGGATGGGAGGCGATCCATCGAGTGTCGGGACATACTTTACATCAACTAGCGCTAGGACGTCCCCGTCCGAGTACCTGTGCATAGACTTGCCATTGAAGCGCGTGGCATTGCGGTGCGACACGTGAGGCTGTTGTGCGGTGTGTTTGCTGCTCGCCACACGGCTCACAGTTGGTCCCAAGTTCGGTTTGCCAGGGATCGTGGAACTTGTGTGCAAGTGTCAGGGTGGCGCGCTTCGGCCAGGCAAAATGCTGCTCACACGCGCGGCCAGCAACCCGCATCCCAGGGAACCCAAATTTGTCTGGACGACAAGGACAAATAAGCTGCCTGGCGGGTCCCGAAGGCGTGCTTCATTGCCAATCTCTTCCACTACGTCCAAATCAATACATCCTGGAAGTTCGTGGGTATCAGCAGGGATGTTGCCACCCGTTTGCTGTGTGCAACGCTGACTGGCCTGGTCCCCCACCGCCTGCACACATTTCTCGGTGTGGATCTGGATGTATGGCGGTTGCTCAACATTTACAACACAATAGACGCAAAGTGTTTCGCCAACCCAAGAAAGCAGGTGCACTCGTGTATGCGGCCTGAGCACACCTGAGCACAGCTGCTGAAGGAAAATCTAGAGCTTCACAGGCTGGCACAAAAAACAACTAGAGGCTGTTGTCTCGAGCACTTGAGACGCTGCTTGCGAGATTTTCGCCTGGCTTCGAGGTGTTTCGCTCGAGGGACGCGCCAGAATCTGCTGGGATGAGCATGGCGCACCTTCGAAGTTTCCATGGCAAGCTGAAGTGCGAATGCTTCAGATGCGGGGCCCCGAAGTGCAAGGTTGAAGGCCTGGTCGCGAATGCAGAAAAAAATTCGAGAGCGTGCACGCCGTGGACGCGGACGAGGCAACCCTGGAGCTGTTCCGCCGGGCACGGCGCGGTGGCGCGATGGACGCTGCGACCGTCTTCCGAAGCCAACGTCGGCGTGCCCATTGGGGGGGCCGGGTTGGCAACCCACGTCGGGGTCTGATGACAGTCTCGTTTGTAAAACTATCCTGGCAAAGCAACCTCACAGCGATGTGCAGAAGCACATCTGGAAACATGCCCCTCAAGATGCAGATGGGAATCCGGTTGTAGAAGTCTGCTGTTTTCGCAGTCGCAGTCGCATTCGCGATGACAGTCGCAGTGGCAACGGCCTTAGGATCCAATGGAATCCTAAGGATTCCTAGGGATTCCTAAGGCATCCTTAGGCATCCTTAGGAATCCATCGGAATCCTTAGGAATCCTGATTCCTAGGGATTCCTAGGGATTCCTAAAGATTCCTACGGAATCCTAAGGATTCCGAAGAATTCGCCTGCCTCGGCCTCAGCCTCAGCCTGCCTCAGCCTCAGCCTGCCTCAGCCTCAGCCTCAGCTTGTCTCAGCCTCAGCCAGCCTCAGCATCAGCCTCAGCCTCAGCCTCAGCCTGCCTCGGCTTGCCTCAGCCTCAGCCTCAGCCTGCCTCGGCCTCAGCCTCAGCATCAGCCTGCCTCAGCCTCAGCGTCAGCCTCTCAGCCTCAGCCTGCCTCGGCTTCAGTCTCAGCCTGCCTCAGCCTCAGTCTCAGCCTGCCTCAGCCTCAGCCTGTATCAGCCTCAGCCTCAGCCTGCCTCAGCCGCAGCTTGCCTCAGCCTCTCAGCCTCAGCTACTGCTTCGGCCTCAGCCTCAGCCTGCCTTAGCCTCAGCCTCAGCCTCAGCCTGCCTCGGCTTGCCTCAGCCTCAGCCTCAGCCTGCCTCGGCCTCAGCCTCAGCCTCAGCCTGCCTCAGCCGCAGCTTGCCTCAGCCTCTCAGCCTCAGCCTGCATCAGCCTCAGCCTCAGCCTGCCTCAGCCTCAATCTCAGCCTGCCTCAGCCTCAGCCTGCCTCAGCCTCAGCCTGCCTCAGCCTCCTGAGCCTGCCTCGGCCTCAGCCTCAGCCTGCCTCAGCCTCAGCCTGCCTCAGCCTCAGCCTCAGCCTGTCTCAGCCTCAGCCTGCCTCAGCATTAGCCTCAGCCTCAGCCTCAGCCTGCCTCGGCTTGCCTCGGCCTCAGCCTCAGCCTCAGCCTGCCTCAGCCTCAGCCTCAGCCTGCCTCAGCCTCAGCCTGCCTCAGCCTCAGCCTCAGCCTGCCTCAGCCGCAGCTTGCCTCAGCCTCAGCCTCAGCCTCAGCCTCAGCCTGCCTCAGCTTCAGCCTCAGCCTCAGCCTGCCTCGGCTTTGGCTTCAGCCTCAGCCTGCCTCGGCCTCAGCCTCAGCCTCAGCCTGCCTCTGCCTCAGCCTGCCTCTTAGCCTCAGCCTGCATCAGCCTCAGCCTCAGCCTCAGCCTGCCTCAGCCTCAGTCTCAGCCTGCCTCAGCCTCAGCCTGCATCAGCCTCAACTTCAGCCTGCCTCGGCCTCAGCCTGCGTCAGCCTCAGCCACTGCCTCAGCCTCAGCCTCAGTCTGCCTCAGCCTCAGCCTCATCCTCAGCCTGCCTCGGCGTGCCTCAGCCTCAGCCTCAGCCTGCCTCGGCCTTAGCGTGCCTCGGCCTCAGCCTGCCTCAGCTCGGGCATTCAAAATATCGCACAGGATTTCTGTTCTGGGAACACGAAGATCACGAAGTGGCCCACAGTTGGCTCCGGGCAATCGAAATATCGCACAAGATTTGTGTTGTGGGAACACGAAGAACACGAAATGGCCTACGGTTGGCTCCGGGCATTCAAAATGTGGCCTGGGAATGGCGTTCTGGGAACACGAAGAACACGAAGTGGCCTACAGCTGGCTCCGGGCACTCAAAATGTTGCCTGAGAATGGTGTTCTGGGAACACGAAGAACACGAAGTGGCCTACAATTGGCTCCGGGCATTCAACATGTGGCCTGAGAATGGTGTTCTGGGAACATGAAGAACACGAAGTGGCCTACAGTTGGCTCCGGGCATTCAAAATGTGGCCTGGGAATGGTGTTCTGGGAACACGAAGAACACGAAGTGGCTTACATTTAGTTCCGGGCATTCAGTATGTGGCCTGGGAATGGTGTTATGGGAATGTATTCCTAAGGATTCTTAAGAAGTCCTAAAGATTCCTAAGGATTCCTGGGGCTGCCGGATCTGTGCGGATGTGTCCGGATCCCGCCCAGACCCCCCTGGGGCGTCAAGATGCTCTCTTTTGATCCCGCTAGAAACCTATCAGCAAAAGCTGTTAGGTAATTAGCTTTCTGTATGGCAGCGTTCGTCCGCGTCAATATGGCCAGCGTTGGCGACGCTGTGGCGCAGGTCGATGGGGTCCCCATCGGGGGCTTCCTGAGCAAGGTGTCTTATTCATTGACTTAGGTGCCTGCGTGAAACTGATTGAATAAACGACGAGGATGTCCTGATTTCGCTGCGTTTTCTTCTTCGCGGGTGGCGTTGGGCAGCAGGTGTTACGTGCGCGCGTTACGTAGACGACAAGCCGATGATTTCAAACATTTTGTGCTCTGCGTGCTTGGAGCGCGCGCTCCGCGCCATGCACGATGTGCCGTTCGATGTGCACTGGCTAGCCCTCGCGATCGATTTGGGATTGGGGCACTCAGCGCATCGATCCTCTTCCGAAGATATGCCCCCCCCCCCTTCCTGGGCAGTGGCCCCGTCAACTTTGAGGGCCTACGTGTTGTCACGGGCTTCCCGATGGAGAGAACTTGCCCTCAGCGAGGCCCAGATGGCGCATCACGCTGCCCGCTTGGTGGATCTGCGCGAGTGTCGCTGGTGCCAGCGCGCATTTGGGTAGATGCATCTCGCCTTGAGGGGATGTCGGGGTTCCCCAGACATGTGCGTTCTGAGACATGCTATGGGAATTTCTGCGGGCATCACTTGCCTGTAAACATAGCTGAGGCTACGGGCAAACGCTCGTCTGCATTTCTGTCCAGGACGGCGTTTACTTTCATGGTGGTTCCCCTCCAATTCCTCCACGACATAACTGCCCCCAGAGGTCCCCAGAGTAATCAATATGCGTATCCGTCGCAATTTCTCGAAGCGTGCTGCCATCACAGCACCATACATATCCTGATTCCGAGCCGTTGCAACATCAGGCAGCGCTTAGACTGACCAGGCTCGGGCTGCAACGATGTCCTTCACGCAAACACCGATCAGCATCTGCATCGGTCGTCAGTGCAGTGATTCATCGCTAGCTTGACACATTCCTCCCTCCTCCTCCTCCTCCCTCCTCATCGTCGGCCTCCCTCGAGGAATCGAGAAGGCAGATATAACAGCAGAGCCTGGCCTTAACATGAACTTTGGGAGGTCCACGCGGAATTATTGGAGCGACATTGGAACCCCGGCCGACATGAGATACCAGCGCGGACGTCCGACAAATCATGCCCATAACGGCTGCTGTGCTTCGACGTTTGGATGCTGTTGTGCGGTGTCGATCCTTCCTGGCCATCTGGAGGACCGCTGTACAGGGAGGGGGCTGGAGGTAGGAACAGCTCCACAATCACGGGGGGTACTGCGACCCCAATCCCCGACTTCGAAGGACTTCGACTGTGCCAAACAAACGGCGCCCACCTCGGGGATAGATAGGGGGCGTCCATCCTCAATAGAGGTGCGTCCGAATAGCTCCCCACGGGTGTATCCCTGAGCATCCTGTACGTATTCCCTGGCTGGTTCCAGGAACCCTGAATCCCCTAAATCCGCCGATCCGGCGTGTGAGTTACAAGGAGTCTCAGCTACAGCCTCGAGGCTGAGCCTCAGCCTCTGGGGGGGTTGCCGGGGTGGCTCTGCCGGGGAAGGGGGGGTGGGGGGGGGGGTGCGAGTTTCCGGCGGATGCGTTTTTTGACACCCCTCACAAGGATCGTGGCCTCCGAGGGGGGTCCGAACTCGAGTGCCACCCCTCCCGCACCAAGAGGCTCCGAAGAAGCCTCCAAGAGGCCCCAAGGGGCCCAGAAGAGGCCCCCAAGAAGCCCCAAGAGACTCCCAAGAGAAGTGGCTCCAAGAGGCCCACGAGGCCCCCAAGAAGCCCCAAGAGGCCTCCAAGAGGCCCCCAGAGGTCCCGGCCAACCACGATATCCCTACCAGCGTCCATGAGGCCTCTGACCCACCACCCACGCACGGTGGTGGGATAGGCCGACGGCCACTGGATAAATGCGGAATGAAAGGGGGAAGGAAGGGAAAAGAGAGGAGGGACGAGGGCGAAGGAGGATCACATCAGTCGGAGCGCCCCGGATCGGCGGCACTGGCCGAAGGCCACTACAATATGTAAAGAGCCACTCGCTCGTCCTCACCACCTACTTGGAAGCCCCCGACCTGGACTGGGGGTCCCGAAACGGTGCGGTGACAAGCAATGCAGAAACCTTGAAATCCCAGAAGCCCTCGCTGCGCAGTCCGTCACCGCACGGTCTTGGGACCCTGGAGGTATAGTCGCCCGAGACGTCCTCGGAGAACTACCCCAGTCCCAAAACCGTCGGGGTACCCCGAATCCCCGCTGACTTACCACGCACTGTGGTCACCGATCCATTTGATGGCCCCCGAGAGAACGCATGCCAACCTGTCCATGCGCTTTTAAAAACACATCGCGAGGACCGGAAACGCCGCGTGAAAATCACCACACAGGCCGCCGGCCTGAACTGTATTGAATCACGACATCGGGTCGGATCGGAAATGGATCGGATCGCAAGCGAATCGCCACACATCGAATCGAAATCGGATCGCCCCGCCCTTCTCCGGCTGGCCCCGGCCGATGCCGGTGAATCGACCCGAATCGAATCGAGCCTGAATCGCGGCCCCAGAAAGCGAATCGAATCGCATCGAATCGGATCGTAGGCGGCCCTGCCGCATCTTCACTCTCCATCTGCTTGCTGCTCCTCCTCCTCCTCCTCCTCCTCCTCCTCCTTGCCGCCGCCGTTCGCGCTCGAGGCTTCACGTGTCGGCACCGCGGCGGACGTCAGTCAGGCGGAGATGAATCACATCACCAGCCACTCCCGACTGCCGTATGGTCCCGTGAAGCCTGGACATCTCCAGCCACAGCCACCGAGCAGGAGATCATACATCACCCAGGAGGACAGGCCGCATGTCGGCGAAGGGCCCCCGAAACCAGGGCGCCCCGCGGCCCGCGCCTGCAGGCCATGGTCGCGGCTGCCACCGTACCGACCGCCTTGGTGAACTTGTTGGTCTGGCGCGGGAGGAGCCTCAGCCGACCCCCCCTCCCAGCAGCTGGCCCAGATCGACTGGCCCCGAGTACGGCAGCCTCTTGTCGCCACGACCTCGGCGTTGGTCCCCGAAGCCGCGGGGATCGCTCCAGCTTGGGCTATCGCGGCTCTCTGGTAGCGCAGGTCATTCGACGTCGGCCGATTGCGAGGCACCGGCGGCTTTCGACCTTGAATGCCCGCGCTTGGGTTTCCGCCGCGTCGGTGCTGCGCGAAGCTACATACCGCACGCGGCCTGATTGGAGGTACTGCCACCACCGCTCAGTCCACCCACCGTCGAGATCGCCGAGTGGTGATGGTGCCTCTTTTCCCAATGCCTGCGGACCCCTGGCACGAAGCGTGCTGCGTCTCGGCCGAGCTACATTGTATCCGAGTGCCGATATCGATGCAGTTTGGCTCCCATCCTCGAGGCAAGATGCGATTGACAAGCTCGCTGCCCGTCCGTATGTTATGGCGACCGTGGTGTCACATCGCGGGCGGGATACACAGACACCGTAGAATCGCGAGCGGCGAGCATATCGCCGCCCCCCTCCCCGCACCAGATTGGATGAGGAACATTGCTCGCTTGCGGCCGCCAGACGCTTTTGGGGGGGGGGGGGGGCCCAGCGGAAGACCGCCCAGAACAGGGACGCCACGAGGGGGGGGGGCGGCGATGGCCAAGGACCAGTGGACACAAGCTCGAGCTCGAGCAAGCGTACCCCGCCTCTGGAGGGCAGCAAAGTCCCCCTCCCGTCGGGGAGACGTACGACTCGAGCTTGGGGGACTCTAACTCGTGGGAGAGGGCCAGCACAACAAGGACGAGACCTGGTCCGAACTTTGGCGCGAGCTCCCGCTGCAAACATCGGACTCTTTATCATCAATCGTCTTTCGAAGGCCCTGAGGCCCGGCGAGGGACCCCTGAGGCCGAAACTACATCACAACCTCGCACCTTGTTCATTTTCCCACGACGCGGGCATGTCTGGGCAGGGGAAAGAACCAGTCCGCATCGAACGGGAACGGGCACATCGGATCCGATCGACACGTGTATATCGGATCGGGCTATGCATCGGCACGGAACGGAACTCGAATCGGATCGGCTGCGCCAAGATGCACACCGGCGCCGCGCAAACATCCGGCCATCTCGGACCGTCGGAACATTGGACTTTTGGTAGTCCCCAAACGTGGTGGTGACAACACCTGGCGGTGAGTCTCGGGCGATTTGGTGTCACCACCCGGTTTGGGGACTCGTGCGGTTTTCCGAGGATGTCCCGGACACTGGTGGGTCCAGGAGTCACAAAACCCGGTGGTGACCCCGCGTCCCCAAACCCAGCGGTGACCTTTTTGGGGATTCCAGGTCGCCACCTGGTATCTCACCACCCGGTTTGGGGGTTCCCAACAAACATCCGGCCATCTCGGACCGTCGGCACATCGGACTCGAGTCGGATCGGGCCGGCCGGGATCGATGTCGCGCGTCGGACCGCTGGGAGCGAAGCGGACCCCTTGACCCGGGGGAGGCCCGCCGCCGTGGCGCCGCCCCGAGGCAGGCCGCCCGCGGAGCCTCTCCTTGTGGGGGATCCGCCAGGTGCCGATGCCGCTGCTCCCCCCGGACCCCTCCCGGGGGCGCGTTCCGACCAGAACTTCGGGGCGGATCCAGCGGCGGCGACGGGGGCCTCCGAGGAGGCCCAACCAGAAGGGCCAACGAGGCAGGGGCGGCGGCATAGGGTACCTTTTTCTCCAAGGGGGAAGCTGTGCCTGTAGAGAGCCACCTATAGTCACATTCTTGGCCTTTGCCCCGGGCGACCCTGCGTGCACGAGGTTGCTGTGCACGGCTTCACCGAGGGGAGGCGGGCTCCGGGCGAAGCGCGGCTTCCGGCGCAGGCGCTCCCTGAAAAAACGTCTGGGCCCCGCGGCGGGCCGCCCGCGGCGCCGCCCGGGGCAGGCCGAGGCGGCGGCTCGCGCGGCCTGCCGTCCTCCGCGGGCGGCCCCGCCGCTCCGGGCGGCTGGCCCGCGGGGGCCTGCCGCGGAGACTGGTCGGCGCCCTTCCTGCGGGGGGCGGTGGGGGGCCCAGGGGTCGACGCCCCCGTGTCGGGGGGGGACGCAAGAGAGCAGGATGGCAGAGGGCAGGGCAGAGAATCGGCTCACGTGGCTGGCTTTCCTGGCGCCTCCTGGCGCCGGGAAGCGTTCATGCACCGACGACTGGGCCTGGCGGCGGGGCAGGAACCAGCTGCATTCAGCAGATTTCGGAGCCCCCCTTTCCCTGTCCTACCCTTTCGCACCTTTTCGTCTGGCCCAAACCCCCTCGAGCCATGGCAAAGTCACACCAGGAGGTCTTTCGCTGTTTTCGGCCTCTGGAGGCCCTCAGCGGGCCTCGTGGCCGTCACCAAACGACCCAGGACGAAAAGCCGGTCCCGGGGAATGGTTCGAGACCTTCTGGGCTCGACGTTGTGAGAAAACAGAGAAACATGACGTCGGGGGTCTGGGTCTGGGGCTGGGCCAGACATGGAAGAAGGAGAATTGGCGTACGGCAGCTTCGTGTCGTGACGACTGCGGCGCTGGTTTCTGACACCACGTGGATCGTTCAACCTTGAACGATCGGTGTCTTCACGATCGCCAGATCGTTCCATATTGGCCGACTCTGGGCCACTGGCGGGGTCCCGCCGCGTCGACGCGACACGAGCCTACATGAATCGAGGGTCTGGCGTCGATGTTGGGAAGCAACTCCTGAGAGGTCCTCGTAGTAACGATCGAAATCTATTGGGCCCGATCGAGGCGCCACCAAGCCGGATCAGGCCGGATTGAGCTCGGGATTGAGCAGCCCAATCGAACGGGATAAAGTGGGATCGAGCTGGATTCAACAGGAATGTGCCGGATTCGGACAGCGTTCGACCACGAAAATACCATTGCCGATATTGACTTTAACCTCCAAGGAGTTGCATCCGAATCGATGCAGATTCAGGTTCGCGTCATGGAGAAATCGCCTTCGTCCAACCTGGCCCCGCTCGCCTCCACCCTCCTCGGATCTGCCCGCGCCATGAAAAAAAAACACGGCGGGAATTTTTTGGCCGTGTTCGGCCTCTGGCGGCCCTCGCTGGGCCTCGGGACCGTCAAGCAGTAGTTCGGGATGCAGAACCGACCCTGGGGACAGGATCGGAACTTCTGGGGGCCGCGTACTGGAGCCATCCGGACATCGCTTGAGGAGTATCGATGAGGGGGCAGGAGAAGGAGGGGGAGGAGAAGGAGGAGGAGGAGGTGGAGGAGGAGGAGGAGGAGGAGCGCAAATGCTGGAAATCGAAAACCAATGAAGAGCGCTTGAGGATTGAAGGGATGGGCGAGGCCTGGCCTCCTGAACACCGTTCTCCGAGGCTCTGGCCGGCAAATATTGGTCCAGGAGACGGGCAACCGGGGCGGTTTAGGCGGGAAGCGGCGGGGTGGACGGTCCCAAAACCTCCAGCGATGAGGCTTTAGTAATCGAAGCGTTTTGCCTCGGCGTTTGCCTCCGCGGCCCTTTGTTGGACCCCTGGGTAGTCAAACACGAGCCCGGGACGAAGAGACACAACCTCATGGAAAGGTTGGATAATCACCTGTAGTCACATCGTCGGATTATCTGAAATCCGCCGACCCTGTCGGCGTGTGCGAGGGGCTTGGCTGTGCGAGTCGTCGTCTCCGTCGGTCGTCGCCTCCGTCGTCCCCTTTCCCTGCAGCTTCCTTCTCAAGCTTGTGAGCGAGAGAAAAATCTAGCAGTGTCGTAATCGAGTCGAAGGGAAGCCCCTTCCCTTTGATCCCTTCCCCAGGGGGGCGGGGGGGCCGGGGGGGGTCCCGGGGGGGGTGACGTGGGGGGTGGGGTGGGGGGTGGGGGGGGGGCAGATTCGTTTTTCCTCGGGCGGCCCAGAAACCTCGCAAACACTCCAAATGAGGTCCGAATGCCCAAGGTGGCCCCCGAGACGGCCCAAGAGGGCCCCGAGTCGCCTAAAGATCGGCCGAAAACGCCCAAGATAGCCCCAAGACCGTCCAAGAAGCCTCCAAGACGTCCCAGGCCCCCTCCAAGAGACCCCCAGGAAGCCCCAAGGGGCCCCCACGAGGCTTCCAAGCGGCCCCTAAGAGCTTCCCAAGAGGCCCACAAACTACCCCAAGAGGCCCCCAAGATCGCTCGTCGTCGTCGTCGTCGTCGTCGTCGTCGTCGTCGTCGTCGTCGTCGTCGCCATTCAGGGTCGGCGGCACCGGCCGTAAGGCCTTCGCAGTCATCTCGGGGGTGGACAGAAACCACTCTCACAAAACACCCTTTAGTGAAACGACCCGGGGCCAAACCCAGCGGACGCAGGCCCGCAAAATTATGTCCGCAACACCCTCCCGAGAACAGGAGGAGGGCGATTCGCCAATCGACATGGCAGGATGGGGGTTCTATCAACCTCGGGTCACCGTGCTACTGCAAGGAGAGCAGAATAAGAAACGAATGGACTTTTCTGACCACGGCGAGCCTCGGCCACGAGCAGCTCCCCCGATCTAGATCTAAGGAGCGGCCCGAAAACCAGAGCCCATCCTGGCCCTCACGTAGGCAAAGAAGTAACCCCAAGCATCCAACATTTTGAAATAAACAAGACGAGGGGTCGTCGTACAGACTCGGCGGGACACCGCGCAGCCCAGAGGCATGCTACGCAACCGTGAACTTGGAGCACGCCGCGTCGCATACGACTTCACAACTTCGTGTATCCATCTTGACTTTTTTCAAGGCTTTCTTATCACCTGCGCCTGCAGAACAGGGGTGGGGTGGGGGAGGACCATGCCATCATGGCAGAGACGGTCCTGTCTGCTGCAGGTGTCTGCTGAATCGCGGTCTCGGCCCTCTGCAGCAGGTGCTTGACCACCTGCGGTAATCCCTTTGGAGTAGGGGGAGTTCCGAATCAGCTCGGGTCGGTGCTGACGAGTGTACTTATGAGCTTGCCGTAATGTGGACGGTGTGGAAGCCAAGGGAAAACGACCAACCCGAGAGAACAGACGGACGGCGACGAGATCTAGGCTGGGGCTGCGACTGAACTGCCGCCGAGACGCCGCCCGGTCGAATGGTCGCATCGCCGTCAGACCGCATGCTGACAAACTACACACGGTTCTGCGTTTTTGCCATTATGCTGCGCCTCCCTGGTGATCCTCTCAGGTCTGCGGCCTTTCGGGACGATCCGGGCAACTCCAGACGGCTCTCAGCAAGGCGCAGCTGCCGGAGAGCACTCCTAAGCTGGAAGACCGCTGAGGCCGGCAGGAACTTCCAAAAGCCGACGAGAACGGCGGAAGCGTCTAGAACGTCTAGAACCCATCCCTGCAAGAGAAACTGCACCCTCGTTGCACAGAGCGTCCGCACACTTGACTGTCAGCCTGCCAGACTCGAATGTTGTCCCGCCGATAGGTGCGTTGGCTTTGGCGAGAATTCACATGGTCCCGAACTGACGCACCAGTCGTCAAAGGAAGAACAGGTGCCGACACCCGTACCCGTCCGTGCGTCGCTGCCACGGGTGGATTCGCCTCGACACCAATGTACCTTGGGAGAAATCTGGGGAGAAGCGGCATCGATATGAAAGAGCGTGTTCTACCGCTGCTGGCGGAAAACCGGGGGGGGTCACTACCGGTTCGAACCCCCCCCCCTCCCCTCCGGAAAACCGGGGGGGGGTCACTACCAGTTCGAACCCCTCCCCTCTGCAGTCCATCATGAAAAGGGGGGGGGGGGTCACTACCGGTTCGAACCCCCGGCCTCCCCCCTTCGAAAACCGGAGGGGGTCACTACCGGTTCGAACCCCCCCCCCTCCCCCCCTCGAAAACCCGGGGGGGGGTGCGGAGGACAGTGGTGGGGACGGTGGTGGTGGGGACGGTGGTGAGGGGACAGCGGGACAGTGGTGGGGACAGTGGGACAGTGGTGGGGACAGTAGTGGTGGGGACAGTGGTGAAGGCGGTGGTGAGGACAGTGGTGGGACAGTAGCACGGTGGGGAAAGTGGTGGTGACAGTGGGGACAGTGGGACAGTGATGGGGACAGTGGGGACGCTGGAACAGGGACAGCGGCGGGGACAGTGGGACAGTAGTGGGTACAGTGGGTACAGTGGGACAGTCGTGGGGACCGTGGGGAAAGTGGGGAGAGTGGGACCGTGGTGGGACAATGGTGGGGAGAGTGGGGACATTGACACACTGGTGGGGGCACTGGTGGGGACAGCGGGGACAATGGTGGGAACAGTGGGTACAGTGGGACAGTGGTGGGGACGGTGGTGGTGGGGACAGTGGTGTGGGGACAGTGGGAATGTGGTGGAATCAGTGGGACAGTGGAGGGTACAGTGGTGGTGGGGACAGTGGTGAAGGCGGTGGCGAGGACGGCGGTGGGACAGTGGGACAGAGGTACAGTGGGGACAGTGGTGGGGACAGTGGGGACAGTGGTGGGAACAGTGGGACAGCTCAGTGGGACAGCGGAGGAGACAGTGGGACAGTGGGGACAGTGGGGATAGTCGGGCAGTGGTTGGGGCCGTGGAGAAAGTGGGGAGAGTGGAACCGTGGTGGGAACAGTGGTGGGGACAGTGGGGACAGTGCGACAGTGGTCGGGACAGTGCGACAGTGCGACGGTGGGGACAGTAGGGACGGTGGTGGAACCAGTGGGGACAGTGGTGGTGAGGACAGGTGGTGCTGGGAACAGCAGTGGGGGATGTGGTGCGTGGTGCGGACGGTGGTAAGGACTGGGAGTCGTTTGCTGGCGGTGAGGGGGGGGGAGGGGTTCGAACCGGTAGTGCCCCCCCGGTTTTCGGGGGGGGGGGGGGGGTGAGGGGTTCGAACCGGTAGTGACCCCCCCCGGGTTTTCGAGGGGGGGGGGGGAGTAGACCTTACCCCGGTTTTCTGGAGGGGGGTGGGGGGGTTCGAACCGGTAGTGACCTTTCTCTGGTTTCCTGGAGGGGAGGGGGGGGGTTCGAACCAGTAGTGACCCCCCTCGGTTTTCGAGGGGGAGAAGGGGGGGGGGGGGGCGGGGGGTTCGAACCGGTAGTGACCCTCCCCGGTTTTCTGGAGGGGAAGGGGGGGGGTAGGGGATGGGGGGGGGTTTTTGCCGGGGGAGGCGAGGGGGGGGGGTCCAGCAGGGGGGGGTGGGATTTTCCGGAGGAGGGGGGGGGGACCCCGGGTTCCGGAGGAAGAGGGGGGGGGGAATTTCCACAGTAAAACGGCGGTGGATCACGCTCTCTCATATCTTATGGTTCCCCCTTCGTCGGGCTTGCGCAGATGACATGTTATTGAAGCGGCCGTTGAGGTTGAGGCAGATCGGAAACAACATTCTCTCAATGTGACGCGCGTGCCAACAGCCACCCGTCAATCTCGAACACAGACGCCACAAACACAAGACCAAGACTGAGCACAACTCATCTGGACCTCGAACGATAATTCTACACTAACAAAATCAAAGAGGTGAGGCAACGGTGGGGCTATACAAGACATTCGTCTAGATGCTGCCGGACGAATTGTGTGTGAAACACGTAACCTTCTTCTATCCGCTGCTCGGGCCGGTGGAATATGATCGGCGTTGTTTGCTTGCACGCTTACGCGCTGCGTTTATTCATGACTGGCTTTGGCGAGATAACTTGGCACGCCACCGTGCAACACATTTCGAACCTGACCTTCGCCTACTTCTCCACTCCCTTTGAGTCAGGACCTCTAGAGCGCGTGCTGAACATGCAAGCCATTGGAGTTGTCCTTGCTTAAGGGCGCCCGTTGCAATTCGCATTGCATGTCGCGCGCACGGAAAAGCTGCCCATGAGAGGTGGGCCAGTCTGGGCGGGGAGACTGGTGCGAAAGTGCTAACTGGAGCTGCAGATAGAGCTCCCGTATATGGGTGACCTATGCGAATTGGGGGTGGGTCGCTTGGATCGGGGTGGTACCATACAGTCCGCTGATGCCTTTGATTGGGCTTCCCACGCGGGGGGGGGCGGGGAGACTGCATCAAGGGTGGTCCTTCGTCCTTGGCACCGCCAACGCGCGAAAGTCGACCGCGGGGACTTGACCCTGTTGTTCCCTGGGCAGAGAGAGGAGGGCTGGTGCGCGAAGCTGCCTTTCCGAGGCCGCGGCTCGGGTTTTCTGGGGGCGGGGCGGGAGGGGGAGGGGGGGCTGGGAGCCATGCGCGATGGGAGTGCCACCCTGGGAAGGAGGGCGACGTACGAGACACGCAGCCAGGGCATTCGCTGTGCTCTTTGCTGAAGGCAGGGGGAGGAGGGCGCGAGCGAAACAGGCAACACTAGATGCTTCCAGCTGCACGGGGCGGTCGCGCCGTGTGCGAGCACCGCAAACTGTTGCGTCAAGATGGCCCCCCCCCTGGAGGGGAACACACTAACTAACATCTCCCGATGCCGTGAACTCAGTGCTTCGACGGCTGAAGTCATGGCTTGTTCGCAAGCGCTGCTGGACGGCCCAAATACCACCGCGACGTGCCGTAGATCAAAATGTGTCTAGGGTGTATGCGACGGTGCCCGCTCCATTTGGGTTTCAGCTTGGATCCGTGAAAGTTATAATCGGTGCGCTTCTGTTGGGGTTGGAGGCAACCTCGCGAAGCTGGCGCACTGGGGCCTTCGCTGGAAATCCATCGAAAATCCAATATAAGGGGACTGGGGGGGTAGGAGAGGGACAGAGGTGGGAGCAGAGGGGGATGAGCATGACGAGGAGGATAAGGAAATGGAGCCCACGCTGGTGCGGCGCGCAGCTGTTGGCAAACACAATATCAAAAAAACGCAAGAGCGCGTATCATGAAACCGGCGCGACCCCGACCAGAGTCTTATCCAGCTGAGAGCAGCATCGACATGCAAAACAATGTAGCTTCACGCAGTGCATCTCAATGCACGGTAGTACAGTGCAGCATTACAGATCAACGCATAGAAGAAACACCGTCAAGCATATCGCGGCACAACATATCAGCACATTGAATTGCTCAGCAATTCGTAGCATAGTATGTCACAGCGCGGTATGACACAACATACCTTGACATATCATTACACAGCACAGCATTGGTGGCATTGCATAGTTGACCACTCGCACAACCTAGCATTGAATAGCAGAGTCACCCATGCCGTAGCATCGTGTGTGATCCGCGAAGTATAACATGTCGTGGCAGATCATAGCAGGGCGTTGCATGACATATCGTAGCATAATGCGCCATTGTGTAACACAACAAGTCGTTGCATGGTTTTGCAAAGCGTCGCGTTGAACGGCGTTCAATGGTAAGGTCAACATTGAACAGCATAGCACGAAATGGTGTTGAACCACCATACCAATACTTTGCGTATCAAACCGTGGTCCAGCAGTGAAAACCCTCTCATGCATTGATACTGCATACCTCAACAACACGTAGCATCACTCACCATCGCCTGCCAATCCATAAAATTGCATTGCAAAGTACCGCATGGTCTATCACATTGGACAGTACTGGGTTGCGTATCGCAGCATGGCTTAGACATGAATCGCATTGCATTAGGTAGCGCAGAATTACAGAACAAACTTGCAACCCAACACAACACCGCTGTATTGAGCATCGCAGCAGTGAAAAACGCAGCACGCTACACAATCATGCTGCAACATGGCACGGTAAACCACAGCGCACAGTGCGTTGGCCCTCGGATCACATAGCACAACATCACTAGGCAACGGAACTCACACTAAGGCATCGCGTTGCTGAACAGAAGTGTGCAGACAATTGCAGCGCACATCATATGAGTACAAACCATTGCGTAGTATTCAGTCGCGCAACATCGCTGAGCAGCCCAGGACATTACCTAGCAAGATATACGATTGCCTAGTAGCGCATTGCACATCGTAGCCTGCCATACCATACATCATTTCATGGCGTCGCACATCATGACATTAGAACGCAAAGCTTAGCGTAGTTATTTAAAGTAATTGGCAGCTGGACGCACATGTAATGACAAGTCGAGCAGGGCGGTGCCCACCACACACCCTGAAGCAAACCCAAGTCATGCAAAAACACGCGGGCAACATCACGCGACCATTGATGCAAAAGCGTTCCTACTTATGCAAATCTCAGATTCGCGTCAGCACTTTGGTCAACCATACTGGCGCCGACTTCAAGAGCCTTTGACTACCCTCTGCAAGCGCACATGCTCTGACAACACTCCATTCACCTTGATCCCTCGCATCCCTCGACGCCTCGTCTGGTAGCGGGTCCTGGGCGATCGACACGCTGAACTTGTGGAGAGCCTGGCGCGTGCGAGGGCAGCTGCGATCTGCGCACCTGAGATCGGACCGACTGGCAAACTGCGAATGCGACCGCGCGACTAGAAAGCAAATCGGACAAAGACGATCAAAACAATTGTTTTTTTCTCCTGGGTCGCTGTCTACGGCCTGGCGGCCTTGACGGCGACGGCGACGACGAACCTGGAACATGTTCTTTATCGTCCACTTCCCAGTGGCGACCCCCCTGGCATTTCTTACTATTCTGGTTGCGTTGCCCAGATGCGGTTCGTGATCGGCTGGGTCGTTTACACGTGACAAGAACCTTGACCGCAGAACTGGGCCACTTCTGGAGGTCGCGTGCTCACGGTAACTTACGCTATCGTATACCCTCGTGGTGCGTAGGAGCTGCCTGTCTTCGAGGGGCAAGATTATCCAGATTCTGCTCCTTGTCGTTGTGTAGAGGGAGTCTGTCGCTGGCCGGTGTCGTGGCCAGTGCCATTGGCTCGCCTCTGGAGCCAAACTACAGAGCTGTGGTCAGTGGCGGTATGGACTGGTCGGAAGAGGACCGTCTACTGGTACGCCAAGGTCTCCGTGCCCATGTTGGGGGCGCGGCAAGCCTCCAAGCCATGTGTGGCACTGGCAGGGCAAGGGTCGCCTTTGCATGAAGTAAGCTCCGTTGGTACTGGACCTGTCGCTGTATTGTGTCCCTCTGTTGCAAAACGTGTCGCCCTGACGTGGGAGTCACCTGGCATGCGTGCTGGCTGTGCGCGTGATTGGGATGCGGTTGGGAGGCCCCTAGCGTTGATGCTTTGACTGTTGGGGCTCGTTCTGCTGCGTTCGTGTTGCTGTTCCATGATGGTGTGAGCTGCTAAATTCAAATCGCAGTCACAGAAGACGTCCGCGACAATTTTACTGCAGCGCATTCAGCGAGCGCCATCCTGGCGTGAATACTCGGGTCTGTAGCATCTGCTGACAAGGGCACAGCGCTTATCCTGCTTCCCAGAATCCTTCTGCTAGTGGCGTGCTTTCGTCAACACTGCGACGCCCCTTTTGGCACTTGGCTGCCACACTGGAAATGCCGTCTGCCGCTCGCGTCGTGCCGAAGCTGGCTCTGCAGTGGTGCTGATGGAATCGCGCTGGGCGCGCTCGGGCTGCACAACTGCCTCCTCGCCCTCCTCGGCCGCCTCGCTGCTCCTCTGCCCCTTCGGTATTCAGGAGAGGGTCCCCGAAGAAAGCGGGCCCAGGACCACGGGCTCTCTCTTTCCCGCGCACTGGGCTTTCATCTCGAACCGCGCCTTGACAGTCCGATGGCTCATTTGGGAGGGGGGCGGGGAGGCTGAAAAAGACTACAGAGCTCAGGGCCCCTTTCTCGCAACAACACTTCACTTTGTGGTGGCTCCTCGGTCACCTCCCTTCTTTCATGCCACAAATAGGGGCCCCAAGAGTCCATGGATCCCCCCGGAGACTGCTACTTTCGCGCTCGGTCTGCGGCTAGAAACCTTTTCTTTGCACTGACCAGTTCAGTATACATATGCAGTGGTTGGCCATGTTTAGCGAATGACGCTTCTGATTTCGATTGAAATAGCTGTGTCACACCCGTTTTATGTATATACTGTCTCGGCTGTGAGCCCTGGCTCGTGCATCATCCACTGTTTGACCCCTCTCCGACTTTGAAAGAAGGTATGGCGCAGGGACGAAGACGCAACCGTATCGGCTCTACCAGCCGCGCGCATCTAACCAGCATGCATTCTGTATACTATCTGACGCGTGCAATGGACTTCAGAGGGAAACAACTCGTCCGTCTTATCATCATCTCTATCCCATTGCCGCCATCTGCTGATGCGACGTATGGTTCGATCTATTAATCTGCACCGGTATTGATCCTTCGACTGGAAAGACTGCTCATGAGCTTCAGAGCAATCCAAGGGTCCCTGGTGGCCTCTCATGTGGGAAGCTGGAGGTCCGCACGGAGAGGGCGCCTTCCCGATTCATCTGTTCATCGTTCTCCTCTTCCCGCTCCAGGATCTGCTGGATGATAGGACCCTCTGCCAGGAGCAGGCGACGTCCATCAAGGCAGTGCTGGGCCTTGGGGAGGCTGCGGCGCCGACCAGCCAGTAGTTGATCGGCATTGCAGCTTTTGCAGCGGGAGGTTGCCTCTGCCTTGCTTTGTAGCGGGATGCTGCGAGGGCAGGTTTTTTTTTCAAATCGGGATCACCTGTGCAGGTCGTGATACGGCCATCGCGCGGGATCCCGCCGACAGCGACGCCGAAGTTCGGTGCCGTCTCGCCATAGCGCGAGGGAGCACGCTCCATGCTCCTATACAGCCTATGCAGCCTCTTCCCGCGTCCTCTTCCCCTCTCTTGCCGTACCTCCTCTCCTCGTCCTCCTCCAGCCGCAGCCGCCTCGCACAGCTGCTCGCCCGTCCGCAGCCACTTGGACGCGCTCTTCTCCAGAACCTCCGGCGAAGCCTTCAGGGAGCCCCCTATGGCCTGGCGGGCGGAGAGCACGCGGCCCAGCTCCACCCTGTGTGACCGACTTCACGAAGGCTGCATCCCAAAATGCCGACGTCTCACTTTCACGTGTACTTTCTGCCCATCCATACTCTCGCTGTGATGACGTCACGCCACTCTCGGGCGTTGGTGGGACCGGGTCAAGCGGGTCCGGTGCAGCGATGTGTACCAGGGAACGCCCCCCCGCCCCATCCCCCTAGCCGGAACTGCAGCCGCCCGAAGAAACACCAACTACCGCAGACCTGGCTCAACGATTCTGGCATCTCTGGGGGGGTCCTGGGCCCACCCACCACACGGGTCCCCTCACCCGGGGCCCTGGCTACATCCGACACTCGGCCGCTGGAGGAGAATCTGCCACTCCTGCTTCGCGGCGCCGCCTGTCGCCGACACTGCGCAGACCCTCCGCCGGCGGGCCGGCCGCCGGTCTGTTGCCGGCTGGCCTTCTGCCTGCTCCCGCCGACGGCGTGAGACGTCAGAAGCGAGGCACTTCCCGGAGTGCCCAGAACTAACTGGCGGCGCGCACAAGGGGGTAAGGGGAGGGGAAAGGCTTCTTATAAGGAGGCTTCTTAGAAGGAGGCTGCTTCTTAGAAGGCACTGGCCTTACATCTGTAGACAAGGCCCGCGAGTTCTGAGAAGCAGGGGTATTTCTTAGAAGCTTGCCCCCCTCCCCCTACCCCCCTCTGCGCATTGCTGAACTGATCCGCATTTCGACTTGATTGGACAGTGCAGCCGAGAGGGCACAGGACTCTTCCGACGACAGAGTGTCCCCAGAACACCAGAGGGCATGCGGGTTGCATACTGATTGTCTACAAACGTTTCGCGAAACATGCAAGCATGAGCATGTGCGTCTGCAGATTGAGGGCCATGGCAAGAGCAAGCGAGAGCGAGTGGGCCATGAGCATGAGCATGAGCATGAGCACGCGGAAGCAAGCGAGAGGGAGTGGGCCACAGCAAGCGAGCGTGAGTATGAGCAAGCGAGAGCATGAGCATGAGCATGAGCATGAGGAATCGAGAGTGAGCGGGCCATGGCAGAATGGCGAACCCCCGTTGGGCGCACGGAGCCTCGTACAGTGTCATCGGACACGCCAGTAGTGTAGATGGGCGGAACCGCAGGGGGGATAGATTTTCAGGTCCATTCAGGCCCATGCATAATATTATAATCGCTGAGCAGTGTAGAAACCCGAAAATGCCACCGGGGTGTATTATTCGATGCATTTGGAGCACCTCGGCACTTCCAAGTCGACCTGGACATGTTTCAGGTTGGATCTGAACATTTTCTTCCGGGGCGCTTTATCCTTTGTTTTTTTTGCACACGGATGATACGTTCAAGTCGACCGGTCGACCTGCAAATTTTCAGGCCCAAATGGCACCACGCGGTGTAAAAACCTGAAAACGTCACCAGGCTGGATCATTGCATACACGCGGGGCACCTGGGCATTTTCAGGTCGACCTGAAATTGTTCAGGCCAGACCTGAAAATCCAGTGAAGGCTTGCTCTGGTCGACCTGAACATTTTGAGATTCAATCGGAGCGCTCATCGGAAACCGCTACCACACGATGTACAAACATGCACGGGGTGCATCCTAGCAATTTCGGCGCCCCCTGACGACCTTCGGGTTGGACCACAAGACCCCCCTTCGGGGTCGTGCATCAAGTGTTTTTCATTCGGGAAGCCTGATGGGGTCAACCTGGACCTCCCTTCGGCCGATGAGGAAATCAGAGGCGCCAGATACGTGAAACTGGTTTCCCGCGGGCGACGATGAGCTCGAGGAACAACTTTCTTCCTTGTTTTATTTTCCGCGGAGATCCTGATCCACCATGGGAAGAGGGCGCAACGGCGCCGCCATCGCCGTCGTCACCAACATCGCAATCGCTACCGCATCGAGATAGGAGGAGGGAGAAAAACCACACCGATTTCACTCGGGCGAGAAGGGGAATGAAGGCATACAAAAAGACGGAACCGCTTTCCAGACGGGGGTCCAAACCAGGGACCCCCAGAAACTCCACCGTCACCGCAACGAAGATGACTGAGCAACATTTGCGAAAACTTTCGTAGACGCGATGGAGGTCGGGACAGATAGGACAGAAGGGTACCCTCGTTTTGGCATGGACAGCATACCAATCAGGGCCGACTGCAGTCCCACCTCAATTTCTTGAGGGGCCCCTCCTGCTCGCCGCCCATGGCGGGCGCCAGGATCGGTGTTCCACAATTCTGGAGAACGCGGGTCGCTACTTCCGTAACACTGGCTGAACTTCTGAAGTTCAGGATCCGCACTTCTGAATTACTAACGTTGGTCCCAGTGAGCCCCAGACTTCACTTCTGGAAACGACCAGAACCTTGCTACATCCCAAAATTGCCGTAGTGGGTCCTGGGGAGTCCCAGGCTTCTGGGACCCAAAATGCCAACTGCAAAATCAGGAACGTTCGTATTATGGGGGGCGTTGTAGAGGGATGGTAAATTTGCAATCGGCCCAGGCAGCTCAATCGACTTCCATCCACCTGGTGGCGGGAAATCAGCGGATGAGGAGGTTCGCATGTCGAGGGGTGCCCTGCAGCTTCCTGGGCGGCCGTCTTTGAAAAAGCTGCGAATCGTGACACGTTCGGCCAAGCGAGGATATCAACCCCATCAACTTTACGGCCCAGGGAGCGGATCAACCTCTAAATGTGCTTTTCATGATTTGACGAAGCATGTACGTAGTGTGTAGATCGACGCGGCTCAGGCCAAGAACCCGCACACGTCTACCATCAAATGGTGCAGTCGGGGCCTCCCTGCAAGACTGGTGCGCGGCTGAAGCGCATGCGCCATTTTAAGCCTGACATGTTTGTTTGCAGAGCGTCTCACCCTCCGCGAGGAGAAGTAGCGGCCACTGAGTACGCGGGGGGCGGGGTGCGCCGAAGTGGGGGGGTGGCAAGTACCTACGAACAGACGAACAGTCAAGATTCACAGGGCGGGTGCAAAGCAAGGATGCAGGACCCTTGGAGGTTTTGTTTGGGGCTCCTTGGTCGTCAGAACTTGCTTGGGACGGGCCGAAGAAGCAGGGATGCAAGGGCTGAAATAATTGTTGCCCTGCTCTGTGGCTCCTGAGGGATACGGGTCCTGGACCCTGGGGGCTTTCGGCTTTTCATCCTGAACAATTCTTTGACGGTCCTGGGGCCCGTGGAGGGCTTCGGTAGCCCAGGAGCGGGAACAACCTCAGGACCGTTTCACTCAGGACGCACGTCTCCACACAAGGTAGATAATTCGACTGAGCAGTCTCCCGCTTTGTTTTACGGGTTTCCAACCCAGCGCCGCGTAGTAGTAAAAGTGGGCGTGTTTGTGTGTGTGTGTGTGTGTGTGTGTGTTTGGCTGTGTGTGGGTGCCGAAATGAGAAGCAAGCGAATGCGGGCGTGCCCTGCGGCTTCTCAGTGGGAGTTCCCTGCGAGGCGCGAGTTTGCGAGGAAGCCCTGCTGAATCACGGGGGCGGGGCGATTTATGCCGTGCACGCTCGCGATGCAAGTTGTCGGCGGCCGCTGAGCCACGAAGTAGATGGAACGGTCCGGCAATAAGAGCGCAGATGCGACCGTCCCTGCCCCTGAGATCCGAGGCTGCGAAACAAATTGCAACATCGTAAAGAATCACGCTCAGAGCCCTAGACCCGATCTTGCTGCGGCATTTCTATACTATACGTGAGGGCCTGGGCCTCGAAACTGGGCGAAAACGCCTGGTGCGAAGATAATGCAACGCCCAAATTTCGGGGACTGGACTGGCTTCGCGGTTAAGGGCTCCCCGCGGGCCATGAAGTGCGCAGCGCGCTCCCCCCAAAAACGCGAAGCAAAGCCGGACGCGACCGTGCGCGCTGAGCGCCGGAGTTGCGGGGATACCCCTGTGGGGGGCCGCGCGTCGTGCGCGCGCGATTGGGAACCCTGGCGTGAGAGGCTGGCCAATGCACGGAGGAGGGCCAGCTCGAGGCAACGGCTGACCACAGCGGGAGGTCAATCCCGCATTGACTTGCTGGCTGTGGTCCCCACAAACAAGGGTCCACTATTCGGCGGTAGACAAACCTCCCTTTAATAAACCTCCCCTTAGTGAAAACGGCCTGGGACCGAAACCGACGGACCTGGACCCGCAAAAATGCCGGCCGCGCCGCCCTCTCGCGAACCGAGAACGGCCAATTCCTCAATCGACGTGTCAGGGTAGGAGGTCTGTCCAACCCCGAACTATCCGAACCATACGGCCCGATCCGGAGACCATGATGGTAAACGCGTCGACAGACCTCCTGGCGTCATCTCTTGATTTCGTCCTTTTTTAAAACCACTGCGCCCAAGAGCCTTCAGGAAGGACGCTTCGTGAGGGGCCTAGATGAAAAACTACCGAAATCGGCGCATTCGAGATCCTATATCACGAACGATGGGCCCACGACGGGTGCGCGCGCAACACGAGCGGATGGGTCTCCGCCCCACTCCCACGCGCCCCCGCCTCTGCGGAGGCGGCACTGTGAGAGCGGCACCCGAGCCCCCTCTGGGGTCGGGGGGCCGCTCCCCATCAAAACTCGCAAACTCAGGAGCACTCAAGATGCTGAACCGAGAAAGAGGGAGGCAGGCGCACGGGGCCTAAAGGACGAGCAACTTCCCAGGCACGAACACGCTCCACCCTTGGAACCTGTTGCACAGCATGTTGGTCGTCCCACACCCCGCGCTGATCGACTGCGACCAGTCGTCTGAGAAGGCAAAGAGGCCGACGAGCATGGGATACGATAAAGATTAGATAGTCCCATCATCACTGAACTAAACTGCTGAGTCTCTGGCGTTTGAACAAGTCTGGAAGAGTTCTACTCTTAGAACTGGCCGAGGGAGTGTCTACTTCTTCTTGGGCTTTTTGGCGCCCTTCGACTTCTGCGTGTCGTTTTTTCGGAAGGCGAGCTCCTCTATCTGCTTTGCAACCTTGGACCTCTGACCGTAGTCGTGGCCTAGGAGGATTCCTGCCGCCTTGAGCCCGCCGTTGTCCCTGAGGGTGGACAGCGCGAGCTTGAGCTCGGGATGATAATTGACGGCCCAAATCCAGCGCACCTGCTCCACGTCGCCCTCGGCCAGCTTCACCTTGAAGCACCGCGTCGCGCGCACCATGATCTCCGTGTCCTTGGCGATCGAACCCCAGCGCTGGAGCACCTCCAGCGCGCCGAGGGCCTTCTCGGGGTTGGTCCCATTCTTCACGGCTTCCTGCACGGGCTGGGAGCTGTTCTCGTAGGCTTCGGCCATGCGGAAGATCACCGACCTCAAGAGTGCGTCTGGCTTTTTTCCGAGCGGGTGGCCCTTGAAGTTGTCGCCCTCGCGGGCGGATTTGCCAGTCGCTATGTAGTTCTGCAGGCCGTTTTCCAGTGCCATCTCGATCTTGGTGCCTACTTTGAGGGTGAGTGTGAAGTTGTCGCCCCTCGCGTCGGCCTGGTGGGCTGCTTCGTGTTGGAGGAGGAGGCGGCGCATCAGGTTCGTGAGCTTGCCGTTCGGCGTCGACTCGCTGGACGCTGTGGTGCTGTCCTGAGCCTCGGGCTCCTGCCTCTTGACGCCTCCCTGGACCTCCGCGATCGGCACGAACATCGTCGGGTGGTGTAGGCTCGGGAGGTCCAGGAGCGGGTGGCTCAGGTGCCCGGCTCGCAGAGGCTTGGGCCAACAGCGACGGGGTAGCTCGGCACCGTCCCATACGAATGTGGCGAACGAGGGTGTCCTTTCTGCTGAACTTAGTGGCGCACCGAGGGCACTTCAGGGACCTGAGCTGGTCATCTGTTAAGTCCGTGGGGTTGGCGTACTTCTTGTGGACCGAAAACATGTGGTTGTCGAGGCCCTTAGGGCCCTGGCACATCCTGGAACATATCGGGCAAGGTAGCAGGGCATCAGGTGGAGGGGCGATTCCCGCGGCTATCTTCTCTTCGTCATCGGTAGTTGTGCTTCGCACTCCTTTGAGTCGGGCCCTGGGGACGCAACGCAACCAGCGAAGCCACGGGCGAGACGGGTTCGGGAGCTCCTCATTCAGGCCGTGGGTGTCCCTGGCTTGCTGCTGGGCCTCGGGGGTGAGGGTCCTCCAGAGGTGTCTGAGGTCGTCCAGAAGAACTCCCAAGAGCGAATTAATCTCCTTATGCTTGGGGCCCTCGAAGTTGAATCGACCAAAAACCACCGCACGGACTAACTTCGTGGGGTCATACTTCGGGTCCTCGGGGGCCTCGTCTGGGTTCTCCTGGGCCAAGAGCTCCTCGGGGGCCTCGTCTGGGTTCTCCTGGGCGCCGTTCTCCTGGGGGCCCTGCTGTTTCTGCACGAGGTCGGGGAAGGCGGGGCGGAGAACTCCTTGCCACCACGCAAGCCGTCTCTCCAGCAGTGTAGAGGCCACTGTGTACACCCTGGTGCGCTGACGGATCTCAGAATTGCTCACATGATGTACGTGTGCAGGAGAGCGAGCAAGGAACCTCAACTTCCGTGTTTGCCAATTTTCTAGACGAGTGAGGTCACGCTTGGTAAGGACTGCGACTTCGAGGCCGTACAGAGCAGACGAGCGTACCAGAGAGCACCACAACCGAACTCTAAGTCGGACACTGAATTGGCACTTGAAAGCACGACGAGCTAAGCGAGCGTGGGCAGCATTTCCTCCCTGGATCCTGTGCGTAATTTCCTCGACCATCGAACTATCATCACGTTGCTTAGCTCCTAGGTACTTCACGCTCGGGGTGGCGTTGATCAAAGTCCCATCCATGGTCACGTTGGTTTGTTTAGTTCGAATCGTGGTTTTCCGAGCCTTACTTCGTCTTCCCGTGGTGACAATGAGCATTTCTGTTTTCGAGTCGTTAACTTTCATCTTCCCCTTCGTGATTTCACTCTTCAGAAATGACAGGAACCTCGAGATCGTTTCGAAATCCTCGACAATGGTGAACGCGATCAAGTCATCAACGAACTTTATGGGCGATACTGGTAAGCATTCTTCCCCATCATTTCCTGGGAGGAGGTGGAGGTGACGAGTTTTTTCCAACGTCGGGTCGAACACTACAGAGACCACGGTGAATTCTGACATGGCGTGGCTCTGCTCTAAGTTGGCGGTGAGCAGGTCGTAGGCGGCGATGAACAATAGGGGTCCCTCCACGCTCCCCTGGCGGACGCCACGGGAGATGAGCAGCTTCTTGATGGGGCGGTTGGTCCGAATATCTCTGGCGATGTAGCATGTGCCTTCATGGAGCTCCTCGACCGTCAATCTCACGTTGCGCCTGAGGGAGAGGCGCTCTAGGGCATTCCAGATCTCATCGCGGTCGACCAGGTCAAACGCCTTCTCGAGGTCAATGAGCACCGCGAGGAGCATGCCTGGGATCGCTGTCTTGCCGAGGCGGGAGGCGCGGCCATGAAGTCTGTATCGTCGGACCACTTCGGCTACGACCGCCAGGGCATCACGGGTAGAGCGGCCTGCCAGGGCACCGAACTGTGAGCTGGAGAATCTTGAGGCCAAACCGCGCAGTGACGGCATGACTGTGACGTTCATGAACACCTTCCCGATGTGGTTGATCAAATTGATGGTGCGGTAATGGTCTTTCGCGTTCTTGCCGTCTCCCTTGGGTTTCCGTAGTGAAACCGTTTCTCCGTCTTTAAAGCGCTGGGCAGAGTGTCCAAGGGCCTGGCATGCGTTGAAAACTCCATGGAGCGCCGGCGTGGCTTCGGTCGCCAGCAGCTTCCAAAGTTCGATGATGGACCCGTCATGCGTGTCCTGGTCGGGGAGGTCGGTCTCCGTGTCTATCAGCTTGAGGACAGGCGCACTCTTGAAGTTGGGCATCTTGAGGATGGCCTTCCTGACATCATCTGGTGTGTATGAGCCGATTCTGGTATCGTCACGTGGAAGAAGTCCAGGGGGGCCGCCAGGTGTGGCCATGTCTATCATCGAGCCCTCGAAGATGCTGCACAGGGCCCGTACTCGAACGTCGGCTTCTTCAGCGTCGTCCATGCAGAGGCCTCCAGACTCGGGGTTGTTGACCGTGACCGTGGGTGCGGCAGGCTTCGGGGCGAGGCGGCGGATGACGCTGTGGAGCTTCCGCAGGTTCTGGTTCGCGTCGGCCGTCTCCGCTTCCGTGGCTGTGTCGGCCAGTCGTTGGCGGCGTTCGGCTCGAACTGCTCTGGCGGCTTCACGATATGCTGTGTCGAACTCGGCCTGCATGGCAGCGTAGCTGTCGGACTCCTGATTGGTCATGCTGGCCATTCTGCGCTGGATGCGATGCTTGCGGTCGATCAAGGCCAGGGTGGAGTCCTTCAGCTTGGGGCGGGTCAACTTCTGGGGCTGTAGAATGTAGTATGGGGCCGCTACCTCGATCAACGTGTGCTCCAGGGCGTTGAAGTAGTCTGACGGGGTGGCGTATCTGCGTTCGTCTCCGCATTCATCAGGCCACTGTCCAGACAGCAGCCGTTGGTCAAGGAGTGTCACAAATTTCGATCGCATGTCCACTAGGCGTTGGGGGAGTTCGGCATCGGGGTCACGGAGAAGGTTGAGGTCTTGTACTAGGGCGTCTCGGTCCCAGCGGGCGGGCTTCTCTTCAGGTCGGCGGCGTGCCCGAAGGCCGACGTAGATCTGAGCCTGAACTGGGCGATGGTCGCGGTAACCACTGAGGCTGACAGGTAACTTCTTCAGCGGGGCCGCCCGCTTGCCATAGGAACCGTGGAGCCTGGTGCAGATGTAATCGATGGTGGTCCATCCAGGGCCTGTGGTGTGCTTCCATGTCCCGTTCTGGCGGTTCATCCTGCCGAACGTGTTGAGGGCGGTCATGTGGAACGTCTGCAGGAGGTCCAGCAGGCGCATACCGTTGTAGTTGGTGGCGGCATACATGCGGCGCTGGCCCGCGAAGCCAACGTGGGGGGGGTTCGGCGACATGGCGGCGTTGGCGTCCATGGTGACAACCAGGGCAGTGCGGCGGGGGATTTGCTGCAGGGCGGCTCGGCATTGACTCCAATATTTATTCTGAAACTCTCGATGGGCTGCAACTTTCTCATGGTGATCGGTACCCGTCACGGCGTGGCTAACCTCATTCAGGGGGGCGTAGCCGTTCAGGATGTAGACGTCTCGTTCTCTGGGGCCCGCTCTTCGTAGTCGGATCCCTTGGAGTCTGCCGTCCAGCCAACTGTGGGAAACGCGCAGCTCGGAGGGCAGAAAGTGTCGCAGGCTGAATGCTATCAGGCATCCGTCACGGCTCGTACGGGTAGTGCGTGGTGTCGGGATAACTCTGTAGCCCTCCGTCGTCCACGGCAGCCCCAGCTCAAGCAAAGTGCTTTGGAGGCACACCACCGACACATTGGCCTTGGTCGCTAAACGAAGTAGTTCTCCGAGGCGGTCAGCTCGAAGTAGGCTCTCGCAGTTGTAGCTCCAGAAGGTCATCAGCTGCTTGTGGCGATGAGCTCGTCGGGTGAGACGTGCATGGTACCTGGCGGCGCTGGTGGCCAAGTCAGGGAGGTCAGCAGGAGGACGCGCAGGTGGTGCCCCCGAGGAGAAAGTGGAAGAAAGATGTTCAGCATCACCCTGGGCCCCCTGGCGTCGGTGATCTGAGAGGAGAGCTGCGGCGGTGGCCCTGGTGTACTTCTTGCCACGATACCACACCACTCCGAGCAGGTATAGAGCACGAGCGGCTCGTCGAAGAGCCCGTTTGCCTCCCCAGTGCACTTGCTCCCTGGAGGCCGTATTCGGCATGGTGAAGCTGATCTCCAGGTCCAGGACCCGCGTGCCAGGGTCCAGCGCTCACCTCACCGACGTAGAGGTCGTTGGTGTTCCCGCTCCTGGGCGCCGCACCGCATGGGCCGCGCACGCGCGGAGGGGAGGTGTCGAGTGAGTCGGTCGGGCTGGGAGTTGCGACCCAGCACGCCCTGAGCGTGCAAAGATCCTTCGAGCCGTCGAGGCTTCTTGATTTCGTCCGCCGGCTTCCGCCGACCTTTCCGCTGGCGGAGCCGCCGTCGTTGCACTTCCGCTGAACGTCGTGGGCCTTCCGCCGGCTTCTGCCGAGGGCGAGATGCCAACCTCTTGGTTGGTCCCTCGCAGGCGAGGCTCTTCATTTGAGCGCGCTATATGAGCGCTGCATCTGACAGACTGTGCTGGCACTGAAGCTGCAACCGACGGGAATGGACTGGACACCATCTGCGTTGGAAACAACACTTCGCATACTTGGACACCCGTTTGCTCGCACACAGACATGTTGGAGAGACTGCTCTGCTCTCTGGGGTCAGCTTCTGGACCGCGGTGCCAAGCATGCTTCCAAAAACAATCATCGAACTTGCGGCGGCAGCCCTAAGGACAAGTATGACCCCATCCCCCGCTGTTTCCTCACCCACCCTCTTCACTCAGCCTGGTAGCTGGATGCAGTCGGGACGAATTGCAGCGGACAGCCGAGAGGATACAAATCTCTGCCAAGGGCAACCCATGGCCCAGGCATGAAGTGGACATGAGACGCTACCCACAAAACCTTGCACGTGCCCTTGATGTTTGCGAGGCCGGCCTGTTGAGCAGACTGGGCTACAATGTGCACGACCTGCGACGTATTGCGCCTGGACGCGCCGGCAACCAACCAACCGAGCCTTGTTCGTGGCAAGAAGCATGCGGCAAGCAACATCTTAAGTCAGAAGGAAGGAACTCACCACCAACAGCCGCGAGGAGCTGGGGCGGCTGGCCTCCCCAAGGTCTGCCACTGCGGACTTGTAATGGTCCACGATCGTCAACATCGCGTCCCCGGCGCCAGACACGCCCACCGGCCAGAGGGAGTTTATCTCGCCGTGCGGGCGGCGGAGGTCGGCGTGAGGGGGGAGGAGGAGGAGGAGGAGGAGGAGGAGGAGGAGGAGGAGGAGGAGGAGGAGGAGGAGGAGGAGGAGGAGGAGGAGGAGGAGGGTGAGGAGGAGGAGGGGGGAGGGAGGAGGGAGGGAGGGAGGGGGGGAAGGAGCCTGGAGGAAAGGGCACCTGGGCCCGCGATTATCTCCATTATGGATACCCTGGGGGTCCGCCGCGGGCCCCGGGGCCGTCAAGAAACGAATCGGGATGAAGTGCTGGCCCTGGGGAAGGCCCCCAGGCACTAAGACCCCACTGTTCCCTGCATCGCAGCGAATTGAGATCCCCTCGGCCAAACCAAGGGAAACAGCGGCTTGATCTAGAACAGTCACACGACGACCGCGCGTCCGAAACCTATCGGCAAGCCACAACGGAAAACGAAGCGAAGCATGTCGAGGGAATCGAAACTATCTCATTGATTGTGGGTGCCCCCCCCCGCGAATTGACTGCAATCAATTCAAAAAATGCGGAACACAGTCCGCAGACGATGGGCGAACCGCCATACACATGTAACCGACCGCCCTACCACGGATTGCCCCCTAACGCACACCAATCGCCCAGCAAGTGGGCAGAACCTCGAAGGCGAGCGACCGAGGTGGTGAAAAAACTGCTTCGAGTGCCTGGGTGGCCGTCCTGGGGTACCTGGGCTTGAAGCCGGAGCTTGGATACATAATTGTGCGTTCTTCTCGCGCCGCTGCCGTTGACATGCGCCCAGGAGCGCGCGGATGTCAACCACTGCCGCGGAAGAGGAGCACATCTCTTCGGACGCGGAACACTGCTGCAAGCGGCGAGGCGGAGTGGTCGAACAAGCGCGCGCCCCCCACCGACCTCGGGCTGACCCTGTCAGAGGCTGGCGGGAAAAAAACAGAGGTCACCCTCGGCCTCGGCCGAAACGGGACTGCCTGGAAGTTACCGCCACACGCGGTTTCGCAGTGGGTTGCGTGCTGCACGGCTGCAGACACGCAATGTCTTGATTACTTCAAGTTTCACGGTCCCCGGAAGTCCCGACCGTTTCCCTGGGACCCTGTTTCATCCTGAATTATGTGTTGGCGGTTCCGGGGCCTGGCGAGGGTCACCAGAGACTGAAAACGGGCAAAAACCTCCCGTCGCGAACTCTTGCTTAGCGTGTCGCGGAGGCGGCCCTGGCGACACGCTATGCCCTGCAAGCGGATAGCGTGCCGCTTCGCTCCGCTGGGCGGGATGCTCAGCAAAGCTTGAGATGCTGCCGCTCCGGGACCAGGAAGTGATCAGCGCGTCGCGCCGAGGCGTGGTGGGCCAGAACTGGCGGAGCGACACGCTAAGCCAAAATTCCTGATCGGGGGCGCACTGACCAGGGTCACTGCAAACCTGGGCCAGTCGGGCTTTGCAAGATCCTGAAAAATCCTAGGAGATCCGGCAAGATCCTGCGCGCCAGCCTGGGGCAGTGCACCCGGTGCACTGTAAGATTCTGCAAGATTCGGCACTCTGGCTGACCCGCGTTTGCATTGACCCTGGAGAGCCCAAAATCGAATCGATAAATCGGATCGGTGATCGACATGAATCGGATCGGCGGAAATCGGCAGCCAAGTTCGGGAAAAATCGAATCGGCAGAAATCGGGAGGCTAGTAGGCCTCTGGTAAGGAATCGGAGTCCAAATCGGGATCCCAAGTCGAATCGAATCGCAATCGGAAGCCATCGAAACCGAATCGAATCGGATCGCAGGAATCGAAACGAGCCCTGTGCCCCCCGTCTCCCACAGCTCGACCTGACCGAAGCCCGCGGAGCCCGGGGTGCCCCCGCGAGGGCCGAGGAGCCGAGCGCATGAGGGCATCCTCCGCGCCCGAGCAGCGGGAGGGGGGAGGCCCCGCGGAAGCCTCGGCGCTCTGGCGGCGGAGGCCTGGGTGCGCTGTGTCTGCTGTCGTGGAGGGGTGCGGCAGCTTCTGCTGTCGTGACGACCCTGGCGCTGGCTTCTGACACCGTGTCGATCGTTCAACCTTGAGCGATCGGCGGCTTTCCGATCGCCCGATCGTTCCATGTAGGCCGATTCTGCTGTCATGAAGAGGCACGACAGGGAAGAGGAACCGAGCATAATAGAACTAGACGAGCGCGTTACACTACTCGCAAAGTAACTGCTCGCAAGTGGCCTGGATCCGCCGCGGGGGATCTACGATAAATCTCATCGAAGCGAACATATGTTGTTCGGACGTTTGCGAGCAGGCACTTTGCGAAGAGTGGAACGCGCTTGGTGAAGAACAGTGGCCCGTAGGGAAGTGGCGCGAGACCTCCTTCCCGGCAGAGCGCCATGATGGAAAATTGCGGGCGAGAATCGGCGAAGGCGCCTGGCAAGGCGCCACATGGACACTGCAGGCTAGTAAGACAGCACAAGCCAGCCTGGGCGTGCCACGGGAAGAGGAGGGGGAGGCGGAGGAGGACGCCGAAAGGAGCATCACGGATGAATGGCCGCAGATGTCCGACAGGACGGACAAAGCAGGACGAAGTGCCAACACGAAGCATGGTCTCGAGCTCGGGCTTATCGGTTCCGGAGAGACTCGGAATCTCGGACCTTGCGAGGCGGCCCCGACGGGTGGGGGTACTCGCCCTGTCTGATATCAGCCAGGTTCTGGCGGCCCTTGGGCTTGACCTGGAGCCCGTCGTCGCGGGCTGGAGTCCGTCGTCACGGACTTCCCGCAACGAGAGCGAAAAACCATAGCAAACTTGCCCCAAGACTGCAGCGGGTGGGACCCGTGGAGCTCTCAACCCGCCAACACCTGGGGCCCAAAGAAGGACGAAATACCCTCACCAACGACTGGGCGGGGCTCACACCTGGTGGCGGAGGACGGCGAAGGACAGGGAGAAGGAGGAGGAAGAGGAGGAGGAGGAGGAGGAGACACGGCGAAGGAGCAGGGGGGGAGGATGATCGGGTAGGGTGAAGAGCAGGGAGGATGACAGCGGCGACGACGAGGAACAAGAGCGTGGGCAAGGGAGCGAGCAGTGCGCCAAGTGATCCGAAGGGGGGCAGGGGGAGCTATGTACCAGACTGCCAGTACGACCCGACGTTGGCTCCTGGAGGCCCCAGGAGCCTTCCAGACCGTCGAAGGTAGACAAATCGGCCTTAAGATAGGGGAGGCCCCAAAACGACTCCAAGAGGCCGTAAGACGGCCGACCAAGACGCCAGGAGTGCCCCAAGATGGTTCCTACACAGCCCCCAGATGGAGGCCAGTGGCAATTGGGGCAAACTTCAGGTCCAGGGGAGCCCCATCTTGCGTCGCCAGCCTCCCCTGCAGTAGCATGCAGACATTAAAGGTGACCGGAACACTCTTTCAAAGTCAAGCTGCCCCGAACAACTTGAAATGCTAAACGTACGAAACAATGAGAAACACGCAACTGTGAAAAGGACATGTCAAGCGTGCGAAATCATGTGAAGCAAACTGGTCAAGCATGCGAACCGTGTGAGACGTCGAGCGTGCGTGTCCCGCGAGGACACCACGAATGAAACAAACTGCCACGACAACTGTAGCAAACAAACACCACATTACGGGCCTCCGAACCGTGGGTCCGCAAAAGCACGGCGCAGGGCGCGGAAGGCCTGCGTGTGCGTCTGCATTGCGTACTCCACGACATCTTGGAGCAATTTAGTGTACCTTTGCCCGCGCCACATCGAGGGATTGCCAAATAGCGCCAACCAATGGTAATGTATAGTTGCCCAGGCGGCATGCGTATTCGATGTTATTTCTAAGCGTGCGCGCACAGAGTCTAAGTACTCTCGGGTGTTGTCGATTCCAGAGGCGGGAGCTTCAGAGAACGAATCACGCAAAGACAGTCGGGCCATGTCTTCTGGTAGAGCGTGGAATTCAGAGAACGAATCACGCAAAGACAGTCCGGCCATTTTTCTGGTAGAGTGTGGCAGACCCAACACGCACATGCTGAACAGCGTTCACACCAAAGAAAGAAAACGATGACCACTCATTGGCACCCATGTTTCGAGACTGCGCATGGGCGCGGGAGAACTTCGGGGCCCCAAAACCGTGTGGTGACGGACCGCGTGGTGACCTCGGAATCCCCAACGACCTCACCGCGCGGCCCGTCAACACGCTGTCCTGGGACCATGGAGGCCCCCGTCGTCCGACACGTCCTCGGAGAACGACCCGAGACCCAAACCCGTGCGGGCGCGGTGACCCCGAGCACCCGGACCTGCTCACCACGCGGTGTGGTCACGACGCCGTCTGGGGGGGCCCCCGAGAGAACATGCTCGACCGCGGCGGCAGCGCCAGAGCGGCGAGAGCGCGGAGCACGAGGGCTGCTGGCCCCCCTGCAGGGCCCAGGTCTGGCCGACCCCTCCCCGTCGCTCGGACGTCCATTCCCTGTGTTTTGTTCGGTTTCGTGCGCGGTTTTTTCGTAGGATGATCCAGAATGCTCCTTAATAATCCCCGCCGAGAAAAAGTGCACACGTCCGAGCGATACCAAGACCCCGGCGCGCTCCTTCCCGTGAACGCCGACCCCCACATCCCGACGATGACGGGGCTCGACCAGCATGTCCGCCAGCGCCAGTACGCATGCCTGCAGCAGAAGCCTCCCTGGAAGGGCTCGGCTTCAGCGATGCGTTCCGCGTTCGTGTTGTCTTCGCTTTCCCGCGCTCTGCCTTCATTCTGCCTTGAATGCAAATCGGAATCAAAACGAAAACGGTCCACGAAATTGCCAAAATACCAGCTCGAGCCCTGCTCTCTAATGTGGACCGAGCAGATTGATGAAAGAACCACTCGCCTCCAAACCTACAGCGAGGAGGAATGGGCGAGGGAAAGACAATGAAGGCGCTATAGGTATGGACGCGAAGTATCAGACCCCGGGGGGGGGGGGCTCCTGTTCGAGCGGGGATCCCTATCCGACAACATACACCCTTAGCCCGCCACGGAATTCCACCCCGGGAAATCTGGGGGTCGCATAGGTATGGGTGCTAGCTGTCAGCTCAAGAACGATGGGGTCAGAGGATCGCGCCCCATCGCCGATGAATCGTCGACGCCGCCGTGGAGGAAATGGGGCTCCGCATCGCCGATGCATCGGAGATGCGGCGCGATCTTCCGACCCTATCTGCCTGGACCCCATCTGGGAGGCCTGGATGCACGCGGGATCGGCGGCACTCCACTCCAACGGTCGGGGCCGGTCAGGACTGGAGGCGGTCAGCGAAATCGACGATACTCTGAAGTAACACGCTGCTGGTGGCCAACGGAATCGGCGATGCTCAAATGCAAACGGCTAGTGAGGACCAAGCGGAACCAGTGGCGACAACCGATGACATGAGCGGTCCGGGTTGCCACAACTTGCGTGGCTGAAGGGGTTCCCCGGCTGGCGAGACAGTGCCCTACGATGCCAAAGTCCCCTGCGGGAGTAAGCACAACGAACGGTCGACGCCTCGAGCGGTCACGACCCCATGTCGAACAAATCAAAACGGAATATTGTGGTCGTTGATGTACGGCTTCCAGGGGCCCCTGGACACGCCCTGGGGTCGTCAGAAGACGACTCGGGATGAAAAGCCATTCCTGGGGACAAATCACGACATCAGATGTCCCAGTACTTCCGCCGCCTTCCGCCGAGCTTCGGCTGACAGGCCCGCCGTCGTTTTACTCCCGCTGGCTTCCGCCGAAGGCGAGTTGAGCCAAAGGCGAACCCCTCTCTGGAACGCGCCAAGGAAAACGGGTGGCCCTCTTTTGTGGGTTGCCGCGGCGCCAGAAGTGCAAACGCCCCCCCCGGGTCCAGGATCCGTTTTCTTAGGGACCCCTCTCCTCCATGGCAATCAACGGGGATGCTGGCGTTCAGCATTGCTGCGCTTGCTGCTGGTGACATTGCTGCTTTACGTTGGGCAGACGTTGGTAACGGTACCGTAACCCGTAGCATCAGTGAAGAGACAGGTGAGCCCAGCATGCAAGCAAGGGACAAACATAACACATGAATGCTATAGCAAGCCCGCGAAGGCATGGAGTATGCGCTTACCTGGTCGCATGGACGAAGCAAGTCGACACTACTCGAACCGGGCATATTGCTGCTGCTCCCGCTGCTGCTTCTGCTTGTGGTCCTCGCGCTCTTGGTCCGTCCGCTTCTCCCTCCCTCCAAAAACAAGCTGACCCGGCAAGCTTCATCCGAATCATGTCGATGGCCTTCCTGACATGTTTCGACGACTCTACCATGTCAACTTCGATGCCCATTTTCCGAGCCACCTCGCAGCGAACAGCCAGCATTCAGGACACAGCGTAGACGAACCAGCCTGTGGATCATCCCGCTTCAATGACACAGCCCGAGACTGGCAGCTTTCGCTAGCAGTCTGCTTGTAAGGAAAAACATGTTCCTGCTCCCTCCTCAGGTAGAGGCCTCCCACATGGGGTCTGGGTAGATGGGGTTGGAAGATCGCGCCGCATCGCCGATGCATCCGCGATGCGTCGGCGATGCATCAGCGACGTCGGCGATACAATCGCGACGCCAGCGTGGAGAAACTCGGGCTCCACATTGAGCCGTATGGCCGATGCACAGGCGATGCGGCGCGATCCTTCGACCCCATCTTCTTCTCGAGGCCGGGGGATTGTGGAGCCCCTCGTCGTTTTGATTCGGTTTTTATCGAGTGGGACGCTCTTTCATCTTTATAAACTTTGATGTTGTTTGCCATTTTTCTGCTCGCCGTGATCCCCTCATAATATGCTTCTCTCGTTGTATCGTTATCTCGTGTTCTCTCTCTCTCTCTCTCTCTTTGTCTCTCTCTCTCTCTGTCTATCTCCTGCACCAGGCGAATGCATGCCGATGCGATACCAATCCATTGCCAACCAATGCCAATGCAATGTGAATGGGGGAATCCCTTCGCTCGGTGGATTTCGATCAGAATCCTTTGTGGACGGTGTCATTACGAATCCTTCTTCGGAGGATTTCAAATGGAATGCCTCTGTGGAGGGTTTCGACAGGGATCCTCCTGTGGAGGGTTTGGTTTCACTAGGAATCCTTTTTTGTGGGGGGTTCAATAGGAGTCCTTCTGCGGAGGGATACATAGGACTCGCCGGCGCAATGCTAACGCAATGCCGAAGCAGTTTCATCGCAACGCCCAACCAATGCCAAGGCGATCCCAATCCAGCGCCAATGCAATGCCAATGGGGGGGGCCTTTGTGGTAGATGTTAAAACGGAACCTACTCCTGGAGGGTTTCAATAGGAACCGCTGTGCGAAAGGAGGCACAAGGACGCGCTAGCGCAATGCCAAAGCAATGCCCAATCCAATGCCAATGGGGGAATCCTTTCGCTCGGTGGATTTCGATCAGAATCCTTTGTGGACGGTGTCATTACGAATCCTTCTTCGGAGGATTTCAAATGGAATGCCTCCGTGGAGGGTTTCGATAGGGATCCTCCTGTGGAGGGTTTCATTAGGAAACCTTCTTGTGGGGGGTTTAGTAGGAGTCCTTCTGCGGAGGGAGCCATAGGACTCGCCAGCGCAATGCCAACACAATGCCGAAGCAGTGCCATCGCAATGCCAAACCAATGCCAAGGTGGTCCAAATCCAATGTCAATGCAATGCCAAGGAGAGGGGACCCTTTGCTACATATTCCAAAAGGAATCTTACTTGTGGAGGGTTTCACTCGGAATCGTTCTGCGAAGGGGGGCATGAGGATTCGCCAGCGCATTGCCAACGCAGTGCCAACGGAATGCCGAACCAACGCCAAGGCGATCCAAACTTACTGCCAATGCAGCGCCAGTGGGGGTGGATTGCTTGCGGTAGCGCTCAATATCAATCCTTCTAAGAACCCTTTCTGTGGATGATGTCATCCATACAGAAATCCTTCGAAGGACCCTTCTTCGGAGGATTTCAATAGGCATCTCTCTGCGGAGGGATTCGCATGGAACCCTTTTTTGTGGAGGATTGCAATGTGAATCCTTATTGTGGGGGGTCCGTAGGCACCATTCTTGTGGACGTCTTCAATCTAAATCCTTCTATGTGGAGCGTTTGGTTTGGACTCGCCAGCGCAATGCCATCGCAATGCCAACGCAATACCAATGCGATGCCAAACCGTTACCAAATCAATGCCCATGCAAAACCGATGGCGTGGTTCCAGTCTTTCAACAGATTCCAACAGAAGTCCTGATGTGGATGATTTGGTTACGGATCCTTCGCAGGATGATGTCGATAGGAATCTCCTTGTGGAGGGTTTCGGCAGGAATCCTCATGTGGAGGGTCAAACCATGAACCCTTCAGACGGGGGCTTTCAAAAGGAACCCTTCGTGCGGAAGGTTTCAATGGGAATCCTTCTATGGTGGGAGCCATTAGAACTCGCCAGCGCAACGCCAAATCAGTGCCAACGCCGTGCCAAACCAATGCCATGGCAACCCCAACCCAATCCCAATGAAATGCCTGGGGGAAATATCTGGTGGTCGGTTTCAACAGACTCTTTCTATGGAGGGCTTCGGATGGGTTCAATGCGAACCTTTCTTGTGGAATGGTTAAATCGAAATCCTTTTCGTGTGGGGCTCGACAAGAATCATTCTGCGAAGGGAGCTATTTGAACACGCCAGCGCAATGCCAAAGCAATGCCAACGCAATGCCAACTTAATGCCAAGGCGGTCCCAACCCAATGTCAATGCAATACCGATGGGGGAAAGCATGTGTGATAGATTTCAGTAGGAATCTTTTTTTTTGTGGAGGGCTTCGCCTGGAACCCTACGGTGCAGGGTTTCAATCTGGATGGACCCTTTTTGTGGAGGATTTCAATCGGAACCCTTTTGGTAGAGGGTGTCAATTCGAGTCCTCTTCGGGAGGGTTCCAGTAGGACTCGCCAGCGCAAGACTTGCGACATGCAAGCGCAATGCGAACGCACTGCCAAGTGCTATGCCAACGCAGTGCCAATGCGATGCCAAACCATGGTCAAACCAATGCCAATGCAATGCCAAACGGGGCATTTCTTTCTTTCGAAGAATCTCAATATCAAAAAGCTACATTCTGGGGGAAGGAGGAGGAGGAGGAGGAGGAGGAGGAGGAGGAGGAGGAGGAGGGAGAGGAATTTCCTCTGCCCCCCCCCACATACACACAAAAAAAACGTCTAGTTTATTTGTTTTTTTTTGGGGGGACACACCAACAACCGAAAAATCTGCATTGATTCTTTTTTAGGAGGAGACAGAGGAGGAGGAGCAGGAGGAGGAGGAGAGGAGGAGGGAGAGGAATTTCCGCTGCCACCCCCCAACAAAAAAAACGCCCAGTTTTTTTTTTGTTGGGGGGGGAGGGGGGCACACCAACAACCGAAAAACCTGCATTGATTCTTTTTAGGAGGAGGAGGAGGAGGAGGAGGAGGAGGAGGAGAGGAGGAGGAGAGGACGAAGGAGGGGGAGAGAAGAGGACGCCACAGAGCACACAGAGCATTGAAAGACACACGCGCGAATCCAGTGCCAAAGCCTCGCGCGCGCGCCTTCAACCCCGAGGGGCTCCACAATCCCCCGTTCTCATCTTCTCCGACCCCATCTGGGAGGCCCACGGTCGGCGACCTTTGGATAGCGTGTCGCACCGGCGGCCCCTGAGACACGTTATGCCTTACGAGTGGGTAGCGTGTCGCTCCGTTCCGCGGGGCGGGAGGCTCGGAAAAGCTCGTGACCTTGACGCTGGGGTCGCACCAAAGCGTGGTGGGCCAGGGCGGCGAGAGACGCTTTCCAAAAGTTCCCGACCGTAGATCCTGCTCGCGATCCTCAGCCTCCCGCCGCTGCAACTGACCCTCCTGCCTCTCTTCTGCTCGTGCCGCGGCTCTTCTGGCACCTGCTCAGCAGGGCATGTACCCGAGCGAAGCGCGCATGCGTCCATGGCCAGCTCACAGTAACCACATACGATAAGAAGTCTTGCGAACTCGATATCGGGGGACACATTCTCTGTGGATATTTGAGGGTTCTGAGATGCCCCAAGGCTTCTGTGGGCCTCTGTGGACATCGGTGGATCAAGAATTTCCGTGAGGCAACCTCTGTCAGGCCGATTTCTTCTTTGATTTGCCCCCTGTTCGTGAACAGGCTAGCAATGCCACATAAACACTACTGAAACTAGCGTGAGCCTGATTTGCCACAAAGACCAGGGCCCCGAATAGAAATACGGGGCGAAGCCGGATACTGAGCTTATCCTAGGAAAGCGCAACCTGTCTACTGAGGGCACCAGCTCCAGAATTGCTCTGCTGCGCATGTAATGACTTGTCATTCCTTCTACCGTTTGCTAACCATTTCGTTCATGTGTGGCGCACTCTGATGCATGAGAGGGGGTGCTCAACTACGGCTGGCTCAGAACCCTTTGCTTTGCAACTGCTCCCTCCATTGGGCTCCGGAATTCGAATAGGCCGCCTCCGACCCCCCCCACCCAAAAGAGAAAAAGAGAGAGAGAGAGAGAGAGTCGAGGAAAGACGTCCGACAGTCTCCCCCCCCACAGCGGCATCCATGCTTCCCGTGCACCTCTGCTGTTGGACCCTCCCTGGGGTGCTCCTCCGTCTCGGGCCTGCCCTTCTCCTTGTCGCCGATGCCTCGGGGCCGCGACCCCTCCGGCAGCGCCGGCACCGGAGCTCTGGCCGCGACCGCCGCCACACCGACAGCCCATCCTGGACCGCCTCAGGGCCGATTGATCGTCCTTGTGGCCAGCGGTGCCCAATCACGACCAAGCACGTTCTGGCGTAGACTCCGACAGTCGGTGTGCGGACCAACAGGGCACAAGCGAGATGTACCTGGCAAAGATGGACAGGCTGCGCAAAACTGGGCCATGGCAGAGCGGGGCAAAACGCAGCAGACCAGAGCAAAGATCAACTCAACTTCACCATGACCCGCATAACATGACTTACCAACTAAAACTCAACTGAGGCTGAAATCAGCCGTGCTGAGCAGGACGAACGCAGTAAACAACAAACGAATCGAAGATTGTTATTGTGGTCCGAGTCGTGTTGCAATAAGGAGGGGAGGCAGTTTGGGCTGATATGTGGCAATGTTGAGCTCCAGGCTAGCTGAGACTAAGCTGAGCGAGCACTGCTTTAGCTTCGCTCGACAAAACAAACGAGCCCACGCTAAAGTGATGCCTGGGCTACGGATTCCTTCGGCTCTGCGTTCGCGGCGCCGGCGGCCGTGCAACGCTGGGTATCAACCATGCACCGTTCCTTCCGCTGCTGGCCGGGCGCAACGCCAAGATCTGCCCAGACTCGCTCGATCGGACCCCATCACCGCTACCTCCAGCCCATCCTGGTGCCCTCTACGAGCCTCCTCCTCCTCCTCGCCTTGCCCTCGCCCTCCCCCCTCCCTTCAATGATCCACAGAACGTGTGCCGGCGTGCTTGTCCACCGAAGTCCCTCAGTACGGCATTGGCGGTGTAGTTGAGGGCCGCCAGAGGCTGCGTGCTATCAGGGAGGCTGGACATGGCACAGACACATTGGGCTAACACACTTCCTGATGGTCATCGACCTTGCCCATCCCCTGGCCCTCCCCTTCCCCGCGAGCCAAGGCCAAGCTGAGGCTGCTGCTCCTGCGGGCGCCCTGCGTCGACATCCTGCGGACCTGATGGCTGACAGAAAAGCCGAATGCAGGGTGGCCCAGACAGGGGAGGGGTACGGACGCTCCCAGAGCTGCCAATTTCAGTCCGCATCGGAACGGAACTACGCTACCGAGGAACCCCACATACTTGTATTATGCCTGGAGTGATGATAGCTGAAGTGAAGCATGTGAGAATGATGTTGGCGGCCGTTGCCCCGCCGATGCCGTTGTGCCCTGGACGACCTTCACGGATAGCGGCCGCGGTGCGAGACCACCCCCTGCGCACCCCCTATGGTGCCGAGGATATGCTATGCCTGCTGTGCCATGGACGACCGTCACGGATAGTGCCCGCGGTGAGATACCACCCCCTGCGCACCCCCTCTGGTGTCGGATATGCCGTGCCTGCTGAGCCATGGACGACCTTCACGCATATTGGCCGCGGTGAGGGACCACCCCCTGCGCACCCCCCATGGTGTAGAGACTATGCCATGCCTGCTGTGCCATGGACGACCGTCACGGATAGCGGCCGCGGTGAGAGACCACCCCCTGCGCATCCCCTGTGGTGCTATGTGTTAGTGTGCTGTGTGCTGTGCTGTGCTGTGCTGTGTGAGAAGGAGTGTGTGTGTGTGTGTGACTCTGGTGTCGAGGATATGCCATGCCTGCTGTGCCATGGACGACCGTCACGGATAGTGGCCGCGGTGAGAGACCACCCCCTGCGCACCCTCATATGGTGTCGGGATAATGTCATGCCTGCTGTGCCATGGACGACCTTCACGGATAGAGGCCGCGGTGGGAGACCACCCCCTGCGCACCCCCTCATGGTGTCGAGAATATGCCGTGCCTGCTGTGCCATGGGCGACCGTCACGGATAGCGGCCGCGGTGAGGGACCACCCCCTGCGCACCCCCTATGGCATCGAGAATGTACCATGCCTGCTGTGCCATGGACGACCGTCACGGACAGTGCCCGCGGTGAGAGACCACCTCCTGCGCACCCCCTTCTGGTGTCGAAGGTATGCCATACCTGCTGTGCCATGGACGACCGTCACGGATAGCGGCCGCGGTGCGAGACCACCCCCTGCGCACCCCCTAAGGTGTCGAGAATAAGCCGTGCCTGCTGAGCCCTGGGCGACCGTCACGGATAGCGGCCGCGGTGAGAGACCACCCCCTGCGCACCCCCTCTGGTGTCGAGAATATGCCATGCCTGCTGTGCCATGGACGACCGTCACGGATAGTGGCCGCGGTGAGAGACCACCCCCTGCGCACCCTCATATGGTGTCGGGATAATGTCATGCCTGCTGTGCCATGGACGACCGTCACGGATAGAGGCCGCGGTGGGAGACCACCCCCTGCGCACCCCCTCATGGTGTCGAGAATATGCCGTGCCTGCTGTGCCATGGACGACCGTCACGGATAGCGGCCGCGGTGAGAGACCACCCCCTGCGCATCCCCTGTGGTGCTGTGTGTTAGTGTGCTGTGTGCTGTGCTGTGCTGTGCTGTGCTGTGCTGAGCTGTGCTGTGCTGTGCTGTGCTGTGTGAGAAGGAGTGTGTGTGTGTGTGTGTGTGTGTGGGTGTGTGTGGGTGTGTGTGTGTGCGGGAGACGCGGGTGCGACGCGGCAGGGATGAAAACCAGAACTGTGCTGTGCTGTGCTGAGCTGTGCTGTGCTGTGCTGCGCTGTGCTGTGCTGTGAGAGAAGGAGAAGGAGGAGGAGGGGTGAGAAGACGCGGGTGCGACGCGGCAAGGAAGACAACCATAACCCCACTAAGCATGTCGGGAAAAACACATCGAATCCGAACGAACATCGGATCGGCCGCGCGAAGATGCACCACAGCGCCATGCCAGCGTCGGGCCGCATCGGATCGCTGGAACATCGAAATCTAATCAGAGCGTCGCCGTCGAAATCGATATCGAACCCGATCGATCGGATCGAAATTGACTCTGGGAGACAAGGGTACGAACGTACTGCATGAGCTGTAGGCTTTGTGCCAAGATTGGGCATGATGGCCGCTGCAACCAGGTAGTATCCAGTAGCTCCGTCGTGTCCTTCTCAGGGTCCTCCTCCCCATCCCTCCTCCACCTCCTCAATCCTATTTTTTCGTCATTCTCCTCCTGCTAGAAACAAATGGCTGCTGTCCCACTGAGAAGATTGAACCTCCCCCAGGCCCTGGTGGGTGGCTCGCGAACGAGCCGCAACAATCCGCGTCGAATCCTTGTCGAACGCTGGATCCGCGTCGAATGCACGTCGAATCCACGTCGAACCCGCTTTGGACACCGAGTCGGATGCGAGAAAAGGCAGCCATGCAGGACAGACAAAGTCCCCCAGAGGTGCAACCGAACATCGAAGGGCAAGCTGCGCCTCCAGCTCTTCAGTTACACTAAGTTTACTACCTTCCTCTCCAATGACTGCATGGGGGAAGTATCCCGCCCCCTCCGCGCATTGCACACACACACACACACACACATAAGCACGATTTCGAACAAGGCGCAATTTCACGCGCTGCGCTGTGCAATCCAAGTGTTTTCGGTGATTCAAAACGGTGGATCGGCGCTGTCCCCCCGACGTTTAGAATGGCGCTCTCGTGCCGGCGCGGGCCCCTTTTCTGGATCCGAGTCCCGTTGCGTCGCTGTCGCCCCTTTCTTTCCCCCTCCTCCGCCTTCCCCTGATCATCCTTCTCCTCCCCCTCCTTCCACTCCAGTTCGTGCTGCTGCTGATGTTGCTCGTCCTCGTCCTCCTCCTTCCTCATCCTCTTCCTCTTCTTCCTGCTCATCCCCCTGCTCACCTCTTCCGACTGCGCATGACAAGATGGTGGCTTGTTTGCTTCCAGGTCGGCTGTGACACGCGCCCGCGGATAAAAACTCAGCGCAAAGGGAAGGGATGGGGAGGGAGGGATAGGACTTCAAGCATGTTACGAGCGAGCCTAGCTTGCCCCATCCCTCTCTCCCTCCGCCTCCGACTCGTCCTCGCTCCCGCCGCCCCTCCCCCCCCCATCTGCGCACGCGGCCGCAGCAGTGCGCTCCTCGGACTCCTGCGGGCCCCATTGCCGCCCACCACCCCCTCGGGGGCAACGCTCGGGGGACGCATCAACCCCCACTTGCCTGTTGAGCGCAGCTGAGGGTCCTGCTGGCCGACCCTGCCGCTCTATCGGCGATGCATCGCCGATTCCAGAACGTCCCCCCGGAGCCAGTCACCCCAACGTCAAGTTCTGTACAGCTGCGAACTAAGATTTGGCAACGGTGCCGCCTCCGAATAACACCCTGAATGCGAAATGCTGGCACAGGTGCTCTGAATTTTTACGGTGGCGCCTTTGGTGACCCTGGGCGCGCTATCGAGATTTGGCAAGGGGCTGGCGTAATGATCGCTGCCAGCGAAAACCTACTTATCGCATTCGTTGCCCTATCGTCGACGGGTTTTCGGGTCATTACTCTGGCCTTCGGCGGCCGATCGGGAGGACACGAACACCCCCACAACTCACTCGGGGAGGTGTAGCTGCCGGGGAGCATCCCGACAAGGCTAGAAGTCCGCCGAGAGCCGACGAAACCTTGCGAAAACCTCCAGCCTGGAACCCTCGTCCTCCCCCTCCCCGCCCCAGCAGGCCGCCCCGCCACGCTCCATCGCTCCCCATCGCTGCCCCATCACCCTCCCCACGCCGTGCCGGGCCCGCCCTGGGCTTTCGGACTCCACCGAGCCTGCTCCATGGCCTCCGCGAAGGCCCCCTCGGCGCTCTCGAGCGGCACCTCCGGGCGGCAGGGCGATGGCCGCCGACGCCGCGCGGAGCGTGGCCCGCCGCTGTGGCCGCACAACGGGAGAGTCCCTGGAGAGCCCGCCACAGGGAGCCCGCGGAGCACCTCGGAGGCAGGACGAGGGCAAGATGGGGCTGCGGAGGAGCGCCGTCACCGTTGCCGCCGCCGATGGCCGCCGCCGATGGCCGTACGGAGGGCCCCACGAAGGCCGCTCGAGGCGCCGCGCTTCGGGGCGGCCGCGCCGGCGGCCAGCCCAGGGCCACTCGGGGGCGGTGGCCAGCGGGCCCGCGCCGGGGTCTGCCCGGGGCCACGGCGGCCGCGGGAGGAGCGGCTGCTGCCGGCCAGTGCTCCGCCGCAGGAGGAGGAGGAGGAGGAGGAGGAGGAGGAGGAGGAGGAGGAGGAGGTGCGGTATGCACGCCTGGGTCGGCGGCTCCTCGGGTCCGAGTCGCGGTCGGGCACTGCGTGGCCGCAGTAAAGCTGCCTTTGGAAACGCGCACGGCGCCAAGATGGCCCAAGCCGAAGCCAGCCAGGACAGCCCCACGGCCCCAGAGCGTTTCCAAGATGGTCTCAAGCACCAATTGGCTCGTGTCGCGACGACCCCGGGCGTTGGTTTCCGACACCGTGTGGCTCGCGTCTGTGAGCAACATGTGCAAGCGGCCGCATCCACAAACATTCATGGAACTTCCCGCACGGCGGTAGAATAGGGAGGTTACAACACGCTACTTCGGCACAGCGGAACTGTAAAACGAGAGGCAAAGGAGGAGACAGCCGCGCGCGGCCAGTAACCCCTCAGACCATGAAGATCTTCAATGTGTGCCTGGGGCAGGCTCGGTGCTCCGGATTGTCCGTCAAGTAGCCGAGTTGTGCGAGGTCAGTGCAGAGCAGGAGCGAGGGCCACGATGCAATAGACGACACATGCGATAAGAGATCTTGCAGAACGACATCTGGGGGCACTCTTGTCGTCGAGGTTTGATAGAGGCCTCCTCGATGGGGTCCGAGTAGATGGGTCGGAGGATCTCGACGCATCGCCGATACATCGGCGATGCATCGGCGATGCATCGGCGATGCACCGGCGATGTATCGTCGACGTGGGCGATGCATGGGCGACGTCGACGTGAAGCAAATCGGGCTCCACATCGAGCCGCATCGCCGATGTATCGTCGATGCGGCGCGATCCTCCAACCCCATCCAGGAGGCCCAGATTTGAGCTTCCCGAGGTGCCCCAGGGCCTGGGCATTTTGGGGGAGAAGGCACTTCCATGGGGCACCTGCTGGCAGGCCGGCTTCTTATTTAACGTACCCACTACAATCCGGGCGAGGATCGATCTCTGAGTGATGGAGCGTCTTGAGGACCTATCGGGCGTTGCGGCCGACCCAGAGCGCCACGGAGCGCTCCAGGACGCTCTGAAGCGGCTTATCCTCGCCAGATGTAGGGAGGGCGTGGCCGGGACTCGTCTTGAGAGGGACGGCAGGAGAAGACCGAGGGGCGAGGCGGCGGCGGAACCGCGAAACGAGCCAGCGGCGCGCAACCGCACGGACTCGCACTTGCACAGGCACTCGCGCGCGCGCACGTGCTCACGTGTGTTCGTCTGGAGGGCCGCGCGAGTTGAAGGCGCCAGAGCACCTGCGCCCCGAATGCGGTCGCAGGGCGGCACGTGGACAGCAAAACAGCGGGCGTCCACGAGCTCAGCGCCCTAGGTCCAGCGCCGCGTTGGCGGGGGAACCGTCGGGGGCAAGGGCGGGGGAGGACTTGGAGAGTGAGGAGAGGCAAGAGACTGGACGGGGGGCTGTCAATTTCCACGGCAACAACCACCAACATGATGCCGCCATCTTTGAGCACTGCATCTCGCCGCAGCCGTGCTGCGCCGCAGCGTGAGACAGAGGAACGGATGGATGGCGTTTGATCTCTCGGCATCGCGTGCTGTCTTAATTGTAAAGGGAGCCGGGAGCGGGGAGGAGTCAACGCACACAGTCATCGTGCTACCATGGGAACCTTGATAAGAAACCACAGGACGTGCCTGGCCACGGCGAGCCTCGGTTCCGAAGAGGTTCCCCGACTTGGACCTAAGGAACGGCCCGAAGATGAGAGCCCCTCCTGAGCCCAAAGTGGTCCTCATAGGGTCTTGGCTGAAGTGCAATCTCGAATGATGCTCGCCCTCTGTGGCCAACATCAGCTAGCAATCTGGCGAGCTAGCTGCCAGCAATGCGATAAATCCTGCTGCCGCGCTGACCCCGAGGAAGAGGACGCGGATAAGGAGGGGCAGCGCAGGACGACACAATCACCGAGAAGGGCGGCGACACACCCTTGCCCTCACTCGACACCTGTCAAAGATGGGGCCCTGATGGGGCCCTGAGACAGCGGGCCTCGGAGCGAGGATGCCCCGAGCAATTCCAACTGAGCCTGAGAGCTCCTTCTTCAGTGGAGAAAATAATGGCATAAACATACGAACTCGAGGATCCGTGCCGATCCGAGAAATCCGCACGGACTTCCTCAATGTTTGCGTATGTCATTGCTTGTTCTCTTTATTATTGGGGCGCTCCGGCCCAGTCTGAGGGGGCAAAGAGATACCGATGCCGCTGCTCTCCAGATCTGTCCCCGGATGAGGTATGACCAGCATTTCGGAGAGAATACATACGGGTACCTTTTCATCCTCTGGCCATCCCTTAGGGCACCATCTTTGAACCCCCGCTCTAGACCCCTGCGATCGCGCCGAGCCGGGAAACAGGGGGGCTAGAGCCGTGCACAAGCCGCGACGAGCAACGACCAGCACTTGCAAATCCCACACGACGGAGAGCAGTGGTCGCACAACCGTGCGGAACGGTGCACGAGGAACGAAAGAGCCTTTCTGGCCACAGCGAGGGTCGGCTCCGAAGAGGTTCCCCGACCTGGACTTAAGGAACGGCCCGAAGACGAGAGCCCCTCCTGAGCCCAAAGTGATCCTCATTTCAGCGTCTTGGCTGTAGCAGACTCATACATGAGAAATCTAGTTTTTCCGCACGCGGTCCCAAGAAGTCCCGACCCTTTCCGCAGGGCCTGTTCTGAGATGTTTCTGACGGCCCGCGGTCTGGTAAAGGCTCCAGAGGCCGAAAACTGGCAGCAGCAATAACAGCAGCAACGACAACAACTACAACTACTACAATAACAATATCAACATCAACATCAACATCAACATCAACATCAACATCAACAACAACAACAACAACAACACCACCAACAACAACAACATCAACAACAACAGCAACAGCAACAGCAACAACAATCGCATCAACAACAACAGCAACAGCAACAGCAACAGCAACAACAACAACAACAACAACAGCAACCGCAGCAGCAACAACACCACCACCAGCAACAACAATAACTCGCATCGTGATTTGTTCGCGACGTTGCATGCCGGGGAGGGAACAGCGGCAGCGGCTGGCGGCGGGCGACAGCGCCGGCCTGCTCGAGCTGGAACAGGAGCTCCTCCTCCTCGTCGGTCTCTTTCATCCTCGGTGCGTCCAAAGGCCAGCCCCGGTGCCGCCCGTCTGGTGCGCCCCGTCTCCCAGAGAAGAAGGGCGGCGCCTGGAGCTCTCGCCGACCCCCCCTGGATCACTGGCGTGAGTGGGTGGGGGCCGCCCCCCCCCGTTTGCGGGCGGCGAACAATACGAAATGAACTTCTTCGCCCTCGGGGACCCCCGTCTCAGGGCGTCTGGGAAGTTCATGATTATCCTCGCAGTAGCAGTTGGGGCTGACACCGGCCGGCCGCCCTGGGACGGGCGGCCTCGATCGCGGAAGAGATGATGTTACACCGTTCTGCGCCCGCTAACTTCCAGAACTCCGAACTCCTCCCGGGGGGGGCGGGGGGGGGGGCGATTCTGCCGGCTCCGAGGGGGTGGGCGGGTGGCGGGCGGAGAGGGGGTCCCGATGAGTGGTGTTGTGCTTTGTGCGTCTGAGATGTTTGGGGCTTCACGGCGTCACCACAATAGCCCACGCGCCTTCCAAGAAGACGACGCAAGCACGCACAGCGAACCTCAGTAGGCCCTCAGAGAGCCCCCTGGAGACCCCAGGAGGCGCATAGGATGCCCCCCAAATTTGCCAGCAAACCCAGCGATAAGCCCCTGATAGACTGAGTCGTTGAACAATCGACTGTCCGATGCGTTCCAATGCGGTTTGCTCCGCATTGGCGATGGTCCCCCCACAACGGCCCCAGATCGCCTCAAGAGGTCTCCAAGACGGCTGTGAGACCCGCCGCGATGCCCCCATGCTTACAAAATCGGGCATCTCTAGGAGAGCTCGAGTAAAACCATTGCGCCCGAGATGCCTTGACGTCGTCGTCCTTATCCTACTCTTCCTCCCGCTCCTTCTCTCGTCCTTGTCGTCGACGTTATCGTGTTCCTGACCTTCTCGGGGGTCGGCGGAATGGCGTAAGCCTCTTGAGCAAACCCTTGCGCCCAAGACGGCGGCCTCCAATTTACCACAACAGCGGCTCCCGCATGATACTTCCCCACAAGTTATTAAAAATCGCGTTCTCGCGCGGGGCTGCCTATGTATACAGGAATCGCGCTCTCGCGTCGTACTGCCTAGCAATTTATTGAAGCTCCGCGCTGGACGTTCCCGTGAATTACTTGGGAATCGCGTATCTCTCGAGTCTTCCTCGCGATTCCTGTTGAACTTACTCTTCAACGACCCGCCCGCCCGACCTGGCCGTCTGAGCCCGCCCGCTCGACCCGCCCGTTAGGATCCGCCCACCCGACCCGCCCGTCTAGTCTTGCCGCTTGTACTCCTGCTTATAACCCCCCTCCTGCAAATCTTTCTAGTGCTCTATCCTTCTCATTCCCCCTTGTTTCTTCCATCATCCTTCCCCTCCTCTGTTTTGGGGCTGCGCCAACTACACGTGGCAGGTAAAGAAGATATACTCCCTAGGGGGGTACGATCGAAGACAAAGCAGGCGGGTATCAAAGGATTGGGTACACATGTTCAATGACACGCGAGCACATGAAAACGAACAATATTACAATGATTGCTGGTGTTGTTGTCGTCGTCCTTGCCTGGGATCCCCCCGCGACACGTCCGCGAGACACCCCGCGACACACACGCGACCCAACCCGCGACCCAACCCGCGACCCCCCCACGACCCATCCTGCGCTCGCCCCTTCACTCTTATCCGCAACTGCGGGGTTCTAGATGTCCTCAGGGGGGGAGAGAGGGGAGGAGAACGGCGGAGGAGGAAGGAAACACGGCTGCCGACATGGAGTGCGTGTGTGAAAGATCCGCGCCAGCTGAAACAGGGCACTGAACCCGATCTCCTCCCTACAGCGCTGCTGTGATGACACGTTGGCGCAGCCTGCCGCGAGCAGCTGGATTCACTAATGCTTCGGGCCCTTAGACAGCACCTGTTTGAATTTACACATGCTGGGGCCCAGCTGAAGCCTGACCTGTGGCCAAAGCTGGGCCGATGACCTGTCGGCGCGGGCAGCTGGATAGCGGCACGAGTAATCAGGGGCCCAAGACAGCAAAAGAAGGTTCCAGGACGGTTCAAGAGAGGGAGGAGCTCCACACCTCCCAAGAGGCCGCTCAGACAGCCCACAAAAAGGCGCCGAGACGGCCCAGGAGAGCCGCCAGAAGGCCCCGGGCAAGACAGCCGCAAGATGGCCCCCACGATGCTCCCCAAAAAACTCTCAGGGCCACAACAGGGTCCAACGATTTCTTATTGCAGACCCTGCCCCTCGCTCTCCCCCCTCTCTTTCACTATCCACCGTCTTCTCCACCTTTTTTTTTCTCGTCCACCTCGTGAAGAACACCATAGTGGTAATTACTGCTCTCCTCTCTTCTCAGATCTTGCTCGAGCGTCCTCCAATCTCTTCCGCATATGGATTCCGCACACACGGTCTCATTTTAGGAGACTCACCTATATTCATTCGATCGGAACGTTCCTTGCCCTTCAAAGCGGTGTTCCTGCAAGGCCGCATTTCAGGCTGGGCGTTTTGCTTCCGTCGCATGGAGTGGCGATCTCGCCCCCAGCGCGGGTCACACTTCTGGGTCCGAGTCCCCCCTTGTCGCTGCCGTCCCCCAACTTTCCCCTCCTCGGCCTTCCCCTGGCCCCCCTGCTCATCCTGCAAGAAGTCAAAGCACTGGGAAGGGATGGGTCGGAGGGGGAGGATGTCATATATGGCGCTGGCGCAAGTAGCGGCCCATCCTTCTCCTCGTCTTCCTTTTCCTCGTCGTTCTCTGCTCGTTTGTTCGGCTGCTTCTTTATATCTCCCATTGACATCGCCTGCAAGGACAAGCCAAGGTCTCAAACCACTATGGCAGCCGCGTATGCGGCCTAAAACGCATGAATATGCTGGAATGTGTTGGCCATCGTGTGCGGCTCACTATTTCATTTTGTAGACATTGCAGGTCGATGTTCCAATTGCCAAATCGTCTGCCAGCCGTCTTCGACTCAATGAGTCGCAATCAACCGCCGCTCGTGCCACTACACATCCGACTGGTATTGTACACAGTCAACTACCAGCCCACTTGCATCCAACCATCCAGGGCCCAAGCTGTTTCACTATCGAGAGTCGTTTCGCCTTTGCCCTGGTCTCCAAGATGCGACGACAACGCCACGCTCGGTCAGCTCGCGATCCTTGGCATAATGCCAATGCTGGCGATGCTCAAATGAGGAGCGGCAGCCCTGGCTTAAGAGCTGCATGGAACTAGGGTCGAAGGTTCTATTGGGATCTTTTGAATTTGAAAACTATGCGAGGAACATTTCAAAGCGCATGCTAGGCCGTGGGCTAGGTCCTGCGATCGCGCCGTGCTGGCAGACCGGGGACTCGAGGCCTGCATACATCGCGACGAGCAAAGACCAGCATCGGCCGGTCCCACACCACGGAGAGCAGTGCCAACTATACACCCGTCGCGCTACCGTAAGTTACGTTGCATCTTCGCCCGAGCCTGTAAATTGCACTATTGTTTTGTACTCCGACGTGGGTTCGACGCGGATCCGGCGTGCATTCGCCCCGGATTCGACACGGACTCGACGCGCTTGACCCGATTCGACACGGACTCGACGCGCATCGCGGCGCGACGGGACAGACGAGGCCCCCCGAAGATGTAACACAGCACAAAGTCCGCTGGGTAAAGAACGACCGGGCCATTCTGGCCACCGCGATCCTCGGCCACGGAGAGGCTCCTCCTGCGAGGCCTAATGCCCGTCGCGCCGTGCACCCCGGCCAGAACAGGCCCGCCTCGCGCCGTGCATCCCGGCCTGTGAAGTCCAGTTTCCGTCGCGCCCTGCGCGCGCGCCCGCAGGCCCGCACTGGGCCGCCGAAGCATCTGCATGGGAGCACTCCAGTCCGGGGTAACCCTGGCTTGGGTCCCCGACGCCGAACCAAAAATTACCCCTGACCGATGAGTCGGGCGTGGTTGGACGCCCCAATTATCCGGGATAGCTCTGGTCCGGGGCAACCCCAGTTTGGGTCTCCGTAGGCTCCCCCGAGGAACGAACCAGGAGCTACCCCTGACCACCCCCAGCCCTGGATGATTCGGGGCCTCTGGCCCTCCCCCCCCTCTCCCTCCCCCGAGACACACGGTAGCGAAACGAACACAGCATCGTGAAACATGACGCCCAGAGCCCGGGACCCGATCTTCCTGCGCCAGTTTGTGAGCTGGGTCTATCTGTGAGGGTCCCCGGGCCCGAACTGTGGCGAAAGCGCCCCGCTCGAAAGAAGGGAGGCACCGAGATCTCGGGGCCCCCTCTCCCGGAGCCGCGGGGAGCCCAGTTCGCATGGTTCAGAAAAAGATGGCTCAAACAGAAACAAAACAAAAACGGTTCAACAAAGAGAGGGTGTAGCCTGGCCTCGGCTCGGGCGCGCGTCGCTCCTTCCCTTCGCGCGCTGTGCGCCCTCCCTCTCTCTCTCTCCCCCCCCCTATCACCACAGAGATACGCATGCAGCTTGCAGGGGGGATGCCGTCAAATACGGTTCTGAGCTGTTCGAGGCGACAGGTTCTTCTGCGGCAGCGCCTTACTATCCTTTGGGGCACGAGAACTGGCATGCCTGCCTTTGACGCAACAACGCTTTCGGTCAGCCCCAGCTGCGGCGACGCCAGGGGCGGGACGATGACGACGACGACGATGACGACGATTGGGTGCCGCAGCCTACAGTTTATATGCACATGCCCATGGGCTGCCGCAGCCTACGGCTCGACCTGATCTGCCCAGTCTCGGCTCGGGCGCGGGCGGAGCTCCGACTCCAGGCTGGGGCGGGCGGCACCGCCGCGCAGCACCCCGCCGGGCGCCGGCCGCGCAAACAGGGGCCCCGCCCCGCCCCGCCCCTTCTGGACAGCTATAGGTGCCGACATCCGAGTAGCGTCGATCTGAGTCGACTTCGCCTCGATTGGCGTGGGCCAGCGTCGATGCGCCAGAGACGACAAGGTGGGATTGCCAGAGGAGGTGGAGCGGTGCTCAGTGGCTGGCCGGGGGCCCCTCGCCCGGTGGCGACATCCGGACTCTACCTCCGCCAACCATGGACCCTCCTGAATCGCTGGGGGGCGGGGATCGGGTTCGGATGTCGCCACGTGCTCGACGAATTCCGAGCACTGCCCCCGCCGCCCACCGAGTGGCCCGAGTCGTTGATCGGCGAGGGTAGGGTTCGGATCTCGCCGCCGAGTTCAGCGGCTTGTGAAGATCATGGCCCAGGCTTCTTGGACGAAGCTCCAGGGTTTCAGGCGTTTCCGCCAGTCCCCGCAGGCTCTCCAGCTTCGGGATTGAAGGGGCCCTGGGACACACAACTAAATACACAAATAAAAAGATTCCCCATATTTTCTCATATTTTCTGGGTTTTCGTCTTCCCCCCCACTGCCCATAGTTTCCTATATTTTTTCCTGGGGATGGACGATTCATTGTGTCTGTGTGTCTTTCCCCCTCCCGAGGGATGCTGTCCAGCGGCTGCGCGCCTCGTGCCGAGAGCCGGAGGTAATTACTCGCCTCGTCCCGCAGGGCGGCCGCATAGCCCCGAGGTATGGCCAGAACGCGCCCAACCTCGAGCGCCCTCGCATCAATCATGACTACCTACCAGACCACCCCAACCCAACCCGAAGACCCGAATTTCGGGTTGGGGGGGTGAGGGTTCCACACGTGTTTTTTCGACGTTTCCCGACCCCCCCCCCCCACTGGAAATCGAGGGTAAATCTGAGCCTTCGGGTTGGGTTGGGGTGGTTTGGTGGGCGGTGACCAACGCCCTCACATCAATCAGGGCGGAGGGTTTCTCGCAGCGTTCGGCCTCGGAGGGCCCTCGCCGAGCTCCGGGGCCGAAGGAATGGAAGAGCCGGCCCTGGGGAAGGGGCCTGGACTTCTGGGGGCCTGCGCCGGGAAAGGCAAGACATCGGAGGCGAGGGCTAGTTTGCCCCCCGTGGGGCGCCGCGCCTCTTGTCCAGCTCCGCCTTCAGCGCCTGGTGCTTGTACCGCAGCGCGAGGAGGTTCTCCCTCACCGCCTTGTCCGGCAAGCTTTCCGCCGGCCCCCCCGCGCTCGGGGAGGGAGCTCTCCAGGCCCGCGCCACGGGCCCTGGCTGCGCCTCTCCTGCTCCCCACCCCCTTCGCTCCTGTGGTACACCGTGGTGCCGCTCCGGCGCGCAGGTTCTGAGCTCCACAGGGCACGGCAGACGCTCCCGCCCACCGGCAGGGCGCTGGCACACTGCCTGGCAACAGATTTCGATATCGCCGTGCACATACAGATGGAGAGCGGGTGCTCGCCCTCGACGTGGATCTGGGCCTCGGGTAGTGTGTGCGTATGTGTGTGTGTAGAGTCGGCGTCGCTCCTGGCGATGGGGCCCGGCGGAGAGGAAGCAGCCCGGTGGCATTCTCTACGAATTGCATGACGTCCTCGGCGATGTCTCCCGTCCTCGCAAACTGGGTGAACCTCGCGGCCGCTCTGTAACGACCGGCGCTTCCCAAGGGTGCTATCTTGGCCAATCAGGAGGAGGCAACTTCTGAGGTCTTCGCACGAACGGAAAATGATTCCCCATATGTGCATCTATTTGCATGGAACTGTCCGCCGTGAGCGTCTAGGCACGAAAGCTTTCGAATCTAAGTGGGCTTGAGTATTGGCAGTCTGGGAGTGAAACTACCTGTGAATGAGTGAGAGTGTGAATGAGCCTCAATGATATTAGTGCGTCTCTGCGCATGAGCCTGGGACCTCCTTGGGCCTTCTGAAACCTTCTGGGACTTCCTGGGGCTTCTTGGAGCCTCTTGGGGCTTCCTGGTGCTTGCTGGGGTTTCCTGTGGCCTCCTGGGGCCTCCTGGGGAGGATTCGTGCCTCAGGGGAAGCCCAATCTATAGGAACATGTGTAAAACACATAGGATTGGAGCCACAGGAGAAGGGCAATTTGTAGGAACACACGTAAAGCACCAAGGATACGTGCCCCAGGGCAGGCCCAATCTATTGGAACATTACTCAAACACGTTGGATGGGATACACAAGAGAAGGACACACGGTAGAAATATACGTAAAACACAGAAGGGTTCTTGCTCCCGGGGAGACCCAATCTATAGGAACATATATCAAACACCAGCAAGGAGCTACTCCTGTGGCCTTGTGAGGCCTTCTGTTCCTGATGCCTCTTCGGGCCTCCTGGTGCCTTCCGGGGCCTCCTGGAGCCTCCTGGCGCTTCCTGTGGCCTCCTGTGGCTTCCTGTGCCCTCCTGGGGCCTCCTGGGGCCTCCTGGGGCCTCCTGGAACCTCTTGGGGCCTCCTGGGGCTTCCTGTGGCCTCCTGGGGCCTCCTCGGTATTCCTGTGGCCTCCTGGAGCATCCTGGATCCTCTTGCTATCTCCTGGGGCTTTCTGGGGCCTCCTGTGGCCTGTTGAACCTTCCTGTGGCCTCCTGATGCCTCCTGCGGCCTCCTGTGGCCTCCTGGAGCCTGTTGGAACCTTCTGTGGCATCCTGGGGGGATCCGTGCTCACGAGACTGGCTAGCAAACAAATAAGCAAACCGATCGAGACATCCTCAAGATCTGGCCCCCCTGGGGTGCGAAAATCAGCGCCTCGCTCGAGACATCCTCAAAATCTGTTCCGAAAGCGGAGGATGTTGGGCACCGAAACAAGCAAACCGCTCGAGGCATCCCCGCCATGCTGGCGCGAACGGAGCTCCACAGGGAGCTCCACCGAAGGCCTCAGCGGCAGGGTTCGCATGCGTCCCCCCGCCCATTTCGGCACACCCCTCACATGGTTCGTGGCCCCGCAGGGAGCTCCACCGAAGGCTCCAGCGGCAGGATTTGCATGCGCCCCCCCGACCACACACCCCTCACGAGGATCGTGGCCCCACAGGGAGCTCCACCGAAGGCCCCAGTGGCAGGGTTCGCATGCGTCCCCCCGCCCATTTCGGCACACCCCTCACATGGTTCGTGGCCCCGCAGGGAGCTCCACCGAAGGCCTCGGCGGCAGGGTTTGCATGCGTCCCCCCGCCCAGCTCGGCACACCCCTCACGAGGATCGCGGCCCCATAGGGGGCTCCACCGAAAGCCCCAGCGGCAGGGTTTGCATGCGTCCCCCCGCCTAGTTCGGCACACCCCACACGAGAATCACAACGCAATGCTCGCAGCTGCATATTGTTGGGTCCTTCGCCGGGCTATTTTTAACTGCAAACTCCAGTGCTCGCCGCGGCCTCCCTCGCGGTACTTCTCTCTGAGCCCGCAAAACAAAAAAATAACAGCGTTTCCTTGCAGCCCAAGCCAAAACAACCAAACAACAAACCATACGCAGTAGTTGGCGTCCTTGGAGTAAGGAAGCTTTGCTTGGTTTGCGAAGCCACGAAGCATTTGTTGTTTAGCAAGCCCCAGTGTTCGCTGGGCCTCCCTCGCAGCACTTCTCTCTGAGCCTGCACCCCCCAATAGACAGAACCAACAAACACCGCAGTGTTTCCTTGCATCCCAAACCAAAACAACCAAACAAACCAAACATACACAGCGCTTTCTTGAACCGAAGGTGAGGACGCCTGGCCATTAAGGATTTGTTGCGCTCGGAATCAGTACGAAGGACTCATCAGTAAACACTCCCTAGTATGGGTTCCTTAATGCAGATTACTTAATAATGATTCCTTACTAACGACTCCTTACTAAGGGCTCCTTAGTTGAGTTTTCTCAGTAAGGATGCCGTGGCGACTCCATACTACAGGTTCCTTACATGTTGCCAAGGATTCCTCAGTCAAAATTATTTAATAACTGTTCCTTACGAGGGATTCCTTCTCTAGGGCTCCTTGATGAAGATTCTGTTTAAAAGATTCCGCATGGAGGGTTACGGAAGAAAGTGTTTTGATTAAGGAGCTCGGGTTCAGGATGCCCCAAACGAGATTCCTTACTAAAAATTGCCTCGTTGGTCACTCCGTATAAAAAATGTTCCTTTCCACAGTCGGACAAATAATTGCAAACGAAATTCTCTACTTTTCGCATGGAAGCATTTGAGTACACATTATATCAACGGCAAGCCACATTGACACCCGGCGCTGCACGCACGTCGAGCCGATGTGGGCCAAAAGGTCGACTCAGATTCTGCACCGCTTGGGTCGCGCCTGGGCGGCGGCCCCATCCGCTCGGCGGCGGCCCCGTCCGCGCTCCAACCGCCTTGAGACTGTCCGACTCCAAAATTTAATTTCATAAAGAATGAATGTCTGATGATTCTCAAAATCTGCGCGACATGGATTAATTTCGCACGCCGGACGCGCCCGATGGCAGTCTCAAAACGGCCCCCAAGGGTCTCAACGTGCCAGAAACCCTCGGCGCCGAGCACATCCGCGAGTCTCACATTGTCTCAAAGTGCCACGAAGACCTCGGCGCCGAACGCAGTCGCGCGTCTCGAACGGTTCCAAATCGCCCCGAAACCCTCGGCGCCGAGCACATCCGCGAGCCTCGCATGGTTTCGAATTGCCACAAAACCCTCAGCGCCGAAGGCAGTCGCGCGTCTTCAAAGCTTTTGAATCGCCCCGTCCCTTGGCGCCGAGCCCATCCGCAAGACTCACATGGCCTCGCAGTGCCGCGAAGCCCCCGGCGCCGAACGCATTCGCGCGTTTCAATGAGTCTCACAATGGCCCGAAACCCTCGGCGCCGAGCACATCCGCGCGACTCACATGGCCTCGCAGTGCCGCGAAACCCTCAGCGCCGAACGCAGTCGCGCAATTCAAAGGGTCTCACAACGCCCCGAAACCCTCGGCGCCGAGCACATCCGCAAGACTCACGTGGCCTCACAGTGCCACGAAACCTTCGGAGCCGAACGCATTCCCGCGTTTCAAAGAGTCCCACACTGCCAGGACACACATTCGGCGCAGAATGCGTCCGCGCGGCTCGAAGGGCCCCACAAAGCCACAAACCCCCTGGCGCCGAGGACATCCGCGCGACTCACATGGCCTCACAATGCCACGGAACCCTCGGCGCCGAGCACATCCGCAAGACTCACATGGCCTCACAATGCCACGAAGCCCTCGGAGCCGAACGCATTCCCGCGTTTCAAAGGGTCTCACAATACCAGGACACACTCGGCGACGAACGCGTCCGCGCTACTCGAAGGGCCCCACAAAGCCACGCAACCCTTAGCGCCGAGGACATTCGCGCGACTCACATGGCCTCACAGCGCCACGTAACCCTTCGGCGACGAACGCATTCGAGCGTTTCAAAGGGGTTTCAAAGTGCCGCGGCTAGCGCGCATCATGTCACGACGGCGCTATTTTGTCGGGCGAGGCAGAATGCAGTAAATCCCTCTCATGCCTGCATTGTCCTCTGCGCATTGTCTAATTCCCGCGCCCCCCGCGGCGGCGAGCTTTGCGCCGCGCCGGGGGGGGCTGCACCTCGCGAGCTTCTGCAGACGCGCATGCATTGTCTTGCGTGCATGGACTACTTCCCGCACCTCCCGTAGCGGCGGGCTTTGCGCCGCGCCAGGCGAGCTGGCATCCCCCTCGCGAGCTTCTCAAGGCGACTCCACTTCTGGCCGGGCGCCTTCGCCTCGTAGCTTTTCAAGATCTGCGCGGCCTTTTTGGGCCTGTACAGACTCGTTCCATTGATGCCACTCATGGTCCGAACCCTCCCTCGGGAATTAGGGGTCACTCCGTCAACCAGCAAGAACAAGTTCTGCTGAACATCTCGGGAGAACATGGTAACCGCGCTTGGGAAGGCATATTGCCATGGATGTGGTTGGAAAAGCCTGCGGCTGGCCATGCGGCTTTCCTGCCCAGACTCGTATCGCCAAAAAAGAAGACCATAACATTCGAAAGCTTCCAGTGGGTCGACGGAGTGGCGTGAGCCTCTTGCATATCGAAACATGCAATGGCCACCGAAAGGGGAGAGCGCCATTCCGACGTGAACGCGCAAGAATGCGAGGAAGCCCGCACGAGACACGCCACCAACCAATCACGCGGGAGCTGGAGCGCCGAGTGCATACTCCACCGCGTGTGCGTGTGTGCGCGCGTGCGTAGTGGTTGGTGGTGCGCGTGCGTGCGTGCGCGGTGGTATGTACGCGCGCGTAAATTAGGCGACGCGCTGCAATGCGACCACGTTCGACGCAACGCAAGGCCATGCACAGCAATGGAGCACAAACGCCCGCACGCCTTTGACTAAATGTGGACATCGCGCTTTCGCGCAAGGCATACCATACAACTGCAACCTCAATGGCGACGCCGCGAAGAACGTGGCCCCCACGCGAGCGCGAACCCCATGTCCAAACATGTCTTCTCGCGGACTGTATTCCTTATGCAGGATTCCTTCGGTATGATTTCGTATGAAAGAATCCGCATTAAACATGTTCCCTGTTAGTGATTCCTGAATGCAGACTCCTTATAAAGATGGTTCCTTGCTAAATACCCCTTGCTACGGATTCCTGGACGCGTCTTCCTGGATAAGGACTTCTTTCTCAAGAATCCATATTCAGGATTCCTAGTAATGGCTTCTCGAATGAAGATTCCGTCTTAAGGATTCCTTGGTTCAGATTCTTTCTGCGGGGTTCCTTGGTAAGGATCACTTATGAAGGATTTCATATTAAGGATTTCTTATTCAGAGTACCGTGGTACAGACAATGTTGTAAGGACCCCGTTGGTAAATACTCATGAGTAGTAGCTCCGTAATTCGGATTCCTTGATTCGGATACCTCGACGACTCCTTATGACAAATTCCTTACACAGGATCCATTGTTTGAGGGTTCCATATTCAAGATTCCTTTTCAAGGGTTCCTTAGTTTAGTATTCTTTGTTGAGGGATCCTTACCTAAGATTCCTTATTGCGGATTTCGCGATCCAGGGCTCTTATTAAGGATCTCCTGGTGAACATTCTTCATTAAGGATCTTTTCGGACATATTCCTTCGGAAGGATTCCTTGGTAAATATTCCTTGCCAAGGGTTCTTTACTTCAGATACCTCAGGCAGGACTCCTTTTGTAAAGGTTCCTTATTACTAAGGGTCCCTTATTCATAATCCCTTACTACGTATTCATCATTAAGGATTCCTCCTCAGGACCATCATCATCATCATCATCATCATCAGCATCATCATCATCATCATCATCATCATCATCATCATCATCATCGTCATCACCAGCATCGTCATCAGCATGGCCATCATCGTCGGGATCGCACTCGTCTTATCTAGCTCCGCTTCTTCCTCACGTTTGTCATATAGATATTCCTGCTCCTCCTCCCCCTGCTCCTCATCATCATCCCCCTCCTGAGGGTAGAGAGGGACTGGGATCCAGCACGAGAGAACCATAAGAAGCCTTGCGCTGCCCCGCCGCCCCCAGCCCGAGGTTACATTGCCCCGCTGAAGGAGGATTAGAGGACGAGGAGGAGCGAAGGAGAGCGGGGAGGGGGAGGACGGAATAATAGAAACGTGGAAAGCATCGAAGCCAAGGCAAATTGTATGATCACGGGGGGGGCCAGCGAAAATTTAGCCTCTTGGGGCTCTCGTCGGGGTCCTCTTGGAACCTTCTTGGGCCGCCTTGGGGGCCCCTTGGTCCCTTTCGAAGACTTCTTGAGGCCGTCTTCGGGGTGGCTCGGGGCCGTCGTCGGCCGCCAGGACGGCTGTCTGATTTGCGGCCCCCAACAGCAGGCCCGGCCCCGCAGCGCCCCGAAAAGGGCCGCCCCCCCTGGGACTGAAAAGGGGACCCGGGGGGGGGGAGTTTTGAAGAAGTGTGCCGCCCCCGGGGCCGTGGGGCCCAGTCCTCCGTGGTCTAATATCAGAAGCAGAGCCGCATAGGCAGCATAGGCGAGTAAGAGTAGGAGCATCGAGCAATGCGAGTTGAACTGGCTGATGCAATAACAATGTACACGATATATCTGTAGATGCAAATGTATGGTAAAAGAGAGGCGGACTGCGCATCTATTATGTATGTTCGTATATATATATATATGAAGAGAGAGGGAGATAGAGAGAGGGAGAGAGAGCATAACGACAAAATCATAAATCAAGCAGCGTAAAGAAAGGGAGAGAGAGAGAGAGAGGGAGAAAGAGAGAGAGAGAGCAGGAGAGAACATTCAGGTCACTGGCCTCTTTCAGCCCCCAGGTCGGCCCAGAACGTTGATTCACACTGTCGCTTGTCGCTCCATGCAAGCAAGTCGAAGCTCAACTGCGTCGATCATTGACTGCACACATTCCCACAGCGGCGGCACGGCAGCTTCGAATCCGCCAAGGAGCCGATTCACCTTTTCGCGGGGAGCTGACATCAAGAAAGCAAGTACCAGGAGGGGGGATGACGCGTTGCTACCAAGCCGCTGAGGACCATGCAAGAGCCATACGAACATGTTCGTTTGCCGCTTCCTCCTCGTACCTTTCGCGGCTGTAACTACCTCACGACACGATCAATTCGAGCCCAACCCTACTTGCACCCTCCAATCGAAGTCAAGCGCAAGGGCGGGCAAGTGAGTGAAACGTGATGGGGGCCAATGTCAACGGGTAACATCGGGTGGCGCGCCCATCGGAAGAACGTCTGGCGCGCGAAAATTGGGTATCCGGCTTATCGGTCGAACTTCAAGGTAGCGCGCACAAGCCGCGCGCTGGCCAAGGGGGTAGATAATTGGGAAAGATATCGCATGATACGACCTAGCTTGCCGTGGAAACGGGTCCTGGACCCCAGGACTTTCCCTGGCACCGGCTTTATCCTGAATATCTTTTATTGAGCGGGGCCCCAGGAGGCTGAAAACGGCGAAACAATTCAGGACGCCTTTTGCCTGTACCTACTTCCTGCCCCCCACACACGAATCCAAGCGGGAACTGGGAGCCGAACGGAAGCCCCGAGGCCAAGATTGAATCGAATCAATCGCTGTGGGAGCCGGGTGCCCCAGGAGCTCCGAAGGCAGCTGCTAGAGAGACTTTTCGGGCCCAGGGGGCTAAAGAATTCCATGCCCCACTGCCCCCTCTGGGGTCCTCTGAACTCTGTTCCCAGCGTTGTCGATATCGATGAATTATGGCATCCGACCTCGGGCGCCCACCTGCACATCTACAGTCATCGTGCTATTTCCCACCAGGAACGCTAAAAAAGAAGAAGGGCTTCTCAGGCCACGATTAGGATCCACAACCTAGATCCAGGGAACGCCTTGACTGTACGGCGGATTTACGCCGCGATGACGTCGGCGATGGTTTCTAACACCGCGCGGGTCGGTCGCCCTGGTGTGGTCGTGACTTTCCGATAGGGCAGCCCCTTCGGCATCGTCAAGATCTGGGCCACCAACGCCGTTCGGCCTCGAGCGCCCGCGCTGGCCGGGCAACAAGAAACGCCACAAGCTTTGGACGCCCGAATTGGGCACGGAAAGAATGGGTACAATGCCCAACAACAAGTGTTGTCCCAAACCAACAGCGGCCGCTGTTGGGCAAGCGGCCTTCTGTCTCAAATGGACACAGGCCGTGGCGGCGCGGACAGCGAGTCCAGTTCAAAATGAACAGGAACTGCTGTTGGGCATCGTACCCATTCTTTCCGTACCCATTTCGGGCGTCCAAACAAGCATAGCGCGCCAGAGGCCCGGGAACCGGACCTCCTGGGGGCGGCGCTGGGCCCCTCTGCCGGCGCACGGAGCGCTCCAGGGGCGGCGCTGGAGGCGCTGCCGACGGGGTCCCGGCGCCGACCCAGGCCCCGGTCCGGTCAGCCCAGCCTCCGTCTCCGTGCCCTCCCACTGCGCCAGGCGTTCTCTAAGGGGTCTCGTGAAGCAGCAACGCCGCAAGGAACGATCAAGAGAGGAGCGGCATCCAGAGGTGGTGCTCCAGCGAAGAGATGGCCCACCTCCCGAAGACTTGAAATCACGCGCAAAAGGACGCCGTTGATATGCAACCCACCAAAGGGAATTGCGTGTCAGGCTCACCTCCTCCTGCTCGATGCGGTCGGTTATGATGCCCTGGAGATCGCTCTGCATCTGGACAACCTGCTCTTCTTCGAACGTCACTGTTTGAACGAGCTCTTGGAGCTCAATGATTCCCTTGTTCATGACCTGGCTTGGCTCACGGTAACCCGAGAAAGCGAACATGTGGCTCCTAACACCTCCTGCCTAAATAACTCATCTAAGCCACTTGAAGCGAAAAGTTCTTCTGCCCTAGATCATCAACTATGGTGCGGAAACACTGTTATGGCTGCTGCTGCTGCTGCTGCTGCTGCTGCTGCTCCCTTCCTTCTCTCTCCGCCACGCTCCGCCCTTCTCCGCCCGCTCCTCCTCGAATCCTTGCTCCGGGTGTTGCAGCTATTATTCCGCCTATGAACCGTGTCTGCAGACTTGTTGTATAGAACGTCTTGTATAAATGAGCCTTTGGGACATTTCGCTGCGTCGTGCAACCCGTTTTTGTTTTTGCGTATTGGCGTGGAACGCCACCAACATAATGTTTGCAAGGTGACGGCATGTTTGCTGTGGTGGAGCATGCCCAAATACATGCCGCCTAGGCATTCTCAAAAGATCCCCCTCGCAGCATAGATTGGGAACATTTCTCAGCAGAAAGAAAGCATCGACGAGCTCGTCTCGACCGTTGGGAGCTTGACATCAAGAGTAGCGTATGTTAGACAAAAACAATGAGAGGATTCCAACACTCGTAAACACATGACAGAGATGGAAAGCCTGGACTTCATATTACATGTTTAGGTGGATGTTCCCACGCTCGAAGCAATATACGATTGCACTATGACAGGCACATAGTCTTGAACAATCTGTGGTGCTGACCAATGCAAAACTGAGGATTTCGCAAGTTTATGTGAGGAGCAGAAATAAGTTTTCAATACGTTAACGGAAATGACAATCACATGGAGTTGACAGACAGCGTTTGGCCAGAGCATCACACAATATTTCGCGGACGTGGTTGGGCATCTGCAAAAATAGACGGTAGCACGCGTGGCATTACAATTGCGTAAACATACTGACCGGCTCCTTGGTGCAGCCTGGCGCGCATGGAAGAATGCGACAGGACCCTTAATCAGGTTATGCTGCAAAGGGCAATTGCGAATTGGCACCCGTGCTCAGGCAACATGTGGCTCTCAAGCACGCCCCCGCGGAGTTGGTGGACAATCCGTGTATACATCTTCAGCCACTTGCGTAATCAACAACACGGAATATAAACGCATACTTTGATGTAGAAAAGAGAATGAGCCCTATATTCAAACAGTAACGGGCACACGCGCGCTGGTTCGTTAAACGCTTAGTAAACCCAAACGAACTTCAAATTCGTCGTCGATGCATGAATGAAGCAGCAACGACATCATCATTCGTTTCCTGGTAAGCCTCCCGAACAGCGCATTCCTCCAATCGAATAGTGTACTTCGCATTACCTCGCTCCTTCGGACTTTCAGCAATGTTTCCTGGCTTTTGCTGTTCGTCGTCGTCGTCGTCACCCTCCCTCCTCCTCCGCAAGCTTCCACGCTCATGGATCCCGCAAGGGTGCTTGCTGCGCACCATGGGCTCCAGCCCAACCGCCATGTTCTCGTAGGGCCGTCGTTCTGGACGTACGTCGGCGCCTCCTCCTCCTCCTCCTCCTCCTCCTCCTCCTTTTCCACCACCTCCTCGCATCAAAGAGCTGGTAATCCTGTGGCCGCTGCTGCTACTCCTGGCCCGTTGTCATCGTCGCCACTCCTCGTTCCGTAATCTGATTCATTGTCCGTCTGGCCATGCTTTTCCACCCTCCCCGTGCTCCCAATTGAACGATTCTTCTCGGTGCTCGCCACATCCTGCGCGTCGTTGTCCTGGCCCTTGCCGCGCCCTCCTCTGACGATGGTCCACCCCGCAACAAGGCCAAACATATCCCCCCCCCCCGTCCGACCCGAGGCCGGGCCAGCAGCGCGACGCCACAAAATGTTTGGTGGGCGGCGAGCTGGATCCAATAAGCGGTCTGCTATCGGCGGAGCGCGACGGGGGAGGAGGAGGGAGGGGGGGAGGGAGGGAGGGAGGGAGGAGGGGGGAGGAGGGAGGAGGAGGGAGGAAGAGGGATGGAAGGAGGGAGGGAGGGAGGAGAAGGAGGAGGGAAAGTGGAGTGGATCGAACCAGAAAGGGACAATGAGGCGACCGCCTCCCTCAGCCTCCCCCGCGAGTCAGAGGGGGCGAATCGGCCCATTCAGCGAGGAGGCCGCACGCGAACAGGTCGTAGAGCACGGCGACGAAACACAAAATGCTGTGGCGCCCCGCGCGCCACCAGCCGCCCCTAGGCGCTCTCCCGAAGGGTGGGGGAGGTGGGGTACTGCCCCTCCGCAGAGGCGTACTCACCCTGCTCCCCTAGGAGCTCTCAGCAACATGCTGGCTGCAGCGGGCTCCGCGAAGACGAACTCCACGATGGGCCACCTGCCCAGTCGCGCGCCCGCGGGCCAGCGGCCTCGACATAGCTGAGCCACGACGGCCACCATCCCTCCTCCTCCTCATGGCGGCTGCGGCTCCCCGAACCTGACTCTCACGAGCTCGAGGTCCTCGGAGGGGAGCCTGCGGAAGCCATCTCCGCCTCGATGGCCGCCAACTCGGCGAGGGCGGCGGCGAGGTTCCTCCTGGCCTCGGCGGTCCGCTCCGAGGCCGCACCCTTGCGCCTGTGGACCGCCAGCGCCACCGCCGGCGCGGCAGCCTCGGGCCCCAAGGGCGGCTTGGACGCGGCGCTGGACATCGGGGCAGCCCTCGGCACGCGCCCGGGCGGGCGGGGGGCCGCGGCGTCGGGTTTGGCGTCGAGCGCGAAGGCGCTACCAGCGTCACCTCGGCCATCAACGCCCGCATCATCATCGCCGCCGCCGCGCGGGTGTGCAGCAGCCAAGGCGCCGAGTTCCTCGATCGCGGCGTCGAGGGCGGCAAAGTCCGCGCCCGCCTCCGCGGGGCAAGGAGGCGCCAGCGTGGCCTCGAGGTAGACCACCCGCGACCTCCAGTTTGCGAGCGCGGCGCCGACGTCGTCCACGGGGTCCTGGAGGCCTCCTGGCCGAGGCTGCACACTACCTCCACCTCCTTCATCTCCAGGTTCTCCAGCGGCACCTGCTGGGGGGTGGGCGCCCTGTAGCGCCAGGCGAAGCGCCTGGGCCAGGTCCCTGAGGCGCTGGCCGCGGTGGGCGTCGATGGCGGCGTACGCCGCCAGCAGGTGCTCCGCCGCCCGCCCGTCCGCACGGCGGTGCTGGGCGCGGCGCTCGGCGGCGGAGCGGTTGGGCCGCCGCGGCCGAGGCGCCGGTGTCGCCATCCCGCGGCGCACGAGGGGGGCGAGGCGGGAGGGAGGGGGAGGAGGGGGGGCAGGCGGCGGGGCGAGGGGCCCCCTGGCGCTGGCTGGCGCGCGCGTCCCCAAAGGGCTTCGGGCCGAGCTGGCGCTAGGAGGAGGAGGAGGAGGAGGAGGAGGAGGAGGAGGAGGAGGAGGAGGAGGAGGAGGAGGAGGAGGAGGAGCGCACGTACCCAGGGGAGGGACGGTGCAGACTAGCGGCGGAGCGTCGCAAAGCGGCACTCAGATGATACCGTCGCAGATACCGCCGAAGATGAATATGAAGGCGACCCCGTCGAGGCCGCAGGAGACGCCACCGAGGGCGACATTGGTGTAGAAGACTTTGAGGACGCCGCAGAATGCGGCGAGGAAGAACCACCAGAGGAGGGCCGGAGCTCCAGCGAGCCAACCAACTGGTCGTCCAGGATGTTGTTGAACTGGTTGATGCACTCCTCGTCCTGGAAGCTTGCGAGTAGGGTGTCGTAGTACAAGGCCGCCGTCGATGGAGAGGAGGCGCACGACGTGGTAGGAGCCGTGCACGCCGATGAAGAGGCCTCCTCCCTTGTTTGCACGCAGTTCTTGGTGTGGTGCATGATCTGTGCGAGGTCCTCCCGCCACTCTGCATCTCGGATGTCCAGGTCCGCGAATGTGACGAAAGCGGACTCCTTGATCAAGTCCGTCTCGTCGACGAGTTTGGTGAACTTGTTCATGTTGTGCTTCTGTTCTTCGAACATGTGCAAGAGGACGTCATGCTTGTCACCCTGGTCCAGCTCACGCCCAGGCAGTCTGTTACGGACAACACCATCGTCTTGTGGGCGCTGTACCTGAGCGGCCTCCATCGCCTCCACGCGCTGCGTCAGCACGGCCAGCTCCTTGATGTACTCCGTGCTATTCTTCTGCAAGCTCGTGACGACCATATCGGTGATCTGTATAGCGATGTCTTCCATGGTCTTCGTGAGCGTGCCGAGCAAGTCCGTGGTGAGCTGTCTAGCGATTCGCATTTCACGTAGTTCTTCATGTGCTTCTCAATGACCTCGTCAAAGTTGGCGCCCTGGTACTTCCCCTGCTCCTTTACGTAGGCGAGCTGCGGATGTTGTACCGATGTGTCGTCCAGCTCCGAGTCAGTGCTGCAGTTCTGCGGCTTGTCCTTGTCATGCTTCACTGGCTGGCTCGAGGCGTGCTGCAGCTGCATGCCCCGTTGTCGCCGATCGGGTGGGTACGGGATGAAGCCCATCTCGTACGCACGTCGCCGACGCTTATGCACTGTGCTCGCAGAGCGGGCGCCTCTCCGACGAGGAGCAGTCGGAGCCGTAGAAGAGGCCGACGGCGAAGCAGAAAACGCCGCAGAAGCAGTGAGGAGCGAGCCGCCAACACCGTGCATTGTGTAGTTCAGCACCGCGAATGCGATGAACGTGGCCACGGCGCCCGGAAGCCTCATGGCGCCATGGAGCTCCGCGCGCGCGGAGATGACCGCCCCCTCGCGACAAGGAGGAACGCTCGCGGGCGCGCGGTGCGGCTGCGAGCTGCCCAGCTCGAGAAGCTTGAGCCAAAATGGCTTGAGCCAAAATGGCTACGGAAGGAGGAGGAGGAGGAGGAGGAGGAGGAGGAAGAGGAGGAGAAAAGAAGGAGGAGGAGGAGGAGGAGGAGGGGGGAGGAGGAAGAGGAGGAGGAGGAGGAGGAGGAGAGGAGGAAGAGGAGGAGGAGGAGGAGGGAGAAGGAGAGGAGGAGGAGCAGGAGGAGGAGCAGGAGGAGGAGGAGGAGGACGAGGAGGAGGAGGAGGAGGAGGAGGAGGAGGGCAGGAGGGGAGGAAGGGGGAGGGCCGCGGGATGGCCAGAGCGCCCCCAGGACGTGAAAAGGAACTTCGGGAGGTACTGGAGAGCTGGGCTCAGGTGCTCGTCGCTGTCAGTGCGGGCGCAGAGGCACCGCAAATCCGAGGCGAGGAAAGGAGTCACGGGGGGGCATTAGATAAGGAAACCTTCGATAAGGAATCCAGGGTCTGGAAGCCAGTGGAACTCCAATCGTGGATTGGCCATGAATATCACCGCCGCCCTCATCAGATAAGGAACCCTCCAGGGTCTGAAGCCTCCTGGGCACGTTCCTGAACGAACGCCCCCACCGCATGAGAAGGTCACGGACGAGTCCAATCGGGGGAGCGACAGCGCATGTTGCCATCGCGCGATCCAGGGAACATACCGGCAAGGAGCACACAACGTAAACCAACGGCAATGCAAGCGTTAGCCTGGCGAGGGGCCCAACAATATGCAGCTGTGAGCAACGCAAGTGTGAATATCGTCTTCGGTGGAGGAGCTTCCTACGGGGCCACGAAACGTGTGAGGGGAATGCCGAAGTGGGCGGCGGGGACGCATGCGGGCTGCGCCACTGGGACACTCGGCGGAGCCCCTCTGGGGCCACGAAGCGTGTGAAGGGTGTGCCGGTATGCATGGCGGGGGCGCATGCGGGCTGCGCCACGGGGACCTTCGGTGGAGCTCCGTACGGGGCCACGAAACGTGTGAGGGGTGTATCAAAATGGGTGGCGGGGACGCATGCGGGCTGCGCCACTGGGGCGAAGCGTGTGAGGGGTGTGCCGAAATGGGTGGCACGGACGCATGCGGGCTGCGCCACTGGGACACTCGACGGAGCCCCCATGAGGCCGCGAAGCGTGTGAGGGGTGTGCCGGTATGCATGGCGGGGACGCATGCGGGCTGCGCCACGGGAACTCTTGGTTGAGCTCCTATGGGGGTCACGAAACGTCTGAAGGGTATACCGAAACAGAGACATACGGAGGGCAGAGGCACGGATGGGAGGGAGGAGGAGGGAGTGGGAGGTGGAGGAGGAGGACGGAAGGAAGGCGGGGCGCTGTCTGTTCAGAACGAGGACCCAACATCACAGGATGGTTGGGAACAACGCTGACACATCATCTACGTGTTCTTGACTACGGATCACTGTCGTTGGCGCTCTGGGCAGCGGACCCTCCCCGAATCGCTTCCGCCTCGCATGCAGAATTCCACGCTCACGCTGGAACAGCCAAACGCCGCCCCCCACCAAGCGCAACGAACAAACAGAAACCACAACGTGAAGTGTAAACAACGAACTACAATTCAAACGCTGATCACGGGTCACTGGCTGCGGTTGACGCGTTGGGCAGCCCACACCTTTGAAACTTCCCAAACTCTCCGACCTCGCACGCGGAATCCGAAGCTCGACCCAAGAGCAACCACACGTAACGTCAAAACAACTTTTTCGAATAACAGCAGGCAACGCAGCCCAAGCCGAAGCAGTCACCCGCACCGCTGTCGCTGATGATGGTTGGCCAAGGAGACAGGAGGCAGGAAGAGGAGACAGGAGGGGAAGGAGGAAGGAGGAGTGGAGACCACAGTGCTGTATCCAGAACGAAAACCCAGCGCAGGAGGGTTGGGAACAACTGCGTGAATATACACTTTCGACGGTTCGCACGGATTTCTTGGATCCGCGCTCCACCCCCCTCCTTGGCGCGTGGAGCGCGCCAGGGGGGCTCCAGCGAGGCTGGAGGGGAACTCGGATGCGTGCTCAGGCAGAGGCGGTTCTACGATTGCGGACGCCGTAACACTGGACATCCTAACAATCCCATCGTTGAATTAAACATGTTTTAAACATGTCGGACATACCCTCTAAAAATGTGTAAAAAAAACATGTTTTTGATACAAGGTTCAAGACCTGTTCACAACATGTTTGAGACATCTGGAAACTATTTGACAAGATACCTCCTCTCCATTGGTCGCCCTCCACAACTCTACGAGGTCCACGCGGACGGCGGATGCCTGGGCCCCCCGCAGCCCAACGATCGGCCGCGGCCCGCCGCGCCAGGCCAGCCCCCCTGCGGGCCCCGCGCACGGCCTGCAGCAGCGCCGCGAAGCGCACTTTGCCTCGGGGGTGCGGGGGCGTGCCGCCCGCCCCCGCCCGTCGTCGTCGTCGTCGTCGTCGTCGTCGTCGTCGTCGTCGTCGTCGTCGTCGTTGTCGTCATCGTCGTCGCCGTCATCGTCGTCGCGGCCGGAGCTCTCGGGCCGTTAATGGTCACATGGGGGGCCTCGCCGGGACTCCCTGAGATCCGGCCTTTGCAATTGTTTTACACAAGGCGTTGTCGCCCAATTTCGGTCCCAGGGGCCCTGTGTTGATCCGGCTGGCGTTG